>CM060561.1:64599443-64961943 GCA_030625065.1 Alectoris magna | reverse complement strand
AATACAGCTGTCAGAGGCACAGGGTTTCTTTGAGCTAGCATGTTCAATAAATTCACCCCTGGCTGCACTGCTAACTTCCTGCACTAGGATTACTGACTGCACAACCATAGAAATGTTTTCTCCCATCCATTGTGAAATGCTGGCTGTGCAGCTCAGAGGAGGGAAGCAGGCATGAAGCAAATGGCAAGGCGTTGACATTCTCCCTGTGCTTATTGATGTGATGAGCTCGAACAACAACGAGGCATTTCCTGCAAGTCATGTGTGTTGGGAAGTCCGTGGAGACTTGTGGCAGGCAGCTGTATGCCCTCTTTCATCTGAAAGTTGTGTTTGCCTCTTGTGGGTTTCACTGGTCTGCCCAGGGCTTGCTCGCAATCACATTTCTTGTTATATTTTCCACACCTTGAGGCAACTGCTATGATGGAAAATGTGTCTTTTGTACATCTAGACATAGTTCATGAAAAACATGAACAGCTAGCATTGTTGAAGGCAGGTTTTCTGTCATACTGCTTTCATACTGCTCATAGCTTGCTATGGAATTATATAATAATTAAATTATTACGCATGATAGAATAAAATGTTTAGAATTCCTATGCATTTGTGGAATACAGCCATGAAGATAAGGTTTGCAAGATCGAATGCAACATAAAAGTTAGGCAGATCTTCTCACACTGAAACATTAGTGGTAGTTTCACGTTATCATCACATCCAACAGCGTTTATATGTCTGTTTCTATACATTCACTTTTTGTAGTTGAGGCTTAAGAAGAAGTTTTAAGTAAAATACTATAACTGTAATTTTGGGATGTGCTTTTTATGAGGAGCTTGGTAACATTTTTTAAAGAATTCTTTGAAGAAATTGACAATTATTTCTTTACACGTTGGAGCAAAACTTGAGCTATTTCTGTATAAAAGTATAACCTCACAGATTTTTTTGGTCCATTTCATTTGCCCAGTTGAACTTGTTTCAGTGCAATACACACAACTGAAAATTATATTATGCCAAGGATTTTAAAACACGGCATAACATGAAAATTGATTTCCATGAAATCTGTAACCATGCAGATGTTGATATATACTAGAAATCAGTAACCATTTCAGCATCTTTCGAATTTTGTTGCTGTGTATTTTTATTCCAGTAAAGGAATTAAGAAGCCCCCTGGTGACAAAACTAATATTTTTATATTGAAACTAATATTTAAAAAAGGCAGTGTCTGCTTAGGTACTCTCAGGTGCATATTCTCCTGCATTTTGTTCTGTACTCATAGAGTCCCATGGAAACTGAAGAGGACTATTCATATTTATAAAGGTAAAGCACATTCCTCAACATTTGTAAGCTGAAGGGCTAGTTTAACAAATACATTAATGACCCATCTTTCCCCCCCCCCCCACCCCCCCCCCCCCCTTACCCCCCTTTATACTTCTATTTTCTGTGAAAAGAGCATTCAGTATCTCAGATCTTCAGACAAAACTCCACACACTACAGGAAATGCAGGAAGCACATTTTTGAGCAAATTGTATGAGCAGTTTACTGTAGAATGTGATCTTTCCGCATCTTAAAGCCACTCCTCCAGCTTCGACTTCAGGAGACAATGTCAGAGTGCAAGCTTAGAAGGTGACATCAGAGCTCAGCACTGGAAACCACTGCCTGCCTGTCCCTTCTGAGGATGACTTGGAAAGGAGTAATGCAGTGAAATAAATTGAGCAGGAATTCAAATGACTTCGTCAAGCTGACTCAGAGCAAAAGTTTCTGTGATGCCAACTGCCTGGAAAACCAGGCCTTAGTGTTTCGTAATGGCTCAATCTGCTATTTTAAAGAGCCAACAATATGCATTGCTCATTTCTGGTAATGACAGAAGTATTATTTACAAAGACGACTCAAATTTTCTGATTTAATAACCCATGTCAAAATGCAGGTGGAAAGCGCTATTTGCTCACAAACTGCATTTCTGAGTAGATTTATCGTTTGCAGTGCAGAAGTACACGGTTACAGAAGGAAAGTAGCTTGGAAGGAAGAAGACAATTGGACTAGTAGGTTAGAGGCATTCCAGAATTAATTTTTTTTTTTTTTTTTCTGTTTCTGAAATAAATCAACCTTAATATAAGATGATATGATCGACCTAATAAGAATTTCTGATCTGAAATTTCATCGTGTTTGTATGGAAGAGGGGAAAACACTTTTAAAACGGTCATTGAGTTGAGTGAGAAAATAGATTATATCTGAAGAATGCTGTTTCAGTGCCTGGGAGTGAGGTTCAGAAACAAATCCCTTAAACAGCTATTATTAGTCATCTCAGAGGACAGAGATATTTTATCTGACTCTGCCCCAGTTTGAAGACCTCTCAGTAATACAAAGAAATGGAAGTAAAACTATTTGAGAGTCCTTCACTTCACTATTTTGTCCTTCACTGTAGAGAGACTGTTGGGATTTTGCTCTATAGTTCCAATGTAATGTAATGCTATAATCTTAATAGGAGTTGGAAATACATGAAGTTCAGTTTCTATGCATAGTGGCCAAACTTTATTGGGTCGCAATCTGCAAGCATTACTTAATGTTTTCTTGTTTTTTTAATACATTTCCTGGCAGGTTAGGCATGGTCTGCTAGTTCATCTTATATTCAGTCAAATGGCTAAACAAAAAGCCTGGCAATTAAACTGATGAGGTTGTAACCCTTCAGAAAATCATCTTCCCCTTCAGAAGACTGCTTCCTGTGTTCTCAGTATTCAGGAACATGGATGGAAAATACTGTGAGAAAAGAAGATGTTCAGGAAAGAACAGAAGTGTAATTAAAAAAAAAAAATAGTTAGGGAGCATGAATGAAACAATAGTATAGCATTTCCTATGATGGTTCCTATGATGGTACCAAGAGCACATGAAGATTTTAGAAAAAATAACAAAAGAGAAACAAATCTCAGTGTGTTCTTTCGCTTTTTGAAGAAGTTTGATCCAGGAAAGCCACTAGTCATTTACAGCCAAAAAAAATACCATGGATTTCTGCCAAGCTTGTCTTTCTAGGTTTGTGTCAATCCATATTTTCCCTGTCCTTCTGCTGGCTAGTTGCCTTTTCAGTACTTTAACTGAAGAACAAGAAATACATATTTTCTGAAATCTCTGCCAAAGCTATACTTGGCGAGCAAACCATACTGATGAGTCGATACTCTGCTTCCTCGGAGGCCAAAAATACCTTTCTCATGATGTAATCATGGATTTTATTTGAATCGACTTATAGCAAGTACGTATGCCAAAAACTTACGATCTGTCTATTTGAGACACAAAGGTGTGAAGGAGACAGAAGAGCTTCTGGTCCTTGCTTACTGGTGCCATCCAGTCGAATGGATGCACCTCACAAGCCAGCTGCAAAGGTTACAGATTTCTGCTGGATTCTGAAGGACAGTCTAAAGATGACAGCATTTGTAGGGAGAGGAAATATTTCATTAGATAAACTGATTGAGATCAAATGGTGCAGTGCTTAGCCTTAGTGCTTACTGCTTAGACTTTCCTGACTATAACCTATACCGACTGAGTCTTTAAATATAAGGAAGAAGTTTTTTTACAGTGAGGGTGGCACAGGTTGCCCAGAGAGGTGGTGGATGCCCATCCCTGGAGACATTCAAGGTCAGGCTGGATAGGGCTCTGAGCACCCTGATTTGCTGGAGGTGTCCCTGTTCACTGCAGGGGAGTTGCTCTAGATGGCCTTTAAGGATCCCATCCAACTCTGTATGACTCTGTAGTGTTTTTCTAAGCAGAAAATATAGTGCTTCCATTTATGCCTGTGTTACTAGGATTTTAAGCCTGAATTTGCAAGTAATTTACCACTGCTTGATGATTAACAAGAATGGGATCAAGTTGTTTCCCAGCCCTTCTCACTCAGTAGCACTAACACAAGTAAAGAACAGCGCAATCTCATCTTGAGCACCAAAGGAAGTCTCGGTTGAGTAAAGTCAACACTCGAACAGGAGAGAGGGGTGTGATCAACCATAGGTATTTTGAGTAACTTTGCATGTGCCCATCCTCATTCTGTGAGAAGGGAGCTCCGTTGCAGGCCGGTAACTCATGGGTGAGTCAGGGACAGCTTTGGTGACGAATCTGAAGGAAGAGCTGCTCACGAGGACCCTTCCTTGGGAGACACCTCTAGAGGCGCGTGCTGCATCTACAACCTCAGAGAGCTACATTAGCCACAGCCAAAAAATCTGCACAGATCGGAGAGCTGAGTGATGCAGAAGAAAAATAATCTTTCAGCGCACTCTGAGAGCCTTTAAGTTCAGGGAAATGCTGTGGCAATTTTTAAAGTTATAGAGCAGAGCGCTGATTTCCTGCTCGCAATGCCGAACGCTCAGCTCATCCCCCGGGCTGAGGGCCGCACGCTGCCGCCTCTCTGCGGTCCTTTGCCGCCCTCTGCTGACGGAGCCCCGCTCCGGCCTGCCCTGCAGCCGCCTGGAAGTGGGAGGGAAGGGGAAAAAATAACAGGGCCGCTGCTGCTCCAGAGAGCTCTGCTCGCTTTTGGTTGTTCTCACTAAGACGTGGGCCTCCCGAGAAGTGCATTCCTTCACTTCATGTGGGTGTGCATACGGTCTTTGCACGGAAACAGGCACACACGTCCCTGGTTGTCTCCGAGCCTCTCCTCCGAAGCGAGCGGCTGCCGGAAAGGTCAACGTTTGTAGCCCTCAAGCTTTCCATTTCCAGTAAAAATGCCCTTAATCAAACAAGAAGCTTGAAACTGGATACGGGGCCTTGCAAGCCCAGCCGAATTCTTTCCATGCCTCATGTTTTTGGAACATCTGTGCACGGCCAGTTGCATTACAAGATGGCCTGTGAGCCTTAGTCATGGGCCAGGAACCTGTTTACACTGCCTTACAGCATGGTAATAAGCATTTACAGCTTCTGGAAATAAAGGGTTTTGATTTGGGTGGTGTATTTTTGTTTTTATAAACTATGTGACATTAGCTGTAAGGAAAATAGAGAACCTCCCAGCTGCATTAGCACTGTTAGGCTGAGCTGAGAGCTTGTTGTTGCTTATGCTTGCGTGGGTGCTGGAGTGTTCATGCTGAAATGAAGTGCAGTAATAGCTAAAATATTAAACATGAAAGACAAATCTGTGTCCAAGTGTCTCATTCTCTAGCTCAACTCTCTTCTCAAATCTCTTTCTGAGCTGTATTGCAACAGAGCCACTGCATAGTTCTTTCTTATGAGGTTATCTTCAAGAGTCTTGTCTTTTTTTCATGTAAAGTAGCTTACAGGTTCCCAAGGATGCTCCCAGACACTCTGCATCTTTGCTTCATATCTCTGTTATGATGATGCATTTTTACAAGTGTATTTGAGTTTAAAAATGTAGATCTAATTAGATTTCCTGTGGAGAAGAAGTAATTTAAATTGAGACGAGGACAAATGGAACAATAGGCATGTGACACGTGTTGTGTACTGAGCTGCTGGAGGCGGTCAGTGGCTCAACAGCAAACAGAGCTCAAATCCAAAGCTGAGTGGAGGAGGTAAGAGCAGAGGAGTTTGGAGTAGAGAGAGGAAGAGGAGGACAGGGGTGGCCACTTCATCAAGCAGCATGTTCCTTCCCATGTCTGGAGTGGTGGGGGGAGGCATGCTATTGAGCAAGCCTTCTTCCCATTGCTTATAATTACAGATACACCCATAACTGCACATGCAAGCTTACCACAAAGAGGACATGACCTCCCTTGGCAAATGGGCAATGCTATTGTAGCTTCTGTTACAGGCAGTGCCATTGTTCCCATTCAGTTTATTGGAATTATCTTGAAAGCTCTGAAGTTTTAATTTTGTCTTTCAAGGTATTGTGGTAAGCTGGTATAATTGCTCAGTGCTGCAGCCTGGATACAAGTTCTGGGTATCCTCATGTGGTGGGGATTTCTTCCACTCTCAGGAGAGCAACAATGATGTTTAGATGCGTAAGTGGAGGTTACACCCATGATAGACCAGTCTCTATCTCTCAACTGTTTACACTCTTACAGGGTCTAAGGAAGAAAGTTTCTCTTCAGTCACATGTACAGTCACATGAGCTTGGGCAATGCTATGCAGCCCAGCTGCTGCTACATGCATAGAGACTGACAAGTTGTTGCTCCATCAAAACCTTGCTGGCAGGACCAAGGTTTTGCCTCCACTGCTCCACCAAGGAGCTCATCTGAAAAGGCAAACTTTCAGTTTCACCATTCTCTCAGACACATGAATAAACACTGGATACAAAGGCAGAAAGTTTTTGCAGGATAAGACTCGCCTCAGAGTAGACCCTGACAGACAGTTGCTCAGGCAAACACTTAAAAAACCCAAAGGATGTGAACTCAAATCCTAGCCAAAATAAAGTGTACTGGAGAAAAGCAAAATCCATCAGTCTCCTGTATAAGCTGTGAGGAAAAACTGTAAGACATGCAAGTTGTAACTGCTTATATGCCTTACATTGGGTAAAGACTTGACATGACTTCCATGCCTATGTCCAGTACAGTATTCATGGCTGTAATTCTGTCCAGCCAAGAAATATCTTCCTCGCTTTCTTTGAGCTGAAAGTTTAGTCCCTGGTCCTCTCCTTGGCATTTACTACTGTTCTAATTTCTTGGCTCTTAGACCAGTAACACAGCTGTGAATGTGCATACATGCTTGCAGGGCTGAGGGTTGAATCTGTCTCTTCCCTGAAGGCAGTAGAAAAATTCTTCCTGACAGCATGAGAAATGGGCTACGTAGATCTAAAGCAAACAGAGGGAGAATACACCCCACACATTCTTTCATGGCATTTTCCCTCCTCAGCACTGGAGAAAGAAGGAGTAGTGATTTACCATTCAGCATTAAAGTCAACATAGCTAGATAAAATTAATGTTCCTTTGTGACATTTAAGGAAATGCAGCAGAATAAGTGAAATTATCAACAAAGAGCTTTACTAAGTACTCTGTGCCTCACTGTTATTTTCTAGATATATTTTCACCTTTCTTCAAGGTGAGTTGGAATATTGTCAATACAAGCAGAGATTTTCAGAGTCTTATTTATTCAAATCAAAGCGTATTGTATTAATTCAGAATGAGTTTTAAACATTCGTTTATCTCTCTCTTTGTTAAGTTATCTTTCAGTTGGAAATCTCACAAGGTCGGTTTTCAAGTAGACTTCAAACATTCTTTAGCCTCTAATCCTGCAGTGTTTCCACATCAGCTTTAAACTTGAGTAACTTTGCTCTAACAGCAGTGCAAACGACAAAAAGTATAAGGAAGGACATAAGAGTTTAGTAAAACTGTAAAGGCTTGAATCAGAATGACTTTTTTTTTCCCCAGTTACTTCAGTGAAGCTGTAGTTTCCATTCTTTCTTAACCACTGAAATAAAGAAACACTAGCAACTGGGATAGTGCCTAGATGCTTTATGTAGCCCCACATCAAAGATACTTTGTTTTCTCACAACATAAGGCATTCAATATCCCCTGAGCCTGAAGATTCACTTCCATTTCTTCTTCTTGATGCCACTCCTACGCATTTGTTTTCATCTATCCCCAAATACCGAGTCATGCAAAGTCTGTTTATACAGGATGAAATTAATTTCCAAGACGTGAGCTGTTTGAAGATTCCTACCCTGCTGACTTCTGGATTTTAGACCCAACTTTAATTTTAAGCTCTTCCAGTTGTTGATTCTGAGATAACAGTCATTAGTCCTATTTTTGCCCACAAATAGCTTTGAAATTAACATCCGTGTGGTTCTGAATGCTGCATTTGTTTCCAGTACAGGAATAAGATTTTGCCTATGTGCATTTAGCTTTTCTAAGCCTGTTAGAAAAAGAACAGATCCACATCTTTGAGAATTCAGTTAATATTTCCTTGCAATTCACTGTCTAATGCCATATGCAGGAAGGAAGTAAACATTCTATTATTTAAGGAAATTAATGAATGAGTGTGCATTATAATATGGAAAGAACAACATAAGAAATGTCATCACAGGCAGAAAGTATATTATTCCAATTCAGACGCTGAAGAAGGAGAGGGAGAGCAAAGTATAACTAATTTCAGTTTACGTCAGCTCATATTATTACAAGTGTTGTTTTACATCAGTAATGCTTGAAATGCAGTTGCTGCTGTAGAAGGAAGTTCTTGGTCTGTGTTTAGCCCCATTTTCCCCAGAAAAACCATGCAGAGCCAGTGGTAATAGTGATGTGGACTGTCTGATTGCACTCTGCATACAGGCCTGTGTGGCCAATGCTGGTTAGCATGGCTGCATAGTCATCGCTGCAGGTGCAGCTGGAGATGGAGCAGTACTCATGAGACCCCTTGATGACATGTGGGACATGGCCAGCCATGATTTCCCAGAGCTGGGAGGTGTTTACCAAAGATGAAGCCCAGAAAGTCACACTGCAGGTAACCTAGTACCATACTCAAGCACCAGCAAGTGAGCAAAGATGATCTCCAAAAGCACAACCAAGTAACCTTTCTCTATCCCCATCCATCTCTATAAATCATAACTGACCAAGGCCCTTGCTTCTCCAAACTCATAAGGCTGTAATGTTCTCTGGTTTTGTTTTGGGAATCAAAGGCCAAGGCCTGGTACCTCCTTACCACAACATATGGCCTCATGAGATTATGATACAACTTAGTTTCAAGGACTTTAGATTTCTCCAGTTCTTTATGATGCTAAACATCTCCGGCTTTCAATAGAAGCAATATACAGAGTGCTGAGCATTTTCAATAAGAAATCCCAAATCCACTACTTTTAAAACTTTAGCTCTAGAATTTATCAGGGCAGGATTTCATTTGTAATTTTTTGTTTCCAATGCTCAACTTCTGGTAATTTTGTGATATTCATACTAGCATAAAAACACTGGCAAAATAGCATATTCAATGTGTTTTCACTTAAATGGATTTCTACATCACTTTAAGAGAAGTAAACCAAAACACATTTTTGGAGGCAATTAATATCTGTAAGGATCTGAAATATTATTCATGGAAATGGTGGCTGCTGAAGAGGTGCTTAGCTGTCAGGATGATCTGGAGCTTATCCAGTGGAAACGCACTCAGCAAGGTGAAGAATCGCTGAATGTTGGGCTGTTACCTCAATGTACAGGGTTGTGGAAACCCCTGATAGAGACTGGAAGCCACTGCTTGGCTTGTACTTAACCAGTTCTCACTCTTTGGATGTGGTTGAGTCTCCTAAAGGGTAACATGCACTCCTCATCAGTAAATAATATGTGAATTTGGGGAGTGGGTTCAGAGATTTAGGTGCAGCACAAAGATGGTGTAACCCTGCAGCTTCTACATCCCTAAGGTAACTGGAAAATACAAAGAGATGGTGCAAGCAGCAGAAAATTGAAACTGTACCTGCGCTTCTGGATTTGAAAGGACATTCCTAAAAGTACAAACCCTTGCAGGGCTAGGTAACAAGGAAGTCTGTGGTTTCCTCCTCCTACCTCTTGGTGCAGGCGGGAGTAAATGGCATGATGCATGAAGCGCACACCAGGGAATTGCAGTCCTAAAGCCTCCAGCATTTCTCCAGAAAAGCAGGGAAGGGAGGCTGCAGAACACACCTCACCCACTGCCATGCCCGTATGACTTGATCCTGAGGGTGAGCAGATGTGAAATGGTAGGGCAGCCTTAAAGAGGATGCCTTACCTTTTTAATTCTAGCAAGAAATATATTTAGTTACACAATGAATCCAACACTTTTTCAGGCACAACTGCAATATCACCAGCCTTCTCAAAAGTAAAACCACTGCTGGGATTAGCTGTACAGATAACATAATCCATGAAAGTTTATCAAAGCCCCTGCTAAATTGCATTGCTCTATTATAGGTGATATCTGCAAAGGCAACCTTGCACTGGCCAAGACACCAGGGAATGGAGAACGAAAGAAAGTAACATTCAGTCTCAGTTTTTTGTTTGTTTGTTTGTTTTTACTTTTGCAACTTTCTGCCTCAAATTGACATTGGCTAGTGAAGTTCTTTGCTGTGAACAGTAGGTCGACTACCGTACAGATTACGTTTGTCCTTAATGAAGTGAATCTTACTGCTATTGCTCCTGCTCAAGGATATTCTAATAAATGAAGCCTAGCATTCTAATGAGTTCCAGACATATTAGAAAACTATGAATAAATAAAAAATCCAAAAATAGTTTTTAATTACGCAGGGATTGTTCCTAAAAGTGAATCCATCGCAGGCAGGAAGGTGGCTTTAAATACCTGGTGGTTTAAGAGCCATCTCTGAAGGGATTATTAGAAAACTCGACTTTTAAAGATGCAATACTCATGGTACCCATTAATTAATGAGGTTAAAAATTAGCATAACTTTAGTACAAAAATAGGTACAAAGTAGTTGCTAGAATGCAAGTATCTGAAATAGAAAGCCTGATTTTTCCTTAGTTATGCCAGCAAAGCAGAAATCGTATGTTGGGCTACTGGCATTTCCTTTGAAAATTATCTTTCCTATTTACAAAATTAAGGCTGTGACATGAAACATACCTTAGACAAAATTACCTTAATTGTTGTAGAGTGTCAGAGCACCACTGAGCTATTCCATCTTTGTGCAGCCGTACAAAAGTAACACCAATAGCTGCCACAGCAACACAACAACTAAAGCTGTGAGAACAGATGAAGTGCCTCTGAACTCATGTCCATAGGGTATAAATCCAAGCTGGTAAATCCAACCAGACTTCCACCTGAGTGGGAGGAAGCCTGGCTAATTTGATTAGAAAGTGGTTAAGGAGCCCATTCCTGCTACCGCTGCTAAAATAACATCAGATGAAGGCAAGAAAATGGGAGATGATTCCTTTCCAAACTGTCTAAAAATAATCTCAAAACGTAGCTGCACCACGACCTTCCAATGCATTTACAAGAGTGGATGTGGGTTTTGTTATGAGTGTTCTTCCAACAATAGAAAATGACTGGATATCAGCTTCTGTTTTTGAATGCCATGGATGAGGCTGGGTGTAGGAGGAAGAAGCCAGCCAAGAGGAAATTTGAGGCTTTTCGGTTTCCCACTGTAAGCAGGTATGCCCTGACTGTACTGCTTCCAAAGGCGTATGCTGCAAGTCAGCGTTAATAACAGCTCACAAAAATGTGGTGAAACCTGTATAATATATAAGACATAGTCACGGCACACACTGATAGCACCCATTACAGTGCAGCCTCCAGAAGCCTAAGCAAAAAGTCCTCTACCTCCTCCAACACATTTACACCCTGTTGGTTCCTAAAAATCCTCAGTCTCAACCTTGAACGAATGAACATGCCTGAGAAAGGCAATGAAAGTCAGGATGATTGTGGATTTTCCAGCAGAATGCTTTAACTGGAAAATTCAATTTCTGAGAACTAAAATGCTTCTCCAAGGTACTACTACTGAAAAAAAGAAATCACCCCAGTGTGCCAACAAAACAGGATGTTCTGACAACACACTGGTAGGGTGTGCTGCTCACACAGCTCGTAGTGCCCGTAATACTTGTGGATTCTTTTGCAGACAGATTCCAGCACAGCCTTGCCATGTGCAATCAAAAACCCCTCAGTGTCCTGCCACAGGAACAGGAGCTTGTAGCCCTGGGACTTCTACCTTCACTGCATTTTAGTTTTTGACTCCAGAGTACAGAGTCTTCAAGCCTCAGATGACAGGTGACTCAGCCAGTGGTTTCCTGAGGTTTATCTTCCAGTGGGTCCCTCCTCTCACTGAATCTTACATGCCGCAGGGACACCATGGGAAGTAGGCTCCCAAGCTCCGTATTATTCACAAACAAAATGTCTTGACCGTTTCCAAAGATGTTTTTGTTCTGCCACTGTGAAACATTTTGAAACATTTTTTTCCCCCTAGGATAAAACATTTGTCCTTTTTCAGAATTCTTGAATTTTCAATAAGCATGGAAATTGTAATGTTAAACAGCTTCAGTTAAAAATAAAAAAATAAAAAAAATAAAAAAGGAAAGAAGGAGAAAGGAGAGAAAGAAAGGAGAAAAAGAAAGAAGGAAAGAAGGAAGGAGAGAAAGGAAGGAAGAAAAGAGAAAGGAAGAAAGAAGAGAAAGAAAGAAGGAGAGACAGAAAGAGACAGAAAGAAATGAAATGAAATGAAAGAAAGATACAGACAGAAAGAAACAAAGAGTTAAAAAGAGAGACAGAAAAAGAGAGAGAGAGAAAGGAAAGAAGGAAAAATGGGGAGAAGAGAAGAGAAGGAAAGGGGAGGGAAGGGAAGGGACACTATATAGCCAGACACTGCTAGTATCCACTATTTGAGTAAGTCATAGAACCTTCCCTTCCGAACAGCAGAATCACATTATCAGTTAGAAAGAGCAATATCCAGAAAAAAACCCAAAACTTAAGCTCCTTATTTATATAAGCTAAATATTTTATGTTTCCCAAATTTTCATCTAAGTGCTTTCTTTGAATATTGGCCAGTACATACAAAATTAGTCAAGAAGTTTGAGATTATGTGAAAAGAGAAGAAACATCTGTCAGACCTTCCTTTGTTCAAATGTTTTGATTGAGTAGAAGCACTTTGTGTGACATTACAATAATCATAAATGTATATCTTGTGAGCAGACATACTTGAGACATACCTTGCTTGCAAAAATCCACTTATGTACTTGTTTATAAGGATTAGAAGAGTTTAAAAAAATAACGAAATAGTAATTTTTTCCCCCCGTAGAGTGCTGCAGGATTGTGAAGAGGTTTCTTTTCAGTTTATTTCACTGAAGAACAGAAGGCAGCAATGTTCAGAGGTTCTCCTCAAGTAAGTTCCAAATCATTTTTGTTTTAGATTTGTTGAAATGTTTTCCTTCAACAAACTCATTTTTTGACTTTCTATTTAGACTCACTCAGATGATATTTTAGAATATTGTGGAGGAGGAGAAGAGAGTTAGCTGTGGTACACTTTGGATGGTTATCCTACGGAAAGAAGGATTGCGTTTCCATGCTCTGACTGTGCTTCTCTGCTTGCCTGTCCTCCTCCTCCTCTCTCCACATCCCCAGTAGATTTTTAATCTAGTTTTGATCAGATATGTCAGAAAGTTCTGCAACTCATACAATCTCAGGAAAACAGGCTGGTGGGTACAGCTGAAAAAGAATCACTCATACTACACCATTACAAGTAGGAAACCAAACACGCATCCTATTGAGCGTGGGAGAATCTGCAGCACAGTTTGCATTCCAGTCCCACCGCTTACAGAACAGCTTGTCGGGGAATTCAAGCTGTCTGCACCATGGTCTCTGGGCTAAACAGAAAGCCTTAAAGAAACAACAAGAAACATCAAAACAGAGGCAAGGATGAAGCTCAGAAGAAACAATAGGGAAGCCAGGTATAGAGAAATTGCCTCCAGCTGGGAATGGTCTAAAAGAATGTTAAACCATTCTCACAATTCACCACAGGAAAAAAAATATATATATATCCCAAATTGTTGCTGAATCTTGGATCCAGAAATATAAATGGAGATCATAAAATGTCTTTGGTTGGAAAGATCCTTAAAGACCTTACAGATCCAAACCCTCTGCCGTGGGCGGGCTGCCAACCACTACATCAGGCTGCCCAGGGCCCCAGGCAATGTAGACTAGAACACCTCTGGGGATGGAGCATCCCCAGCTTCTTTGGGCTGCCTGTTCCAGTGCCTCACCACTCCCCGAGTAAAGAATTTCTTCCTAATATCTAACCGAAATGTCCCCTCGAGATCTGAGTGGAAATGACGGTAGGCATATTTTTCAAGGGAATGCTCAGAGATAGGAATGTAGACTTGTCTTATCCTTTCCTATAATGTGTTGTAGAAGTGTGTAAAAGAATAAGTAATTCTTTGAAGAAACTGTTGGCAGGTTATAATGATTCACTGCTATTGTCTCCTACAGGCCTAGCCTCAAGCTACCAGGTGGTGCTCGGTTTTCTGCTCCCATCATGAGCAGTTGCACTGGGAGGTCATGCAGCCCAAAGCAGAGTAAGGATTACATTTGAGAAAGACTGAAAGGAGGGATTAAAAAATACAGGTTGCACATGGGGGAAATACATAATAGATAGAAGGAGCAAGTATTTTTTGCAGTAGCGTTTTGTTCCAGCCAACCATGTTGTCTCCCAGACAAAATTCCTCACTATTAGTTGTTCTGATGAGGGTTTCCTGCCTGGCAGTACTGCTCAGTGTGATATACTTCAGGAGTGGTAAAAAGGAAAGTGACAGAGATTGCGTGTGCACATTGACATAGGCACGGCATACAACGCTCTGCAGCAGCTGCCCTGTGACAGTTTTCCCTCATGGTATGCAGCAGCAGGATAAGCTGGGTTGCAATTACCTAGCACGTTAATTCCCACCTTCAAACATAAACATAGACCTAAAATGAGATTATGTTACATCAGAAGCAAAACAAAGTTTGAAAAGGTATTTGTTGAAATTTGGCTTAATGACTCTTATCATTGTAACTCACACCTTTCACCTTCCTAATATCCAGCAATTTTGATTTGGCAAGTTACCAGAAAATGAAAGCAACGTCTCTCACCTGCCCTTTCTTTTTGCTCTTACTGTACTTTTCTATTTTTTTTTTCCATGCATTTTGCACACGTGGTGGATTTTCTCTTAAAGGCTGCTAATCTGTTTCCAATTTGTAAACCCCTGTACACAGCTGAATTCCTGACATTCATTTTTAAAATGAGCTTTTTTCACTAAGCTTATAATTGCAAAAAGTCTGTGCAGCTCTCCACATTTTACACTCACTTTCCAACAGTGCAATTCCTTAGCACATCGTATTTCCACCTGCAACACACAGGTCTTGTGGCTCAAACTCAGGAAAACAGCTACATCACCTCCTGGACAGGGTAGTGGCACAAAAATTGGAGGGGGAATTTGCCATGTCCTTATAAATTCAGATTCTCCTTATGTGACAGTCACTTCAGCTGCCAGGCTGGGACTGTTTCACTCTCCTGTTTGCACGCCCAGAGGGTGATGGTAACATCCACTGCACCTATACCCCTCTTTAACGTATGGTATGTTATTTATTGTGTGTGACTTCCCAGCAGAATTGTTGGTGCTAATCAGACCAGATTTTGCCAAGAAACTTCTCCTCTCCAGATTCCAGCTTCATGAATCAGATTTCTGTTTAACTCATTTTGTCTGACACAAAGCACAGCAGATATGTTCCATGCAGAGCAGTTAACAGTGGAAAATGGTGTGAGCATCTTTCTGGAAGGAAGCAGCTAGTATATTGAGTTCTGTTTCGTAGCTGTCTTTCTTCAAACTCACAGAACTGGCCAACCAGATACACCCTGCTGACAGTTTTCAGGTTCCTTTCACTTTCCCACCACTCTGCTAGGAATGGACACTCATAATTTGTAAACACCTGCACCTCATTTTAGGAAAGGACTGTGGTTATAGGGGCAGCAAGGAGCATTTCCAAGGGTTTTGTTACAGTGCTGATGTGTTCTTGGCAGATCGAGTGATGTACTTGATTCAAATAATGCCTTGCAGATCCGTTTCCCCCCTCAGTTATGCAGGATTTAATCTAGCAAAATGCATGGTGGCTTCCTTTAGAAAATACATTGTAAAATAATGCCAAACAGTATAGAGATTAAAATAGAGCCCTACCTTCTCAGTGGTAGCTCATAGTGCATTCTGTTTGCCTACTCATCACAGTAACCCGCCTGGTGCATCTTTCTCTGTTTTTAATATTAGATTATCTGAGCATATAAAATCAAGCTGACAGAATGAGTCACCTGATGGATTATTGCCTAGAGAAAAAAGCACAGGCTTGTCATTGTATTTGCCGACAAAGCACCATGCATACCTATGGGGCTGTAAAGATAATAAGCATGAACTTGATTACTGCTAATATGCTCTGCTTCAAGTTTCAGACACACAGTGTATTTCCTTTATGTAATAACTTTTTGTTCATTTCCTAGAATTGACAGAATACTTCAGAGAAATTAATCTGATGAATGCAGTTTCACTGGTCTCATTAAAAATTCCAGCAATGATATCAGAATCGCAATAAAAGTTATTGTTCAAAACACAGTGCAGACCTAGAGCATTAAATGTGTCATCACTTCCAGGTTAGTGGAGTGAAATACATGTCAGGAAAAATGGCACACTCCAGTGTCAACAAAAGTGCACTCCAGATTGGTGAAATACTCTTTTTTTTCTGTTTTTTAGAGGTGAAATATTAGATTTCACTTTACACATATATATTCCCAGCAAGATCTGGGAGAGAGGGAACAGCACCGTCTGTTTAATCTTCATCACACTTCTCAAAGTCTCACCCTAAAACTGCTGTCTGGTAGTGACCACCAAATCAACTGCAAATCAAAACGGATTCATATTCAGTTAATCTGAATATGGAACCTGGATGCAGTTGTCCCCTCTACTCTGCCAGAAGAAGCCCGTAGTTTCTCCCACTCTTTTTCCTGACATGCCTGTGGCATAACAACGTGATGGATCTTCAAAAGGTTTGCACTCTTAGTGGCCATGGGAACAGACTTAACTACCTCACTTTGTTCCCCAGGAGTTCTTCCTCACTGGCTGATTCTTGGGGTCATCCAAGAAGATGCTTCAAGAGAAAATTGCTCATCTTCCCTCCTCATGGGTCAGCACATAGACATGAATACCAAATACTGATTGAGAAATATGACTGTGGTTTCTGAAGGAGAGTTGACAAGAAAGGGGGAAGGAAATACAAGTAAACATGCTATGATACTGAGGTGTGGGAAGAAGAAAGACAATTTATCTGAGTTCTCACACGACATATAAATGAATGCCATGCATACAATCTGAATTGGCTGAGCAGAACCAGTCTTCACAGTTTCTGTAGGCTTTTCAGTCATGGGAGCTATGACTACCAGCTATTAAAGCAGCCTTAATGGCCAAGAGCTTCCTATGGTCCCAGGTTATTTCAAAACAACAGGAAGGCAGGCAGTGCCAGCCCGTCGCATGTCATGACCACAGACAATGTCATGAAGAATGCCAGGGCAGCGGTGTTCCTTAGCTGCCTAGGCCCATCCTCAGGCATAGCATAGCACCTTCTACAGAAATGTTGTTGATCTTTTTTTCCTTTTTTTTTTTTTTTTTTTCCCTGAGTAATTTCTCTGTAAAGAAGCGTAACAAAATTGCCCAATTTTGCTAAGCTTTTTCTGAGATTGTACTGCTGGCAGGGAGATGGAAGTCTCTTTCTGAAAGACTTTGATGGGAAGAAAGGCCCTGACAAGAACTGTTTAATCACTAAAATAAAAAGGATTGAAAATGAAAAATAGTCTTAATGAAAGATTTAAAAAAAAAATAAAATAGCAAAATTGAAACAGGAATAGTGTTCCACATAACTCTGCCAAGCTTCATGAAGCTTCATGCTTCAGAAGCGTTTAAGTTATGCTCGTTGAAAGAAAAGGGTTAATGAAAAACATTTCTGAAGCCAGAGGGTATTTTTCTTTATTAATGGGAAAAGTTCAAAAGATTAAACACACAGATGCTTTGACATTTTATCTTGCAAAAGCATAATCCTGATAAGAAAAAATGCTTTGGTAAGAGCACCACCACTGCTGAATATGTGATGGTTACTCTGAAAGAGGAAACAAGATCTAGCTTGTTGAAATGGCACTGCAAATGCAGAAGAAAAGCAGGTTTTGCAGAGCGCTGGTTCAAGGCAGATGTGGATGAAGTGGGAGCTGTAGTCTGAGTTCTCAGACTGCTTCTGACACAGCACCAGTGGGAGGAACGAAGGTAGAGAAGACATCTTATCTTCACAATCTATTCTCTCTTGTACCTCTGGCTCTAATACTGGCTGTGAGCTGTGTATGGGAATCACAAGGCCATTTGTCTCTGAAGCAGAGATTAATGCAGAGCTCAATGAAAAGCCATACTGGGCAAAGAGAAATTCAAACCATGAGCCAGCAAGGTGAGCTAGTATTTCCACCCGTCCTTTATGCAGGAGATACGCCACAAATAAAGATTTAGCTCAGTTCTTCTTTGCCTGCACAGCTGCAGCATTAATAGCCACTAATCTTTTAGATCTGTTGTATTTCTACCATGGCAAGTCTACAGCACTGAGCATAGCTCTGGGATGTTTCTATATTGCTGAAATTTACATCCATTGCCATTAAAAACAAAAATGAAAACAATGTTTATTCTACTCAGACTTTGCAGTCTTCATGCACACCATACGTTATCTATCTCCTTGCTAGCTGGACTGCAACAGTGAAAGTACTGAAAGTACTGGGTGAAGTACAGACAAAAACGCTGAAGCTAGCTGAGAACACTTGATGACGCATAGTGCCTAACTCAGCTCCTACTTAAAATCAGATTTTGATTTGATAACCGTGGATGAAAATCTTGAAATTGTTTTTGACTCTGACCTTATTCTACTTACATAATGTTGTCACCTCTATAAACTTGTAGAAAAGACTTATCTTAGGGTTTCAGGACAACTTACAAACTTCCAAGGCTATACTGAACCCTTTCCTCTAACAATCCGTAGAGCATACACCAATACAGAATATAATGGTTTGTAATGTTTTTTCTTAACAGGAGAAACCTCAGATTTCAGGACAGCTGAATGTCTGGCCCAGTCAAGGCTCCTAATGCTCTTTGCTCTAATCAAACACCATTCCTATGCGTTCTCAGGGTGGGAAGGAGGACAGAGTGTATGTATGTGGGTATCCACTACCTTCACGCCAACTCAGGGACTTTACTCACAGGTGGCTTGGAAACAGGCCAGCCACAGCGTGTGAACATCAAGTGAAATGTATATGGCAGTTTCGCTCTTTTCAGCTGTTGTGTTGTGATAATGTGATCAGAGGAAAAAAAAAAAAAAAAAAAGACATCAAATTTGATATTTCCAGTTCTAGAAAAAACAAGCATATTATCAAGGGGGTTTTTGGATTACATCTCTCTTTCATCATGTACGTGCCTCCCTAGTAAGACTTACAGAGATCCCTGTGGTTTTTGTGGAGCAGAAACAAACGTTATAGCAAACAAATCCGAAGGAAAAGGTTTGGGGTTTGGTGGGTTTGTTTTTATCCCCTCTTTATTCTTTTGTCCAGACATGACAGAATTGCTTCCCAACTTGGAACACAGTTGTTTATGACAATAAATCAGTTGACTATACTGCTGCTGTGCCATCCAAAACGACTTCGTAATCTGGAAAAAAATAATTGTGCTGAGGAGAAAGGGAGCAGTGGCCATTTCCCAGGCTTTTTTGACCTTCTGAGCGAGAACTGGAACTTGCCTAGTGGTTTAGATGCTAATCTGTCTACCCAGTGTGTGGGTGTGTTCTGAGTCACAGCCAGCATGTGCACTCACTTCTAAAACAGGGCTTCCTAAATATTTTTTTAAGGGTAACTTTTGTTTAATTTTCATTTGGCAGACTCCCACATTGGGAATGGTCAAAAGCTCAGGAAGGACAAGACCATATGTTGTGTATGAAGCTGCTAAGTACAACTTTGAAAGTTTATAGACCTTTTTGTCTTGAACTGAAGAGAACCCTGACACCCCTCCCACCACAAATTAAGATATTCCTTTTTTTCCTCACCCGCTTGCCAGCAAACCACATCTGTCAGGCTTCAAGTATACAACAACAACTGACTATCCACAGCAAGTATAAATGTCTTCTTTTATTATTATTATTTTGGCATTTGCTGTCTTTATCTTTTTAATACATGCCTAGTTACTAACACTCAAGGAGCGTTCTGCTGAGGACGTTGTGGGCAAATGTAACTGTGCAAGTACTGAGCAAACAGGATGCAGTGGCCATATACCAGCAAACAGGCACTGCCAAGATTTCTATGAAAAGAAGGCATTTTTTATTGTTCTTCTTATTACATAACTGAAAACAGAGATAATGAACATGTTTCAGTCAGAGCATCACAGGTGTTACAAATTGCTTTCTCTCTTAGAGGCCCTGTTATTAACCCAGTTACTGCTGGTAATAATACCTGCTGCTCTGTAAATAAGCCTGAAAAAATGCACTGGGGCCAGATTCAATAAAGGGCTTAGGTGACTCAGCGTAAGTTGTTGTAATACCCAGTACTTAAGATCCCAAGCCTTTGAGCAGAGTCTGAATCCTGAGCATCATATCCATAAAGTGCACAGAGAGCATTAGGTGCCCGCAACAACAATCTGGGCAGCTCAGCCTGCACCTGCTTTGGCCTGGCCAATAAAGGTAGCTGGCATAGAGACTGACATGCAAATGCACCTGGCAGAACCACATGGAGATACTTACCTTCAGTCAGGACCTGATCTCTTCCAAAATACATCCTTGTGGGCTTTTATTTTCTCTTTTTTTAGTTTTTTTTTCTTTTTTTTTTTTCAAAGAGGGGAACTTCATCCCCTCCCCACCCCCGCCCCCGACACGTGGATTATACAATTAGCAACTCAAAAGAAGTAGGTCATGGTGAGTGGGCTGGAGGGGGGTATGCTCCCCATCCTCCAGTTGCAACTGTGCACAACTGAATTCAGGATTCATTAGTCCATAAAGAGAAAGAGCATATTAAGCAACTGAGTCATGTTTGCTCATGTTTAGGACACTCACCTGGCATGAGAGCATCCAAGTTTCTGGCCCATCTGCACTTCATTTGCTTTATTTTAACCAGTGCTGCTTTATCTGAACTACAAAGGTCCTGGTAATGGAGCTGAAACCCAGGCCTGTCCTGAAGCAACACATGGCTACCACCAGGTGGGTGGCATGTCCTGGACAGGGCAGCCTGGTGTCAAAGCATCCTCTCCCTTCAGGCAGGCATACTCTCAGGAGACTGAATAGATTTGGACCTGTTCTTGGAAATTCCTATGTCCTGTAAGGAAATAATCCATCTACTCTTTACTGCTAGGCCAAAGGACAAGAACAACATGCACTTGGTGTTTCATCAGCGAACAGCAACAGCCACCAATGCGTGGTGAGCAATGGATCCCTAAAAGCTAGGTGAGCTCCGAGGGGCTCTGTGGGACTGACTGACCCTCTAGCAGGTGTACTTCAGTTGGTGATATGCACAAATTAAGGCCTGAGTTGCTCACTCAGCTCCATCTGAGGCTGGGATAACTCAAGACACGCAGAGAAATGCAGCTTGAGGCTCCCAGTAAACAGGAGAGATGTCATGGTTTTATGGTCATTGGTATTCCACATCATAATATCATGTAGTGAACTGGGACATTAACACTTTAATTCCCAGTGCACTACATGATGTTATGATGTGGAATACCGATGACCATAAAACCAGGACATTCGTTTGCCCCAAGGGTGGAAACACAGCCCAACCATTTGCCATGGGTTGATCCAGACTGCACTGGAACAGGGCAGTGCTCCTGAGCACTTACAGTACATTGATGACATCATTGCGTGGGGCAATACAGCAAGGGAAGTTTTTGAGAAAGGAGAACAAATAATCCAGATCCTTCTACGTGCTGGCTTGTATGTGAAAGTGAAAGGACCTGCTCAGGAAATTCAATTCCTAGGTATAAAGTGGCAGGATGGACGTCATCACATCCCAGCAGATGTGACTGACAAAATCACTGCCATGTCTCTGCCCACCAATAAGAGACACAAACTTTTCTGGGCATAGTGAGCTTTTGGAGAATGCACATTCCAAACTACAGCCTTATTGTAAGCACCCTTTATCAGGTGATGCAGAAGAAGAATGATTTTATGTGGTGTCCTGAGCAGCAGCAGGCTTTTGAACAGATTAAACAGGAGATAGCCCATGCTATGGCCCCGGGGTCAGTATGGACAGGGCATGACATAAAGAACATCCTCTACACTGCTACGGGAGAGAAAGGTCCCACCTGGAGTCTGTAGCAAAGAGCCTCAGGAGAGACCCGAGGTTGACCCTTGGGATTCTGGAGTAGAGCGTACAGGGGGTTGGAAGAGGGCTACACACCAACTGAAAAGGAGATCCTAGCAGCATATGAGGGAGTTTGGGAGTTCACTACATGATGTTATGATTTGGAATACTGATGATCATAAAACCATGACAAGAGACAAACAGCAAATAAGTCCTTGAACTTAATCTCCACCAGCTTTGTTGGGATTTTAGTCTTAAACATTGGGTTCAAAAATCTGTTATAGATTTTACACCTAGATCTTTCTTATATGCGAGGAGGGGGATAGACCCCCCCCTGCATACTGTCCTAAGCTAGACCATCTCTCTGGTAGGAAACTCCATGCAAAGCTTTGCTCTCAGTATTCTGTGACAACTTTGCCATCATTGTATTGCAAATGACAGCATAACTGGGCCTAAAATACAATAGGAGAAGCAATGGGTTTATTTTTGTTTGCTTGTTTCTTCTTGAGGAAAGGATGTGCTTTGTTGAGGAAAAACGCAGATAGGCAGACCCTGCTTCTATCAAAAGCTCCATGGGGCCGTTGCAACAGAGCTTGTGTCCCTCAGAAATCTCCACTGCAGCAGAAACCTCACATATGTGATGAAGAGAAATAATGCAAAGAGCCAGAAAGCCTTCCAAGAGCCAGGATCTCAGCAGGACACGGATGTATGTGCCTTTGAGACACCAAGCGTGCGCTGAGCAGAATGGCAAACATATTCCAGGCCCGTTTTCAACTTCTTTCTGCTGTTTTCTTCCTCAAAATTTCCCTTTCTTGCAAAGCTGTCCCTTAGAGCCTGTCCTGCATGAGCTGCTGAATGCATCCAGCTGCTGGTAGCCTTCCCTACTTGCATTCCCACCCACGTTACCACAGCAGCAGGAACAGCAAAACACTAAACATGAGGTCTCTGCGTGGGCAGAGTCCCTGCGTCCTCTGGGCTCTGGAGCATCCTTGATGCAGCTGCCAGGCCCTCAGAGGATTTGCAAATCTCAAGTGTTTGCTCTGGATCCCTTTCCAGCTGAGCCTGGCACATTTCTGGGACAGCTAACACCATTTGTGTGCAGAACATGTAGCCAGTGCTGGTTATACCCGTTTTATGTGTTTTTCAGAGAAGTTCCAGAGCAGCTGGACTACATAGGGTGAATATAAACAGTTGTCCCAAGTACACTTCTCAGTCACTTCTGAGCAGCTCAGTCTTGCTTACATTTCTACCTGAGCTCCACCCATGCCTTGCATAAGCCTTTCTTCCAGAGATAAGTCAACAGAGAGGAATTCACATGGAAATATCTTTCCACGTGGCTTTCAGATGAGGAGCATATGAAGAGCACGTGTATTAATTAAGCCTTGTTTTCACCTTACTTTTTATTCCTTTGGACTTGGATTTCAAAAAGTAAGGAATGAAATCAACTTTGTTTCTTATTAGCTGACTATAGTTATAGATCGGGTTGAAGAATACTGATGTGTTAATTTGGCAAGTTATCAAAAATGAGAGCCAAAATATCTGACAGCCAGGCACCATGGTTCCCTGGAAAACAGCTCTACTTAAATAAGTTTTTTGTTTTGACAATATGACAGGTCTGGTCAAGAACAGTAACCATGTTGGAGCAGTATATTTTGATTTCTCCAAGACAGCTGATTTAACACTGCCGGGAATTTTGATATAAAATGGGCATGTACAAGGAACGTACAGAGTGCGTATTATACGGCAAAACATTGATTCAGGGATAGAGCTTTAAGAGGTCCACAAGAAGAAAACCGGTGCTGTTTCTCTTGTAGTCTACCCAGTATCGGTTCCCTAGGCTGAAATATGACTTCATATTTCAACACACACTCCAAACAAAACAAAAAAAGTCTTTACCAGCAAATTTGTTAAGTGATTAAAAAAACAGTGGGGTTGTTAACAGGGAATTACTCCTGCATTGAGAGTGATCATTCTTTTTAAGTGGCCCAAGTAGATACAGATATACAGTCAAACAACAGATTTTAGATTTGAAAATAGTGAATAGTTGAAAGACAGTTGAAAATTGTTTTTCCTAAAACTTGGAGTTTAACAATTTTCTTTGGTGTGGGGGGGAAAAAGGGGGAAAAAAAGGAAGAATTTGACACCCTGTCATTGATGTAGGTGTCAGTGAGGGAAGGCATGGGCTGGATGGGATCACAGTTTATGTTGGAAAGGGATTTTTTTTTTGCCTCCTCAAGACACATAGAGAACTTCCCACATCCTCCCATCACTGCATGCATAACTCTACAGCGCTGCTCTTACGAGTGAGAATGAAATATATTCATTTTAGATTACTTTTTCATACCTGAAATCTAAGCAAACCATCCTGAAAATGTACATTTGACATTTCATGACTGATAAAACAATCAATACCAAACAAGCTCTAAACGCAAATCCCTTTTCACTGAAATTTCAGTGCAATTTCATGTTTGGTTTCAACTTAAAGGTGAATGTTTTTAAAAAAAAACCTGAAAAAAAAAACAAAAAACCTTTGGTAGTTTTTAATTTTGTGACAGATAATTAAAGTACAACACAAAAGTGCTTTTTATTTGTAAAGTGTCTTCAGGTTAATTTTGTTCTGTGTGAAGTTACTTTTTTTCCCTCCTTTTTAAAAGTCTTACACCAGTGTCCTTTTCTGACATGCCTTCCTACTGTTATGAAAAAAATAGATATTTGGGCTCTGGCAATAAAAGAATATTACCAAAAAGAGCAGACAAACAAAGGATTTTCAAGATATGAGAAGAGCTGTGAAGCTTGTAAAAATAAATAACACTGAGGGATACATTAAAAAAAAAAAAAAAGCAAAAAAAAAAAGCTTTCTATTATTTTTCCTTAAAACTTATGTTTGCAAGCAGCTGTTTAGGAATATCGAGACTATGTGATACACCTGAGAAGTTTGTTTATCACTGCTTTAGAAGAAACCGCATTTATTACATACATTTTTCTTTCTAACTGGTAAAATAGCCATTTCAATGGCTAATTTATGGTATATTCCTTAGAAGCCATCTCTGTCAAGAAGGTCGAGAAGAATGGCTTTGAAGAGATTGATGGTGGTGCTGAGCCTAGCGAGGCGGCTGTGCCTACACGAGGTAGGTGCACCTCCCACAACCCTGTTTTGACAATTAATAATTTCTGATACAGCAGAGAAAAAAAACAAAAACAGTAGCAAGAGCTGGTAAGATCTTAAAATGTCCTGAAACAGCAGGCCTGTCTTCCTGGTCTTGTCATGTCTGTCTTGATGTGAGCCTGCTGGATGAGATGCCTGACAAAGTAATCAGTAAAAAAAACCAAAACAACAAAACACAACACAAGGAAAATGTAGTGTCCACCTGTGGAGTGAATACCTTGGCAGTGAAGCACTGAACCTGTACAGACCTACGGAAAACATATGACTAACAGTGGTCTAATCTTCAGTGCTGTAAGCATCGCAGTGTGTTTTGGAGGACAAAAAAGCCCACCATAAAATGTCTTATTTTTCCCCTGAAAGACATTTATAGAGATAAATGACAGTAAACAGGACACGCATATGGAAATATGTTGTCATGGACAGCTCGGCACTTCAGGTATGAAGTTTCGAGTGTCTTGTTAAATTCACATAGCAACAGATATATAGCCAATGACTCACAAAGATGCGCCTTGCCCATTTTGCTACAGCAGAAAGGATTTCTTAAAAGGCTTGGTTTTGTCTTTAAGCTAAGAACTGCAATGGGTCAACCTTTCAGACCAGTCCACAAAAGCACATAGTTTTGAGCTCAAATGCATCGCCTACTGGGGTAGTTTGACCCTTCATGACTACAATTGAGCTATTCAGTGCTCAGTGGTGTTTGGTTAATGTATCAGGAAGATGTACTACCTGTTCCTGGCAAGTGCTTACTGCTGTAAATGCTGAGGCTGATTCTTTATGTGGCCCTTTCTTCAGCCCATGGAGCAACTCCAGTGGCTTCAGGGGGCGGCCAGTCCTGACTCATGCCACCAGAAGATGTAATTAGAGAACCCAGCTTGTGCATCCTGCGGTATCACCTGGCTTCCTTCCTCTTATGGATTTACTTTCTTTGTGTTTCTTATGATTTTTCCATGTATGTTTTTCAGACTCTACAGTGCTGCAGCTGACACATTTCTTCATTATTGGGAGCCAAGCTAGACTGGGAAATCTTTCTTACACACATGCAAAAACAACACACAGTGTGAAGTTGTATATAATATACAAAACTGTGCAATTTGAACTCCAGTCACCCTCTGTCTTTCATAGATGGCAACTGGATAACTTTAGCTCAGAATGGCTCATCTGCTTTTTAAAAAGGAAAAGAAACAAGAAAAAAAGGAAACGAAAAGCATTCACTCAGGTTGTTTAGGTTACAGCAAAGCTAAAAATAAATTACTGATATCCTGCATATGTAAAGGTTTATGAAAACCTCTAATAGCAACTAGTCAGCAGCAAAGGAAGCACTTGCTTTTCTATAGCACAGCAACCACAACTCTGGTTCCCCTTAAAGCTGGCTGGCTACAAGTGGGCTGGTTCCTAACTCAGATCAGCAGGAAGATTTTAAATTCTCTGTCATCTTCTGCATTTCGAACTTTGTGGGAGAAGTCATCTCTCCACAGGTAAACTGCATCTTTGCTGGCATCCCAGCCCTCCCTGCTCTTAGCCAACACCAAGCCCTGCATAGAGGCATACATCCAGAACAAAACCAATCCCTCCATCTGGAGTAAGCTTTAAATAACATCCTCTTCATGTTGCCAAAACAAGCCAGCCCATTCAAAAAGCAAAGTATCTGGAGTTCAAAGAGAGAAGGTTTTCTTAGTGCTGAACTTTGCTCTGGCGGCACACCGGAGTGGCTTCGGGACATACCAGTTCCGTTCTTGCCTCTGCTGAGCGTTTTGTTCAGACAAGTCCAGGCCAGGCTCGGTGCCTTGCTCCTGCAGCCAGCTGCCTCCCTCCCTGCCTGACATGCTCTTCTTGGGCACCTTGGGAGCTGTACTCGGTGTTTTTCCGAATACTTTTTAGACACTCCTAATCTTGTTACAACCAAACATATGCAGAGGTTTTTGTTGTTCTTTCTAGCCTGTAATACGTTCTCTAGTAAGAAAAATAATATTTAGCAAAGATGTTACATCTTCCTTTGGGGACAGAGGGATTGATTTGGGAATCTTTGAACTGTACTGTAAATCTCAGCTGATATTTGCATAAAGTTCTGGACAGTTTGTATTGTCAAAAACAAACAAACAAACAAAAACAACCAACAACAAACATTATATGGTCTTTAACCATACTATGTTTTTCCAGAAAAACCTTTTGCAGCCCCCCAGACTGCCCCCTGAGTTACTCAGGGCGCATTGTTCACATTCACCACGCCAGCAGTACCACACCATAGTACCTCACAAATAGATGCAGAAAACCGAAGAGTAAAGCAAGTTTCCTCAAGACGCTTTTATATCAAAGTTCTTCATACAAGCATCCTTTCCTTTGCTTGTAAAGGCACTAATCATATTTCAATTGCATCCCTACAATATAAAGTTAATAGCTTCCTTATTTCCTCATTTTAGCATTTCCCCTCTACTCCCTCTGTCTTTTCAATTATAATAGCTAGATCGTTTCTTTCATTTCCTTTCTCCTGTGTCCTGTTTTCATTTCTCATACAAAATCACATTTGGCCACTTACACTTTTCTTGAGGATAAGCACACGACAGCAGGATCTCTTGTTCCACCATGGTGCCGTCTGCCAGAGAGTTCAGGGGTCTTCTGAATAGCGTTTCAAGAAAATATTTTGGAAAGCTCAGCTCGCTCATGCGAGCTTCTGATCTTCTCCAGCCCTCTCGGCTTCTGTGTGCTGTCACATGTTATCCTCCCTCCTGACAAACCTGTGTAGCAGGTCTGGCAACACACATCTTGTGTGTCAGAAGAGCTTTAATTGATTCACTGCAACAGGTACCCACCTTCATTAAAAAAAAAAAAATTGTTGAAAGGAGTAGTCTCTTAGCGCCTCATTTGAAATTACAGAACCTACAAAATGTCACAGCTGCTGCACTTTAAAGGGAAACTGCTTGAGAACTTGCAGGAAATAATTTAGAATCAGTCTTACATGCCAAATAAACCGCAGCTAGCGGTATAAGTTAGGTGCTCCTGCACCGTGGGAGAGCAGCAAGCCTTTTGCTATGCACACAGGTGGCATGGGCTGCTTCTGTATCTCCCAAGGCACAGCTTCTTGTGGGATAAAACAACCACCATAGAGACCTCCGCCTCCATGAACAATAGCACTGATTGCTACTGATGCAAACCACGTGGCCCTGATTTCTTAGAGACATAGACTGGAGAACACAAAGCTAATGGTGCTGCAGTGCCTGCAGAGAAGCTAAGTCCATGCAGCAACCACAAAAGTCTCTGCTTTTGCACAACCCCTATAAGGGTCTCAGCAAAGAGCCCCCAGCACAGCCCTGAAAGCTCCTTGCAGTTCAGTTACCACTTCTCTGCTGACCCCATGCCAAGAATGGCCCCTCATTATGACTTGCACCAGTTCCACATTAGGACACATCAAAAAGTATCCCTATAGCCATTTCCTACTGCAGTTGCGCCCCCAAGCATTGTTGAGTGCAAGTGAGGCTGTGGCTAGCAAGGAGCCAAAAAGCAGTAGATGCGGGATATACACCTGACTTTGCCTCTAATTTGCCCTGTCACCTTGGGCAAATTACTTTAGCTCTCTGTGCTTCTGTTTCTCCATCTCTAACACAGATAATTACAGTTCCCTTTCTTTAGAAAGCGCTTTGAAATCTATGCACAAAACGCACACGAAGGAGGAAGTTACCATTATTGCACGCTTGTAAAATATTGGGATGAGGCAGACAATGAGCAGTGAGCATTTCAGATTGCATGCATGCAAAGTGTCGTGTTATAAGAGGAATGTGACCTTATTGTCATAGCCTTATTATTTATGCTTTAAAAAAAAAAGTAATTCTACAAAATTCAGCACAAGTCCAGTTTCTATTTTGCCAAGAGAAAAATCTAAACCAATCCTCACTTCTAGGAACTTTACGTCCTCCTGGAAATGGCAATTCCACAAGAGGTTCCTTAGTGGAGAATGATGTAATATGGCAATTTCCTGCTTTTCCATCACCTGGGTAAATAACATCTCTCATTTTGCAGCCAGTGAGTGTTTACATTAGACTCAACAGATCTGAATACTCACCCCCCTTCTCTTTTTAAAAAATAGAAGTCAACAAAGATCGCAAGAGCGGGGTTTTTTTTGTTGTTTGTTTGTTTGTTTTTGTTTTTTTTTTCTTTTTCATGTGCAAATAGACTAAAACAGATCAATGAAAAGCTCTGTTTTTCAGTGGCTGAATTCATTCACATGGGAGCCTTGTACTTGTTTCAATACTTTAACATAAACAACACGAGAGCTGCTTCTATTCACCTCACTTCTACAGTGTAGCTCATTGAGGGGCCTCTCTTCAATGGGAAAGTTTGTAAAGGAAATGACAGTAATTAATTTTCCCTAGAATTAAGAGCAAATAATGGTTGGTCACTCAAGGAAGGATCAGTTGCCAGGGCAGTGCAGGATGGAGCTGCTGTTGCCTTCTTGCCTCCACATGGTTCAGGGAAAAGCAACAAAGCTGGTGAGGGGTCAGGCCATATGAGGAGAGGCTGAAGGAGCTGGGAATGTTCAGCCTGGAGAAGAGGAGGCTCAGGGGGGATCTTATTGCTCTCTATAACTTCCTGAAGGGAGATTGTAGTGAGCTGGGGGTCGGCTTCTTCTCTCATGTGAAGTTCTCTCTAACTGGTGATAGGACTAGAGGGAATGGTTTCAAGCTGGCAGGGGAGATTCAGGCTGGACATTAGGAAATATTACTTCTCAGAAAGGGTGGTCAGGCACTGGAATGGACTGCCCAGGGAGGTGGTGGAGTCACCAACCCTGGGGGTGTTCAAGGAACAATTGGATGTTGTGTTGAGGGACGTGGTTTAGTGGGAGCTATTGGTGATGGGTGAACGGTTGGACTGGATGATCTTGTAGGTCTTTTCCAACCTTGGTGGTTCTATGATTCTATGATTCTATGTGCTACCGCTGTCCATGTACTGTCACTTGCAGCCTAAAGACCTCTCAAATGATGGCAGCACTCTTGAGATGATGTATTGAAGACCGCAGAGGGTTGAAAATTAAGACAAACTTGCAAAACCTTTAACAGTATTTTTTATGAGGAGGCAAAGTTATTGCATTTTTCCCTCTGCATCCTTTTCCTGTAAGAATATTCCCAATAAAAATGTGCTTATCCACTCTCCTGCTTGGCCTAAAATCCCAGGTAATGCTTAGCATGAGAGATAGCTCAGAGATAAAGCTGGGCAATGCTGAACTGAATGAAGATGAATGACTGTGAGGAAATAGCTTTTTGTGAAATGCCCCTTGCTTGCAAGATGATACTGTCACACTCTGAAAACTCACCTGAGTCTCAAAACATCATTCTCTTCATGACTTAACATGGCCAGCCAGGTTTATTACAGGCTAGGAGGTTGGTAAATGTATAACCTACTTACTTCTTACTCCATAATCCATTAACTACAGGGCCATGTTCTAAGATGTCCTAAGGTTACTGCACTGGTAGTTTATAGTAGGAACTCAGTCACTTAGAGCTGCAAGCTCAGAAGCACTTGGAACTATATTTGCAGAAGAATGTACATGTATTTACTTTGTCTGATTGCATACAGTTGCAGTAGCTGACTTGTCAATAACCAAATTCTTATGACATTTGCAAACTCCTACTGGGAATCATATTAGCATGTTCTGATTTGAATTTCAGTGGAAAGGACTGTTATGGAAAAAAAAAAAAAAAAAAGAAGAGTAGAAAGGTAATAGAAAGATGACAGAGAAAATTCTTTAAAAATGATTTTTTTTCTCTTTCTATTTTGAGCTGTCATCTGCACATGGATGAAGCTGGTCAGGAATTAAAGTTACTAACCCGCCTCTGGAAATAGAAGGCACAGTGGGAGTTGATTCCGATCTTTTCAGCAAAGTGAAAATCAGCATGTGAGGATAGGTGCCTGAGAAAGTGGGGATGAATGAATGCATTTAAACACCACATCCTAAAAATCTAAAAGCCATCTAATGAGCTAAGTGAACCGGTACTGTCAATGGCAGCAAAAACTCTAGAAAGAGTCAAGTTTACATACAGGAGCATTCTGCTGTAATGAAATTAAAATATGAAGCGATACAGCCGTTTGTATCTTTGGATGGGCTCCAAGCATTCAAACTGATGCGTACATTCATGTGTGAGTTATTTGCAAAGAGCGCTCGAATGACAAACATCCTGTAATTGTGGTGCTTGATCCTCCAAGAAGCTCATCTCTGGTAATTATAATCATTGTCTGAAAAAACAATACAGTAACTGTGCAATTGATGCTTGTCTCCACTTCTGTCACTAAAGTGACAAAATATCCAAGCCATGTTCACATCTGCTTCCTTATAATGCTCCATTTGTCCTCACCCCAGTATCTAGCCATAACCTACAATTATGCGTCATTAGATTTCTGTGGAACTGATTAAAGGCTGTCCTATTCAAGGCTGATTTGGGAATATTCCAAAAGCCTGAGGGCGGACCCTAACTGGCATAAATGAAGCAGATTTAAGCAGTTGATTCTTTAAACATCACAGGTTTCCCACTTCGGGTAATAACTGCTACCCAGTGCAACGTGAACAAGATGAAGTCCTGAATATACCGGTCCAAAGAGGCATGCGATGGTGTCATCCATACCATGTGGGCAGTCATTGCTTTTCCTTTCTCATTCAAGAAGGAGTCCTAAAATGCTTAAATCAGCAGAATAGTAAGTGCTGATTTGTTTTAAAATGGCTTTGTGGTGTTACTGCAGAACTGAAGCTTGCATAGCAGGGACAGGCGGAGCGAGGCAAAGAGAAGGAAGGGACACAGTGCTCTCTTTAGACACAATAAAGCTTGCTTGTGGAGAAATGGTGCTGAAATATCTGCCTCTGACTGGGAGCATTGGAGCTGTCAGGTTCCAAGACAAGAAGATACCAAGCATAGCGTTAGCTGAATGCGGTTCAATAGCCACTGTGTTCAGGTGACAGGTCTGATGTGTGTGGGCCCTAGAGCAGCTAGGTACCAAAGGCTTTAGGAGGCTGTCTATACAGCCAGAGGAGATGAATTCTGCTCTTCAAACACTGCACAAAACCGAGCAGGCTGCTATATCACCTTCCACCACACTTTCTCAAACAAGAGGTGAGCAATTTCTACTGACTTGTGCCCTGTGGACTCCAGGACAGCTCTGGGACATCAATCTCCTGAGACCTACTACTTGGGCCCCAGAAAGCAAGAAGAGTCACCGGGCAACACGTAGCAATAGCACTGATGAACCTGTCACTGCCTAGAAGCAAAAGTAGAGAGGACCTGTGAAACATTCTTCCTAGGACCAGATTTCCTGAAGATGTTATAAAATAGATAGTTATAATGTTTGTGAGCTTTCTAGTCTAAATTGGACACCATCTCAACATTTTGGCTTCTCAAGGTCACAAATCAAAAGCCATCACATATATTTAGACAAAATCTAATTCCAGCTTCCATTGACACAGTAATTTCCATGTGACATATATCTGCTGTTACACACAGTACAAGTTTCTGCAAACGGCAGTAGGACACTTGGCACACTCTAAATTTCACTGGATCTATTTCAAGGAATTCAGCTTTAAATTCTTGCCCATTCAACAGTACTACCAAAGCTTTTTCTCCTAAACTGACAGTTGCTTTAGATTAATGAGAAGAAAAACCTCCTGTGCTGGAAGGACCATGGGAATGAAATCAGCCTGCTGAGTTACTGCAGAAACTTGAAGGGATCCGGGGACAAAAGGCTATGAGAAGGAGCTGTGCTTTCCCACCCTCTTTGAAGGTGGTGCAATGTGATGCTAATCCAGGAGAATTTTTTTCTAGCTTCAGTTCAAGGCATCAACAAACACACCTGAAGGCATGAAGGATACGTTTAAACAAAGAAGATGAGAACAGATTCAAAACCTCAGACTTAAAAAACAGGCAAACAAAAAAAGCCTGCATAAGGCAAAAAGGAGACGAGTGCACTAATTGCAACAGCAAAACAGTGCAGAATAATGAACTCACTAAGAAATTGCTGCCAGCACCTGCAGATTTCCAGTTAACTCTGCATGCTGTTCCACTATCTAATCCTGCCTATCAGTGGGGGCACCATCCAGATGGTTGTTTTCAAATACTAGGTTCTCTTTCAGTCTTGTTTTCTCTCTGAATGTGGTTACACTGTCATGTGAGTTTCTTACCAATGGGCTGGTGAGCCAAGAGTGCTGATGCACTGTGCCTCTGCCTTGTGATGTACTCACATTTGCAGCAGGTCTCCCCAGAGCTCTGCTGGCTGGCTTCATTACTTCTGGCTTTGTGTCCAGCTTCAGGCTTTCCCAGAGTTCATTCAGCCATTACAGATGAAGGTGTGCTGAGATCCTGGCAGGCTAACATCCCTCCATCCCTCAGGTCTGTAGCTGTTTGCTTTGATGATAGTGAGACATGCTAGTTCACTAGTAAAAGAGTGCCAGATGTAAACTGTAAAAGCCCTATATTAAATTCAGAAAATCACACTCTTCAGGTCAAGGTTGTTCTTGCTGAAAAAGGTGAAGAGAAATAGATATCAAAGATATCCAAGTGTTTGCGCTGAGGCTCTTTATAATTACAAATAAGTACAAATTGCAAATGCTCATTTCCAGTGCTCCTACTTTAAACAGAGAAAGGAAGGACCACATCAGTTGTTTTCATTCAAAATGCATTGATGGGGAGAAGTTCTCACTACTTCTTGTCCTGGGATCATTCTCCGTACTTTACCTCTTTGGATCCCCCTATAGCAAAGGAGTTGTGATGTCCAGATAATTTATTTCAAGAAGGGAGGATAAGTCGTGAATAATTCAAGAGAATAGAGGACAAGGATGCTTCCTTTGGCCATGGAAATCCTCATTTAGGTTGGCTCCTGCGATCCCATTGGCAGGATCCTGGATCCCATTGATCCCATCCTCTGAAGCATCTAATTGTACATCAGGGGTCAGAATCTGCTTTGAGCAATGCTGAGTTATGTAAAGGCAAAGCTGTTTTGAATCCACTTGCTGTAAATGTCCCCTTCTCCCTGTTGGTCATCTTATGTAATTCCCTATTTTCATCTGAAAGAAACTACAATTAGCATAAGCTAGCACTTCTTCACCCTTACTGCTGAAAATTATTTTCATAGGGAACGAAAACCCAGAAAGGTATAATAACAAGAGGAAGAGAACAGTGTTGTCTATTAGTCAGTGCATGTAGCACTGACTACTGTTTTCCTTAGAAAACAGTAATTAAGTATAAATAGATAAGATAATTCTAATCAGTGCTGGAAATGACAGGTTAAAACTTGCTGGCATATCTGAAAGTATGAAACACGCAGGAGATCACCAGTAGGATTTTATACATATAAAGAAAAAAAAAGAGACATACCAAAAAAACCCCACAAAAAAACAGTTAAATGAAAAAGAAAAAGGGCTTCATTAAAAAAATCATAAAACTGATTATTTATGGTGTAGGAGGTTGCTCAGAGTTAGTTGGAGTGCTTAATTACACATCATTTCTTGGGTGAGTAAGTTTCCAAACTTCTTTTCAATGTGCTGACCAGAGGACAGATACGTGTAAGCTTCACTGTGTTTAGTAAATACCTTAGGGTAGATGAATTCCAAGTGACAGACACGTAGTTTCATGCAGCAAAATGGTGACTTGTCATCACTGTCATGTTAGCATCACACAAAATGTCAACAAAGAAAGGGCTATGCTACTGACAACTTCATGACACGGAATGGTGTTTCTCTTCTTCCCAGGTACAAGCTTCAGAAGCGTGACTCCTCCCATATTTACTTTTGAATTTCATTATTTCATTTCTTTGTCTTAATACTCATTTTCACAAGCACAACTCCTTCAAACACGCCACAAAGCAAGCTGGCCCTGTTAGCTTTACCTTAGTACTTTAAGACCTCATGCAGACTGATCTGGCCACCTGAACAAAAACCCTCCAGAGGCAACTTCCAGAGGCAGTCTTTGGTTAAATCCTTAACCCTACAAGATTATTTGCCCCTTCTCCTGGCAAATTCAAAGCTCTAATAGCACTGAGCTTTACAGTTAAGGAAGGAGATGATAGAAATGCACCCACACATCTTCATTATGGGCTAGGCAGCCAGACATCTCCGCTCAGATCAGCAAATAAAATGTCCCCTCTCAGACAGCAAGAGGACAGGCCATCGTCTGCTTAATCCTCTCATTAAGAACTGCACACACTTTTGATTTGTCATCAAAGATCAAGTAAGGTTTGTCTCTTCATTCAGCCGGATATTTGTTACAATTAGATGAAAGGAAATGACTCGTCAGGTACAAATTAGCTCAAAGAGGGAGAGCCAGAAACTGTTTTGAAAGCTGCATAGGATAAGTATTTCAGGAATACGATTTTCTTAGGGGTAGATTTGCTGAATTTAATCAGCCTGCACCTATTACATCCATTACATATAGATGCCGCTTCACCTAGCTCACAAGACTCTTCAGCTTTCTCGCCTATGTGTGGTATGCTTTACATCTCAGCACTTTGAAGTAGTGCATCCATTGATGTCCTCGCAGCTAGCCATCGACCTGTGATTTTAAGAATTCTTTTATGTTTCCAGATCCTCTCTGCAGCAGGGAATGCCATCCAGCTTGTCATCCACTCTGCTGCTGATTTCTTTGGCATCTATTCTATGCTTGCCAAGAATCCGGAGATTTGATCAAAGATGTAAATAAAAAATACAGTCTAGGCTGAACTGCTTTTTGTTTGCTCAGGTAACTTAGAAGTAAAAGTTCAGTCTGCTGTAAAATAGGAGAGGTTGTTCTAGAACGTGTCCAAGTCTGTTAAGTAGATATGACTGTTTAAAAGAGAATTTATTAATATTTCAGTCGACATTAACTTTCAAAAGGTGAACTACTTATTAACACAGCTGTTTAACTTAACTAACAAAAGTATTTCCCATTCAGTTTCGTAGAAGTGTCATACTGGTTTGATGGATAATGCTTTTGACTCAACAAAAAAATACAAGCAATGAATACAAGCAATGCTTCAATTTACCAAATAAAATTCAGCACTTCAAGGCCTATCAAGAGAGGTCAGTGGTAATAATGCCTCCATGTGAATACTGGTATTTCTCCTGTTAAATACCCAGATTGTATAAATCTACACTGATGCCATGATTTAGAATCTTCCTGGAAAATAATTCAGATTTGCTTATTAAATTCAGAAGGATATCTTTTTGCCTTTGAAGTGTCTGCCTCAAAAAGAAATCACAAACGTAATACCGAAGAACTTGAAATGCGTTGTCTTTAAGAAGCTTCCTTGCAACGTGCTCATCAGCCGAAAAATGCTTGTCCTTTTAGTGCTGCAAATTTTGCACAGAAATTGAAACAGAAATTTTCCATTATTTTGGAATCTCTGGATCTATGGTATGCCTTGAGCAACACATTTCTTCTTTGCAATAATATCGGGAAAAATTTCCTCTCATAAAGAGCGGTGAGGCAGTGGCACAGGCTGCCCAGGGAGGTGGTGGAGTCATCGCTGCAGGTGTTCAAGAACCATGTGGATGTGTCACTGAGGGACGTGGTTTGTGGGAATGGTGGAGGATGGGTTTGTGGTTGAACTGGATGATCTCAGAGGTCTTTTCTAATCTGAATGATTCTGTGATTCTAATACAATTGTTTGTTGTGATTACACAAAAGTGCCTTGATCTTCATAATTTTTGCTGGCATAGAAATAAAATGGCTAGGATTTTGCTCAAATTTGTTACACTGCCTTTTAAGAGTTACTAGGTGTTAAAAATGTGACTTTAGTTACAAGATGGGCATATAAAATTTGTCTGCTTTTTGCACTGTACACTGGCTGATTTAAGCATGAAGTGTAAGCACTCATTTCAAAACCAGCAAGAAATCCAGCCAATGATGAGTGCAGCATGAGGCTTTACCACAACATGATGCAGACAGATATTTTAGTCTGTTTGTAAGTGTGACAAAAATAGACTACTAGGGGGAGAAAACTCAGGCAACACTTACCTACTTGTAACAGCTGAGGGGTTTGGGTTTTGTGTGTTAAGGCGGAGCATTAGCAGTTTAAAGGAATGACCTCAAGTTGCACCAGAGGAAGTTCAGGTTGGATATTAGGGAAAAAATTCTTTGAAAGAGTGGTCAGGCACTGGAACAGTCTCCCCAGGGAAATGGTTGAGTCACCATCCCTGGAAGTATTCAAGAAATGTTTAGATGTTTTAGTAAGGGACATGGTGGGGAGATATTGGTGGTGGGTAGACAGCTGGACTGGATGATCTTGGAGGTCTTTTCCAATCTTGATGATTCTATGATTCTATAATACTCATAATAAAAAAAACCCCACAATGCTCAAGTCAGAAAATTATTAAGTCTTGAATTCTGACCAAAATAATATGTGAACTGACAGAAGTTTAATTATTCCTTCTTTGATAAATTGTACATTCTTGTCCTTACAATGACAATGCCGGCTATCTATTATTTGTGGATTTTTTTTGTGTGTGTGTGTGTGTGTGGTGCTTCATTTTGGTTTTCTTTGTTTGATTGATTTGGTTTTTAATCCAATCCTTTACATTTTGCATTATGACTTTTTTGAAATGTCCTTAAGTACCAGGCACAGTCTGCAAAGGAGTGAGAAAACAGAAGTGGAATGTTGGTCCGCTTGTGTTCAGTAAATGGATGAGAGGAAGTAATCAGCAGGAAATTTGACCCTATTCTTATTTAACATTTATTATGTGCCTTGAGAAAAGGAGATCTTTTTCCGTGTTCACTGCTGGAAGTGAGTACCAGTCATTACCAAGAGTGTGCAGTCCTGTGCTATGCAGCAAGGGCTTTAGGAAAAAGGCTGAACTACTATTATGTATTGTGCATTTCTGTTTCAGAGCCCACATATTCTGTTCAGTGATTTATTTCAAGGTAACATTTGTTCCATTAATAGTTTCTACAGAGAATTACACCAGACAAATAAATAATAGGGAATACAGCTCTAGACTGTATTTGAACAAAGATCCAATAATAATAATTTATTGGATGCCTTGGATATTTTAACTCAGTAGTCAGGAGTCCCTAAGCATGTAATACCATTCAGCAGCTAATGATGCAAGCTGATGGCACTCTTTGTAAGTGCATGTCAGATTCATATTCAGGACACATTCTGCATTAGCATCTTAGTCCAGATCAGGAAGTCTTGCTGGTGACCCTTCCAGATCCTATTTTTTGTTTTGGCCTAGGAGAATGTGAACTGCATCCAGCTCCAGCCACAAATGTGCTCTTTTTCCACAAAGTAAAAAACCATGGGACAGAGAGTGTGAATGTTCTGCAGATCTACTGCTGTGCACTGATGGGTTGCTAATGTAGATGGGATATCATCATGCCCAGCACTGCTACTTCAGCATAATGTTGTGTTTTTGCATTTCTGGGGGGGCGATCAAGCATGCTGCCTCCAAGAGAATACATTCCCTATATATGCTGTGGGGTAACAAGTCACGGTTTGGGGAGTAAGAAGAAACAGAAGAATAATTGAAATAATTCAGTGCTCTGGAAGCAGCTGGGTGCAGAGTCTGGGTACTTCTCATCTCACTGGGCTTCAATTTCTTACTAAATTTTATCTTTTTCTTTATATTAAGAATTTGAGTATTTTATCATTATTTAAAGTAGATCAAATTTATTTTTCTTTTTCCAAATGAGACTGTTTTGCCTGTAATTAAAAGCAAGGTCAACTTTTCATCTAAATCTGTGCTTAAACTCCCACTCTTTTGTAATATCAGCATGTCTTATGTGACTGAATTCTATTTTGCAGAAAGCTCTGTTCTTAAGCTGTTGCCAAACTGGCACTACTGTTCCAGATATGGGCTAGCACAGGTTTCATAGCAAAACTATATATTTCAATTCATTTCTGCAGCTGCTACCTAAAAATCCCTCAGTCTGTTGTAAGCTGTTATTTTCCAGGAAAAGGCAGCAGAAAATTAACCCGTACATCTGAGTTTGTGGTAAATGCCTGAGGAACCTCACCTTTGCTCCTGTTAGCTAGTTCTCCTACAATAAATAATATATAGCTCCACATTCATAAATCTTCATGCATTTGCAGAGTCAAAAGAATGTAAATTTCTTTCTAGTGGTGCCAAGCTCTTCCCCTTCCAAGGCACTGCTGAACATGCAGAAGAACAAATATCCTTTTCTCACCTGTTGCCCTGCAAACACCTGCAGTATTCAGGCTCCTCCCAGGGTCAAAAATGGGACAACTAGTCCAACTGTAACCACTGTTTCTCTCCCAAGCCTGAGAGAGGTGCCATAAAGAACACTGACATGAAAGCGTGCGAGTCTTGGAGGACATGGAAACCACCCGCTTTGTCAACACAGTGGAAAGATTTACTGTTTTTAATTTATGTGGGTTGCACCATTTTTAATATGGTAGATTGTTTTTTAAATCCCAGTACTGTTGTCACCATAGAGAAAAAGTTTGATGCTGTGATGCATTTTTTTTAGGATATGCAAATATCAGTTTGCACTTATACAACCAAAGAATCTTTGAACTGTTTGAGTCGGAAGGGACCTTTAAAGATCATCTAGTGCAATTCCCCTGCAACGAACAGGGACACCTCCAGCAGATCAGGGTGCTCAGAGTCATGTCCAGCCTGACCTTGAGTGTCACCAGGGACAGGGCATCCACCACCTCCCTAGACAACCAGTGCTAGTGCCTCACTACCTTTATTGTAAAAGAACTTTTTCCTCATGTCCAGTCTAAAACCAGTTAAATAATGTTTTCAGTACAGAAATTTCTACCTAAGGTTTGGGGCATTTTCATGGGGCAACTTCAGGTGAGGAAGCGGGCTTTGCCCTTGACCCTACTACGGCAGTCAGTCTGTGGGAATTCTGATTTTATTGGATGTTCCTAGTATCTGTGCAGCTTTTCCCTGTGCCATCAGCAGGCAGGTTAATGCTTCCAGTGGAAGGAAACCCTCCTGTGACTTGACAGCCAGCTGGATGTGAATCAATGTGCCCTTGTTGCCTAGAAAGCCATGTGGTAGATGCCTCATCCCTGGAGACATTCAAGACTAGGCTGGACGAAGCTCTGATCACTCTGATCTGCTGTAGGTGTCCCTGTTCATTGCAGGGAAGTTGGACTAGATGCCTTTTAATGGTCCGTTCCAGCTCAAATGATTCTACGATTCTACAACTTCAGCTTGGTCACTGGGAAAGAGGTGGTGGGAGAGATTCTTCAGGGAGCAAGGACCAGAGGGATGTGCTCAGGACTAAGGCAAGCAATACTGAACTGAACAATTCAGGCAAAGGCCACCCAAGAGACACCAGGGCATGTTTGACGTTGTCCTAAAATGAGAAACTAGGGTATGTTTTATGTCATCTTACCACGAGCAGCTGAAGCTTGCTGTCATGAGCACAAGGCACAGTGGTGTGACCAGAGCCAGGAGAGCCTGACTCAGTCCCCAAACTTCAGGGCTGGAAGTGCCAGGACTGGCCTGCTGCGGCAACCACCTCACTTGGGTGATGATGAGCTTTGGAAACAGTTTCTTAATCTGTGGGCAGCCACCTCACTGTGTCAGGCTATTAAGGAGAGAGGCGTCTTCTCCAGGAATGACCACCTTCCTTTTTTCCTTGTTAGTGTCAGCAGCTCCTTTTCCTGCCTTTGTGTTGGGCATAGAGAAAAAAGTCTGTGTAAAACTGCTGTATCTATTGGAGGGAAAAGAAAAAATTAGTATATTAAGAACAAATTAAACAACTTCCTAAAGGTCACGTTAAAACATGCTTCCTGACACTGACTTCAATTAGTGAATGGAGACTCAGATTGCTTTGGAAATTTTCCCATGTCTAAGAACCTCTTCTTAACCCTCAGCTTGACTAGTTCTCAAAAAATCAAATTACAAACCATTAAGATGTTTGCCAACAGCATTCATGAAGCACATGTTACTTCAGCTCCTTGCTAAGAAATGTCCAATCAAAATGCCCTGTGACTCAGTTATTCTTGAATTGGTCTAATTTTGCCTGCAAAAACTATGAAGAAACTTGCCAATTGCTCATACGCCTCAACAGATGCAATTTTAACCAGCTCAGTCCTCTTTTGGAGTGAAGAAACAGTAATTTCTTCTCATTTTTATGTATATATTTTTTTCATTTTGGCTGGGTTTGAAGGAAATATGTGTCACTTATAAATTAGCTTATTATAGCCTTGTGTTGAGTTCATATGGGAAGCATCACTGATATAAATTAAATTCCTTCATTATTTTAAATTGTAGTCTTAACCAAGGAGCTACAAGCTAAATACACAATTATCTACTCATAATAACATGACTCTGACCAAAAGGCAGTGAGGACACCAAGATGCTGAGTGAGCCATCAGGCCAAGTAACAACAAAAATCCTTTGTACAGTCATTTTCCCAGCCAGCCTCCTCAAAGCCTGAAGAACACCATTTACATCGGGAAAGCTTTTTACAAAGCACATCCAGACTGGGCTATGACCAGTGGTTTGCCATTTGGTGGGGATTTCTCCTCCTTTTCACGGCTCTAGTGATACTTGGCAGCTTTGGCTTTGCCCTGTGTATCACACAGCCCTTCTGATATCAGCTCCAGCCTATGATCCCAGCCTTATCCTATGTATAGGAAAGTATATGACTGTGGTACTGCCCTGACTGTTGGCTCTAAGATAAGTAATGTTTTGGGTCCTGGGGGCTATGACCTGATATTTATGATACTGTATTTTAGGAGATCTGAGTTGGTTCTGCACTGGGAAACAGGAATCAGAATGCAAGCAGCCAAAAGCACTTGGTACTTACTAGGCACACTGAAGGATGGGTTCTGCTTAGAAAAGCCTCATGAAATGAGAGTTATTCACTCAAAGAAAAGAGGAATGATAGCAACAAGATGTAGGTCATGCGCTGAAGAGCAGATTAGGGATGGTCTGTTTGCTAATGTCATCCAGCCAGCAGCCATTCCCTCCCTCTGCGTTACAAAATACATTTAGTACTTGCTATCAGTATGAATGCTGTTTAAGATTATGTATAGACTGGATTTGCAAAGGATGGCTTTTCCAGAGGCACGGGATTTGTTAGCTTGTCTTCATTACATTTAGAAGCATGATACTCAGTCATCAGTATATACCGCAGTGTAGCATAGGTTAAGACATCCAACATACTTGTTATTTTTGTAGGTGAAGAAATTCTTCATTCTAAGTCCCCATTTTATCAGCATTATGAGACAGTTCTAATTTGTGAGAAGTCTCATATCTATACACACAAATAATGTTCTTAAAATACAGCTCATTAAAAAAAATTGGAAATGGAGTCAGCTTATGAAGAACTGCATCTTGCCCCACCACCATACATTTAATGAAGAAGACAGCAGAACCTGGGCTCAGATTTTACAGATGCTATGCCTTAACTACTGCTGAGTTTGAGCAATGTAAGGCAAATGATTAAAAGAAGAGCCCACGCTCTCACAGGCTCATTGCCCACTGAAAGAGGAAGAAGGGGAAGAACCTGCCTGCCCGTTTCCTTCCACCTGCTTCCCATCAAGCAGAATTTACCTATGCAAGTGCTTATACACCCAAGAAGGGGATTGCATAGCCTCTGTGCACTAATCTCCCTGTGAGACATCCTGCCCTCTGGGTCTGCTCCAGCCCAAGGGAATAGCCTGGAGCAAAGGAAGTAGAGGCATGTTTGGTTTGCATGACCTACTCCTTTATGACGAGGAGGCCAAAAATAATTTCCTCGGGGTCTTTCCATTGATTCCGACTTGAAGATGCTGCAAATACAAATACAAGAAATGTAAATATTCAGACACCACTTGCAGATCCACTTCCAAATAATGTGAATGAGAGAGGAAACAAAAAGTGCCTACAAAGCGGTGGTGGGGATGATTATGTATGTATCCAAATTACCAGTAGTAAAAAAAGGAAAGAAAAGGATAGCCTAAACCTGATTAAAGCTCAGCTGCAATGCCCAGCAACCACAGCATATTTCACAGACAAATCTATGAGGAAATATATTCTCTTCTCAAATTCTCTAGCTGGCATGTTGTCAGTAGCCGCTGTTGCCTTCATTGCTTATTCAGCACAACATCAATAATATCATGTTTTTTTTTTCCTCAGCAGTTACACATATCACCAAAAGATTTCCTGGCATTTATAAGGATGCTTTGAGACACTGTGATCTTGAAAGAGAAGGCCTACATGCATCCACCTATCAATCATGGGCACCTTTTAATTAGGGTGAAAGAAACGCCTGCTGTGTTAAGCAAGACACTCAGAGGTTGGTTATCCCTCTCTGTCACTATACAAGTAAGTCCAAAGCCATCTTGCGTAAGGGCATGTTGCAGGGATGGGAAGGACTTGGTACCACAGTATATCTCATCTCATACTGAGGGAAGGGATTAGCCAATTGTTCATCAGTCACTTTAAGGAGCTAAGAGAAAGAGGGCAGGGATCCCCAGCATTCTGCATCAGTTTAAAGGGAGGTATTAAATGTACACATACATAGAGAATATGGAATTGTACATAGCAGGTAACAGGGAAGGCTGATTATCTGTGGACCTTCCAGAAAGACGTGCTGTGAAGTTGCCTTGGGGAGGAAAGAAATGGCTCTTTTGGGCACTGGGTCATGCCTGGTCTGCCCTGGCCTATAACAGTGCCAGCCAGACTTCTGTTTTCCTCCTTCAGTAGTAAAACTGGAAGGGGGAAAAAAAAAGAAAAGAGGGAGAAAAGTAAGTTTTTCAGATGAGATCAAGTCAGATTTCTTGTCAAAATGGGAGACTTCAATCACATTTACAGATGGTGACCAAAATTACATTCTCATGCATTTTTGTATTGACATACAGACATGTCATGTTCCCCTTTTCATTATCAGTCAACCTCATGATTCAGTAAAATCTGCAGGAATCAGATTCATCCACTTCCCCTTCTGTTTTAGGGGACATTTGTGTCTGAGGACAAGCAAATTTCTCAGAGGTATAACTGTAATGCTAAGAGGAGAAAATGAAGAAAGGTCTCCTGATTCCTTGACCAAGTTGTGCAAGAACCACTTCATAACCAAGGGCAGGCACGGTCATTGGGGAAGAGAAAGGTGGGAAGCTCAAAAGCAGGAAGAGTTGCTGTCAGGGACACAATCATGCATTGCCACATGGCAACAGGAGGAAATGACTGAGGAGGCATCTCATCAGATTGGAAATCTTTCATAAGAAACATCTGAGGTGACTAGACCAAGATGCGGTCAGCAAAAGTGCACAGAGGCCCAGGCATCCCTCTGCTAGAAAGCAAGTCCTGAGTCAGAGGGAGGTCAGGTGGTCCAAGCAATGATCTGCAGGCTGGGAAGGCTGATTTGAAGACAACAGAGATAGTGTGGGTAGGCTAGACAGTAGCTAGGACAAGATTATTTGAAGGATGGAAAGACAAAGAAAGGACAAATCATAGAATGGTTTGAGTTGGAATGGACTTTTAAGGTCATCCAGTTCCAACCCCCTGCTACAGGCAGGGACACCTCGCTCTAGACCAGGTTGCTCAAAGCCCCATCCAGCCTGCCCTTGAATGCCTCCAGGGAGGGAGCATTCACAGCATCACTGGGCAGCCTGTTCCAGTGTTTCACCACCCTCAGTAAATAATTTCTTCCTGATATCTACTCCAAATTTACTCTCTTCCAGTTTAAAGCCATTTCCCCTCATCCCATTGGTACCTGCCCTTATAAAAAGTCCCTCCCCAACTTTCCTATAGGTCCCCCTCAGGTACTTACAAATCATGTAAGGCAGAACAAACAGCATGGCTAAGATCATTGTGTGTACTTACAGTGTTTAACAATTGCTCAAAAATGTTGTAGACAAAATAAGAGTCCACAGCCTGAGACCCTTGCAGTCTAGTCAGAGGCATGACGGTGCACTTGACATGAACAAGGAGTGGAAGGCTGAGGGATGCAATAATAAGTAACGAGCTGCAACAGGGACAGCACAAACTTAAACAGAACAATACATATATAGGTTGTTAGAGTCTGGTTTTGGCTGGGATGGAGTAAATTTTCTTCATAGAGGCTGGTATGGGGTCATGTTTTGGATTCAGGAGGAAAATAATAAAAAAACACACCTACGTTTTAACTGTTGATGAGCAGCGCTGCATGGAGCTGAGAATGTTACAGTTTCTTCTGCCTTGCCAGCAATGGGGGACACTAAGAGCTGGAAGGGGACAGAATCAGGACAGCTGAACTAAACTGTCCAAAGAGATGTTCCATAGTATCACATGGCATCATGCTGAACAACAAAACTGGGACAGTTGGCGGGGGGTGGATGCTGCCACTGCTCAGGGACTGGCTGAGCATCAGTCAGCAGGTGGTGAGCAATCGCTCATTTTGTATATTATTTTCCTTCCCTTTCTGTCCTATTAAACTGCCTTTATTTCGGCCCATTACTTTCTCCCCCATTGCACTGGGGGGAGTGAGCAAACAGCTGCTCTGCCTGGTGAGTTAAACCAAAACAAGGTTATGGAAGAATGTCCCAAGAGAACAGACAAAACATTTCCACTTATGACACCTGGACAGAATGCTATGTACAGCTGGGAAATGAATGAGGGGGTGTCTCCCTAGAGGAGTTCATAAACTGTTTCATGTAGATGAAGAAACACAGCCTGAGTTTCAGCAAGGGCCGTGCAGAACAGATGCAAACATCTGAGCACTGGTCACAAGTGTCAGCCTTTGCGGACATCATTTAATGTGTCCACAGAAAAAGCAGAATGACAACTGCTGTCATATAAAAACCTCATTGCACTGGTGATACATTGCTAGACAGGAGTTTTCATAATTACCAAGAGCCTTTTTAAAGTTCAATTTCTGTTGTATGAAGCATAGGCCTGGGAACGTACTCTAATTTTGAGATAGAGATATGGGGTTGATGCTTTGCTGTCTTGCTTCCCAGTAAATCATTTGATGCCATTAAGTCTGTAATGCAATTCTTTGTCCCGGCGCTACATCATGCTTACTTTATAGCAATTCAAAAGACAACACAGAACTCAAAGTAGCTGATATCTGTTACATTCTTATCTAAGATAAAAATATTGAAGCAAACTAAATATCAGACATCTCCGTGATTTTAAGCCAGGAAGTCCACTGGGGTCATCGCTAATTGTACAGGAGTTAGATCAAGATCAGCTCTCTGGGCAAAGTTATTGATTTCCTCACCCTATTTTAGATTCCTTACACTTATTCCTTGCTGGCCACAATGACAAGTCATGATCAGCATTAATAGGTCGAAAAGCTGGGGCAGAAAGAGGGACTTTCCTCACACCTAGCACAGTAAAATCCCATTGGTATTAAAGTGAATTGCAGTAAGGAGGTTTCCAAAATATGTTCTCTATCAAACAAACTTTCATTATTGTACCTTCCAGCATAATCTACCAATAAATACATTTCTCATGGACTTGATATATGACCCACATTTTCTTTTCCCTACAGCAGTTTGCTTACAATTCCAGGAACTGATATTCCAGAAATGACCAAATGGTCCCACACTACATAGGATGCCTTACAGGACTTGAATATATTTGCTTTGGAAAAGATAAGATAAATAGAATAGATAAAGTTTGCCATCTAGAGGAACTATTCAGAAATCCACTTTTTTTTTTTTTTTTTTCCCCCCCAATTCTTAATCTGTTTAATGCATTTTGCTATTGATCATAATTAGTCAACCAACTGAAGAGATTTCGGTAAGCTGACTAGGAGATCCAGCTTCAATTCATTCTTTGTGCCATTCAGCTTCTCCCTCTTTTCCCACCCTGCAAAAGGCCCCCTGCTCCATTCTGTCCCTACAAACGTTCTACTGCAATGTCCTGTTCCCACCATCCTCTGTACAGTGAACAGAACAGACAGCAGTGGTGGGACTCCTAAATGGCATTTTGGTGAAGGGTTATCCAGAGGATGGACAAGGTGCTAAACCCAAAGGTCTCCTTCATCCTGAGTTGCTCTGTGGTCCCATAAAGCCCTTGGGGATGCTTCCTAGGGAAGAAATACCAGCAGCATATCTTCTGTAGTGCTGACCATTTCAAATACCAACCTGCAACATGAAGGTTTGGGGCTCAGTTCCCTTGCTTCAAGGGGCTTAAACATAAATCTCTCCTGATTCCAGGAAAATCCCTATTCTTTCTCTGAAAAAGCAAAACCTTTAGAGAATGCCAAAAGACAAGAAAGCCCTCCCTCATTCCCCTGTGGATAAATTAACTGTTAAGTCCTGTCACCTGTTTACACCTTTATAGGTCAAATAGGAGAGTTAAAAAAAAAAACAAACAAATAATAAGAAAACAACATATAAGCAGCTTTCAGAGCCAGGTCTGAAACATGATAGGTCCTAGGCCTAGCAGAGTTTATACATATTAGCCATGATCCCAAAGTATGAGCCCTGAGCAACCCACCCTTTGAAGCAGGTTGCTTCAAAAACTGGGCTGTGAGGTGCCAGGCTACACAGCCTAGCACACTCCCTGTAGGGCTGCCACATTCTCTCACCAGCCCTAGCATCCTTCTCACCTCCCAGAGGGGCTGCAAGTAGGCTGAGCTGCAGCTGTCAGCTAAGAAGACCGACAAACCTCTGCATGGGGTTGAGAAGGGTGGAGGCCAGCAAAGAAGAGTCACAGATAAAACAGCAGGTCATGGGGTAATTACTTCAATCTGGAGCATAGGAACAGAAAGAGATCTAGGCTACAGGGTACTGAAGCAGCCTGAAAAATGCTGTTAATGAAGCAGGAGTAAGATGATACAGTTCTGGTAACCCTGTGATGAGAGGTAATGGCCTCAAGTTGCACCAGGGGAGGTTCAGTTTAGGTATTAGGAAAAATTTCTTCTCCAAAAAAGTGTTCAAGCATTGGAACCAGGGAAGTGGTGGAGTCACTGTCCCTGGAGATGTTCAGGAAATGTGGATCTGTGGCACTGAGGGACATGGTTTAGTGGACGTGGTGATGGGTTGATGGTTGGACTTGATCTCAGAGATCTCTTCCAACCATAATGATTCCATGATTTTATGATTCTGGATCCCCCATTTGTGGTGGGAGTAACACAGCAGCGGTAGTAGTAGTAATGTCTATAGGACAGAGTGGAAAAAAAGTGATCACAGTGTGCAGGCATGAATGCACCCAGTCAGCAAGGCCACAGGAAATTGGGTCTACTGACCTTCAGGTAAAAGAAAGCTGCCCTGGCTCTACGCAATGTAGCTGAGGCTGCTGTGCTACTTACCCTTGTCAAACATGCCAAGCAATTCCCAGGTACTTTCTCTTGCATCAGAGTGCATTAGGTAAGCAGAAACATGGCACAGTGATGCAATTATTTGGCTCAGAACAGCGCTAGGCACAACATCGTTGACACCGTGTGTTAAAATGCCTCAATTTGAGACCTTAGCCTCTGCCTCAAGCACAGATGCTTCAAAGAGATTATGAGAAGAACGAGTACCGCTCTTGTTTCACTAGATGGAAAGTAATATCTCTTTCCAGCTTCAGACCCGGCAGGGTAAACCACTAAACAGAACTTCACATGAATTTCAGTGGGCAGGACTTAGTCCAGTGAAGCAAATAGCACTGTCCTACTTCTTTTGAAATCAAAAAGAGCTTTGCCATTTACAGACATCAAAAATCATTCATCCTGCTTTTGCTTTTCAGTGGGCACACTGATTTCAGAGGGGCCACGTCTCTGAGGAAGACAAAAAGATGCAGTCAGTGAGAGGTGAACGTGACCAATCATGAGCTGCCATCTGTCAGGCGAATTGTGAGATCATCAGTCCAGGGATTCTTCTGAGTTCACTTTTAGGGATCGGTGTCATTAACACTCTAAAGCCAGATTTTTAGCATTGTGATGTTCCTCCTCAGGACCTATGTTTAGCTTCTGAATTACCCCTCCTTTGGGCTGGGAAGTTGGCGACAATTAGATGAGTCGTCTCCAGCTCAGTGCTGGCCTGATATGTCACCTACCCTTCTGTACCCTATTGTTTCATCATACCGCGCTCCTCCTAATGAGACTTGTTTATCTTTCAAGTTTCATACTATTTCCTGCTTCACTGAGATTTATGATGAAAGAAAGAGTAATGCTTCTAATTGATCCTCTTCAGGTGACATTATCTCCTGCAAGAGCATCAATCAGTGGTGGTAAACACACGTTTGACACGAGTTTTCCTTTTTATATGCCACGTTGGAAATTTTAAGAACAGCTGAAGCTCTGCTGTTAAAGGATGAGCAATACAAGAATGAGAAGTAGCGAGTACAGGGAGGATGGCAATGGAAATCTCTCAGATCTCTGACGACATGTTGGTGATTATAAGATCCAGTTGATCAGACTGGCAAAACCTCTTCATCGAGTGCTGCCCTTTGCATGCTAGCCTACACGTGTGTAAGCCTCTGGGCACAGCGTGGTTCAGGCAATCTTCAGCAGCCTGTGAGCATGACCTTGTCAGCACATGGAAGACAGAAGTTCCTGTTTTCAGCTATTTAAGAAAAGAGCAAAAAAGGAGCGATCATGAGTCCTTGGCCTGCCCCAGGGTTCATCAGCTACTTGGCAGACACAAAAACACAGAGAATAGCTCTGAAGCTAACTGTGGCCTCAGTGACCATTCTTGTGCAGAAGCAGAGTGACCATTTTGGCCCTTAAATCAAAGTACTGCTGCTATTTAGCCCAGGGCTAAAATGATGGTGGCTATCACACAGAGAGGTGTATGTCTTGAAGAACAACTCTGCCTAGGTTCAGACCCATTAAGAGGCCACTGCCACCATTCCATCTTGACCCTGTAGAGCTGGCTCAGGCACCTTTTGTCCCATCTCCTGATCTGCTGGGCTAGAGCCCTGGACCATGGATCTAGCTCATCCCCCATCTTGTCACACTGGCACCTATCAGCTGACCCCAGCTCTGCCCAGTTGGCTCAGACCCTTGGGGCTGATGGCCTATCAGCAAGAACATGGCCTGTGATGCGGTCATCACAGCTCCTGGCTTGGCTTCCCTCATCCTGACATCAGAGCTGAAAAATAAGCCTCAGATGCATCCACAGCTTAAAAGCCTGAATGATACTTCTTGATTACATCATCTGGTTGGATGAGTACCTGTCAGGAGTTATGTGAATACACTTGCTGGTCTAGGGCTGAGGGCTGACTCGATAACTTCTCAAGGACTCCCCTCTCTCCATTTTGTTATCTCTCTCTAATGTATTAAGCTTACATTCATCCTGAAGATCAATTGTGTTTCACCATGAATATTGAATTATTGGGAATCTTCAAGTTGTCTGCCAAAGGACCTAGCCTGTGAAGGTCCTCTCAAGTTTAGCTAGTTAATATGCACCTGAGGATATCATGTCCAAAGGCAGAAGAGCCCGTAAAAGCTAGAAATGCTAGCTGGCTTATTTACATCCCTTAAAAGTTGCAAAACACTTGACTTAAACCAAAAACAAAAATCAAAACTTGTGGAAATTAGTTTTTGGCTTTGCAGCCCCAGCAGACAAAGGTTTTTGGCTCTACAACCTCTTCTCAAAAAAAAAAAAACCAACCCATCCTACTGATTCTAATTCTTCATCACCTTGAAATCCATGTAGGTTATTCATCACGTGAGCAAGGGGATTTCAGAAGGCTACTGAGACAGGATTCTCTGCTCCCATGAGATTATGGTTTTCATACATGGGTTGCTCTGTGACAAGCAAATACGCACTGGGCAAGGAAGAATAAAATGAGATTGCTCAACTGTTCAGCTATTTCATTCCCATAATTGCCTGAAAATCTCATTGACCTATTCTTTCTGATTTACACCTTCTTCACTGTATGTGCTAAAGAGAGAAACAGAAGAATACAGTTGTCAATAGCTGTCAATTTCCTTGAATGACAGTGAAAAAGCTGACGAACTGCTTTTGGATGCAGTTAATTTAGTAAATCAGGATTTGGTACCGATTTGTCTAAACTTTCAGAAGTACTTGGGCTGCATGGGGATTTGGTTGTCGTACTGTTTAATCAACTCAGATCTTACTGAGCTCTCAGCTCGTACTTCTGGAAAATCACATTTGTTACATATCCAAAACTGACATACTGAAATGGAGATGCTTCAGTTACATTTAGCTTTTTGAATATCGAGAAGATTCATTTAGACTATGCTAAGGGAAACAAACATGATTACCTCCAGACTTCTAGAGAAGACTGGAGTTTACCCAGCAGTTTAATTCTACTCCTGACTTCATTAGGCCCAAAACTTCAACCAGATTCCAGTTTTGTGAAGAATGTATTAAAAAACAATCAATCAAATAAAACAACAACAGCAAAAACCCTTTGCCTTGGTTGAGTCAAAAAGGGAATCAACCAGCAAGTCAGTGGTAATAGGTTCATACCCTGAACTCAGCGTCAATATAACATTTCATTTAAAACTAACTTCAGAGCCAGTCTTTGAAGTGCAGAAGTGGATGTGTTGCAGCCAGGTCTCTACATCCATTCATCTAACACTACAACATTTTGATTCCACTTGCCGGGAAATAGCACCTGCATGAGCTGTTTGGCCCTTCTCACTCATTCAGCACCAGAACACAGGGAGAACACTCAGTGCTATTGCTCGGGAGGTGATTTGTTGGGCTGTTTGGTATCAATATTCCTCCATTCAGCAAAAGGTATTTGAAATTACTCATCATTCTTTCAACTGGGTGGTCTGAGGACACAGTTGCCTCAAGGTGTGGGATAGAAAGAAGACTGAACTAGAGTCTTCTCAGAGGAGCACAGCAAAAGGGTAAGAGGCAATGGTCAGAAATCAATTTTCTGAAAGAATCTAGAAAAAATGTCTTTACCGGGAGGGAGGAAAATTAAAGGAAGAGGCTGCCCAGAGAAGTTGTTGGAGATACAGCCCTGAGCAAACCGATCTATCCCTGAAGCTACAGTAGTCTTCAAACAAAACTTCAATTCTTTCTAGACTCAGTTTTGATCTTTTTGCCTGTAGAGAATGCTGTAGACAGCAAAAAACCATTCCGTTATTTCACTGCCTTCCAACACTTGCTGTCTGATATCACTTTCTTGTTTTATCTCTACCTGTTCCTTGTGGCATAAAGCTCCTTGTCAGAGACCTTGGAAGATAACCACGGGCACAAAGGAAAATTTCCTAATATGGACATTTTCTGAGAGATGTGTGTGTTAAAGGAACTGCTTTCCAGCAACATTCCTCACCACAGATAACATAAGGGCTGATTCTACACAGACCCTTTAATTCTGCATTTTTGCCTGTTTGAGGCCTGCTTCTGCCTGCATAGACAGCAGCCATTTTGTTTCCCTACTGTGATTCTGATGCAAAAGATGGGGTGATCCCGTGATCCCTCAAAAAAACGTGTGTGCTCTCTTCAGAGGTGACTTGCCAGGACTAAAATTAAAGTGTTTTAGAAAGTTCAGCTTCTTGTGCATGAAAATAGGTACATGAGTGATGTACCTGAGGGTTCCCAAGCCACGCCTCACTCCTGTAGCTTAGTTCTTTTTTTCTGACTTGCTAGGCAGTCATAGTAATTACTGAGGAACAGTACAGCTTTTTACAGGTACTGACTGACAGATAAACCAACTCAGATGAGAGCTTTTTATTTTCAACTGTTTTAAATCGTTTGCATTGCAAATCCCAGCCAGAGTACTTTTATCTAGATGGGACACTTACATCTGAAAAGCAGCAGAAGGCACGAGGTGGGCTCAAATATGGAATGTACAGGTTATCTAGTATGAGTTAATGTTGATGTCCAGGTTTGCCCCATGCTGAATAGTTTTGGTTGCATGCCTGGAATAGATAGGCTCACAGCAGAAACTGGGATTAACATAGAAATGCACCTAATTATAGGCTGTGCGTGTGCCAAGCAAAGCAAGTGGCTCTACTTTTGAAATCAGTGTCACTTCAAATTCATCATGAAGCAGCTCTATTAAGACTATACTATCAACCATCAGCAATACATATATCTGTCTATTAATTAGGTAGCAGCAGCACTGTATCAGCCACTTCTTGTGTGTTTTCTAAACAATATCCCCCAATTTCTCTTTTTGTGTCATAATTCCTGGGTATAGGAGAAACCCCTGAGCAATTCTTGGTGCCAAGGGTCTGTGTTTGCTTTGGGTGAGCCACTCCCAATGCAGGGCACTTGCCCTTCTCCACTGAGAGCAACCCACAGATGCCATCACACTGAGCTGATGTGAAAGGAACAGAGGCATCTTAAGTGGCACCTTGCTTAAGAGGCACCTCTCTGATTTCAGTGACTTGTTCTGGGGTGTTCCCATCTCTTCTTATGCAGTCCCATGCTGCACTGGGGTGTTGATGGCCCAAGGAAGGACACCTGCCTGCAGAGCCCACTGGCTCACACGCCCAGCAAAGGGGAGGAATACCTGGCTTTTTTCTCCCTTCTCCTGAGTCCATGTTTGTTGAGGTGGATGCCTCACGATGGCTGTGTAATCATGGAGACAGGGACACACATTTTTCATCTCCACAGGAGCCACCCACCTACTGGGTTACAGTCACACTCACCCAGTGAGCCCAGCAATGCCTCCACACAGAGCTGAGCATCTCATGAGCTCAAAGGGAAAGAATGCAAGCACCACCGGTCACATGCCAAGCACTATCAGTATTTTATTGGTCTAATTTCCAAGAAAGTTAGGAAACAGTCCGAAGAAGAAATGCAGAGCATAATCTCCATAATTTATGAATGACAATCAATAATCTTCGCTTTCGATTTGTACATGATTTTGACAGAAGGCTGACCAAAATTTTTGACCACGTTTCGAAGGATGCTACTGAAAATGTATAAATCATAATATACCCGAGTTATCATATTCATATGGCTGAACACAATTCAGAGGCTTCTTCTAAGAATGCTGATTTCTGTCCTATGATTCCAGCCTCTTGGCTATTATTAGACCTTGTAATAGTCATCATTCTTGCCTTGAGATCGGAGGAGTTAAGTCCCACAGAATATGGAATGTGTCTGAATAATTTATCGCAAGGAAATACAAGCTTCAAATAAGTAGAGGACTTTCTACATATAGCACTCTTGAAGTACTGTATTCAGTACATTTCTCATCCATAGAAAGTAAATATGTATCTGCAATTAGTCAAAAGATTTAATTTTGCAGCAACGAGAGAATTTTAGAGTCTGCATTCATATGGAACTGTATTTTTTCTATACACTCTGAACAATGAGCAGTGACTCCCTTACAGAACATATAATATTCCTATGTAATATACACAGTGTTTTCAAGTGTTTATGCTCCTCTCACTTGTGCAGTACTTCGGTTTGTATGACGCTACGATTTTCCTTTCTTTGAATTTAGTTTTTTTCACATTAGGGGAGGGATGTTGTTTCTGCAAAACCTCCAGTGCATGCCATTTAAACATGACTTTTCCTGCTTTAAGATTTTCCACAAAGTATTCACACTGAGAAGAATTCGTCTTCATTGACGGAAAGACTGGTGGTGACGCTCCACTTAACAGAAGGGAAATATTATTCTTCGCTGAGATGAAAGATTCCTTATGCCTCTTCCATCAATCAGAAGCATTGTGACATTTCCCGTCACCACAGCACAGAGATGTTCATTCTGGGAAATGCGCAGAATATACTAATGAGAATGTTCAGACATCAGAGGAAATATTTTTCTCCCCTGTAAAATGTCAGAGTTATTCTTGATCTAATATTACTGGGCCACAAAGAGAAAAAGTGTAATTGCTTGTAAATAATAAGTCAGAAGGACCAAGCATGACATTTTAAAAGTTCAAATCTTCTCGTCCTCAGTTATCATACTTTGCATTAAGGCTATTTACAAACAGTATTTGTCATATCACGGTGTACCGAAGTGGCTTATTTTGTAGTAAATGCAATGACAAGTAAAACACAGCTCACTGAGGTTTGCTTTCAATTTCCCCTGCTAACTTCTGTGCCATTCTAAACAAATGACGTGGTGGTGAGGTGAAGAGGACAGAGAAAAGCAGCAGGGATCACCTGAAGGTCAATATACAGCAGGTTTCCTCGTATTAAATTTGCCAGAGTTGCACTGGGTTTCTATCCAACAAAACAAAGTTCTGCATAACAGAAGGGCAAAGTGTGAAACAGTTAAGAGATTCAGATACCAGGAAACTGCTTTTCAAGGGTCCGAAAAGCCAGCTCGTTACAACATCAGATAATTGACTACTAGACAGATAAAACCCCTGGTTTTCAAAGCAGACATCAAGGAGCCCGGCTTGGGCTCTGAAGCAGAAGGCACAACTCTTAAAACCGATCCTCAGTTTACATACATATAAAACACTTCTCTCTTTCCATGTGTTTTATGGCGGGTTGTAAGAAACAGATAGCGTCTCTCCTCATTTCCATTACAAAGCTCTGCCGAGAAACTAATAACAGTCTGTTCCAGCTGAAGTGAGTAAAACCTGCTCTTCAAAAGAACCGAAAAGAGAGAGAGAAATAAAAGAAAAAAAGACGGCCTACCTTCTGAATTCTGATTCACACACTGAGCAATGCACTTCCCTTTTCCCACTGCATGGTGCTCTGAGATGATCGCTCCCTTTTCAGACTGACTGTTTGACTAAATCCATCACAAAGCTGCCTTCTCCCCTCTAGGGCTGCACCCAGACAACTCAAGGATTGCCTCAGCCAGAAGTGCTTTCACACAGTTGGTGCCAAAACCACCTCAAGGAACACCTAAATCATTCTGGATGGGAGTCCTGACAGTGCTTTTAATGGGGCCCAAATTTCCCTTCCCAATTGGCAATAAAGTGGCCTATCCGGGAGAATTTCCTTTTCCAGGAGGACTTCCTGGAAGCATGACACTGCCATGTGGCTGGTTGGACACATGCTGGGGGTCATAAAACACCCGGCCTCAGTATGTTTAATCTTGCATTACACTGACTTCCTATGTTTTCTTTTTCTTTCCTTATTTATTTATCTATCTATTTATTTATTTATTTAACGTGTGGCTTTATTTTTTTTACTTATTTCCATCAGAACTGATGAAGTCCCAGTAAAGAACTCAAAAATCTTCTAAGAAGGATATTACCTAATTCTCAGGAACGAGCACCAGGTCTAAGAATAAAGAATACTCCGACCTATTCAGGATGGAAAGGCATTTCATCTTTCATGAGTTCCTCACGTTGCTGTTCCAACATTTTGGCTATTTGATATTGCTGATCATAAACAAAGTTTGTATAGAAATGCCCAAATTAGTTGAGAAATTTGTAACTAGAAAAAAAATGTCTCAACATCTACAAATACGTAAGGAAGCAAGTGTGTGGGAAGTCATTACCTAAAATGGATCAGATGCAAAAGCGTCAAGTGGGAATGAGAAAAAGATGTTCAGATCAAATGGATGAAATTGCTTCATCGAGCTCCGTGCCCTTCTAGTATTCCAAGACACCTTTTCCCAGGAGGATGACACATCCCAATGCCAATTCCCTCTTCTTCTGTGCTCTCAGACTGTCCATGCATCACTGTGAAAAGCTGGAGGGACTGCTGCTCTCTCACCACTTTTCTGCTATCCCCTCCCCACCCACACTGTTCACAAAGCACAGCCTGCATCCTCTCTCCCAAATATGGTTTTAACAAAGCAGCATAAGGAAGTAGTAGGGTATTTTTGTGTTTACTTTCCTTCATTGAGATGTGGGTTTCTGACAACACTGTTGGACTTGTTTTGGGAGTCATCCACTACTAAGACTTGATCAAGCCTGTTGCGTCCTGAAGCAATTGAGCAAAATAGAGTTATGGCTGCTATAACCTAATCACAAGCAAAAACATGTAGGTGAGGTGTAATTATCAAGAGCACCGCCATCTGATAATGTTTGCTGCAAGCAGAAAATTAAGACTGAAACCAGAAGCAAATGTGTGGAAGATTTTTCTTTCTTTTTGAATTACTGACTGGTGACTTGTTTTTTAAGTTGCATATGCATCTCTTCTCCGCCAGGAAATCTATCCTGAACATTTTTCTTCACTGAATGTTGGGCATTGAATTTCTGTATTCTCCTTCAACACTGGAAGTACTTCAGATCCAACTGATAAAATATCTGGAAAGGATGAGCACAAGGGCTGGTTCATCAGGTAGATGCCAAAGTTTGTCTGAAAAAAGCAAAATATTAATTGAGACGCGACTCATGCTAAAGTGATCAGATCTATAGAGGATCTCACAAACCAGATATGTTTAGAAAAACAATATCGCTTTAATAATAAGGATGCATGTGTGATCTTAATATAATTAAGATTATTTTAACTAATTAACTATAATAGACTGGTAAACAAGAGCTAACCTCATGCTACTCAAGAAGAATACCTTCAGTAAGTGGATAAATAACACAGTATTTCATCATGGGTTCCATAGTATTGTATATGTAATTCACACTCAATTAATGACTCTTCAGGCTTCCTGACAAATACAGTTAATCCATTTTCACAAATAATGGCTAGGTAGCACCCAGAAGACATATGTTCAAGCAGTGAGGAAAACTCCTGCATTTCTTACCATGAATTATTCACTTTTTAACAGAACTTGGTCTAACCTTGATGAATTTCCCTTTGTTTGTTTTTATCAATATTTTAGCGTATTTTACAGAAAATATTCTGAAAGTTTGTTCTATTAGGACTGCCACTTGTGATGATGCCATCTTACATGAACATTAGAAAAACTTAGGCAAGCGTCCTCATATTGCTGATTAATAAAGAAGAAAGAAGCTACTTCCCCTACTGATCGTAAGACCTTGCAGGCACTGAAAACCTGATCTGAGCTTCTGCATGTATGGTCTTAATTTTAAGCACATTAGATGTTAGAGTTAGAGCAGTCGACAGCTGGTTCTGACATCATAGGAATGTCACAGTAGGACATTTGATGTTTTTTTGTGGTCTTGTTCCCTACCTACAGAAATGTGCAGCAATAAATAGTCTTGCAAACTCAGGATGACATTTTAGAAGAATTAGAAACAATAAGAAAATAATTACAACGTAAAATAAAAAGTAAATGAACGCTGAAGATCATGTTAAGTTCAAAACTGATTTGTAGACTTCAGAATATCTTTATTCTTCAAACTGAAGAAGTTGGAAAGCCAACACAAATTTTCTTGTCAATTTTTTACAGGTTTGAAAAAAAAAGTATTTGGCTTCGGTAGGCTACAGCTGAAGTGTTTGATTACCAGTCACTCACAACTGTAAATGAAATAAAAAAGCAAATGTGATCCATTTGGTATGTCTGAACAAACACATTTTTAAAGCAAAACTCTGTCATCCTTCTCCATTATCTGATTACATTTATTGCCATTGTTCAGATCAGTGATCCCGAAGCTGAGGGAATTACATTTACAGGAGGTTTAGAAAAATAGACTAGGTAAAAGGAATTGCAACAAATTAAAGATAACCAAATGTATTAGCTGGATCTCAGGGTGTGTATTTGATAGATGTAAAATAAAGGCAGTATGTTTTCTCCAGTTCTTGCACTATGTAAGTAAATAAAGATACAGAAATGAGGTGACATGAAACAGCTCTTAGCCTTTGAAGAAGTACTGAGATTTAAGGCTGAGGCCTACTCTCACGTAACAGCAATGCTATAAATCAGAGAACTATCCAAACATTGATTCAGCATGGCTCTCTTTTTATTTGAAATCCTGAACACTAAGATAGCTCCCAGATAGATAGATATTTTTTGGCTATTATTTCCGCTATTCCTGCATTGTGTGGGTACTCCACACATATGTGGCATGAGTTGAGCCTGATCAGTCCTATGCTACTAATGATGCTTTCTGGATACTGGTGTCTGCAATGAGGCCCACACCGGTGGATGTAGGGTAGATCCTATGGTCAGTGTTCCAGAACACAATGCTGAGGTATGACTGCAACACAGCAGGGTCCCAACCCAACAGCACAGTGACTGGGTTGGAACAACCACAACACTGAAATGTTGAGTTAGTAACAATTTCATCTAAAATCTTGAAGTATGTATTATCCTGTTCTTGCTTTTCTCTTTACTGTTGATGTGCTATGATTTCTCTATGGGCGTAAATGCTGCCTTTTTCATCCTTGTGTTTAACAGCCTGGATTTAATTTCCTAATGTAAAGATGACAGTTGCCATAATTTAATTGCTGTAAAAGATCAGGTAATCATAAAACAAATACTGTAAAATGGATATTAGTCGATTCTATAGTACTTTTCAAACAGGAAAGATTTTTTTTAACATCGGTGTTAATCAACTAACTTCACACATGGGAATTTTCAACATGTACTTATGGCACTGATATTCTGACTTATCTTAAAGCAAGACTAAAATACATCTTGGCAGACTGTTCACTATGGAGAATTTGTCTTATTTCTGTTGCTCTGAATCATTTAACCAGATTTTTTTTTTTTTTTTTCTTAAAGCAATTTAAACCCTCTGTGATTATTTGAGAAAAGACAGATCAATATATTTTATCTACAGCAGTTCTTAAATACTATTATTTTAATGCTGGCCATCAGTATGTTTCTACTCTGACTGGGCATCTGAGTCTTAGGACTTCTAAGTCTGGATGATGCCTGAGGAGTTTTCAAGGTCATACTGATACTGATGGTATAATTATTTCATTATTATGCCTACTTAGATGAGCGTTTTCCTGTAATATCACTTGCATTGCTGCTATCTTTATTTTCTGAATGACCGGAATTTAGCTTGTGATTATCAGAAATGGATTTTGTATCTTTTAAGAACATTTCCTTGCTTTTCTAGCAATTACAAATATTGACTTAGCAAAAAAACAAACCCAAACAACCAAAACAACAGCAACAACAACAAACAATCACAAAAACGGTGCATCCTGCCATTTGGGCTCTGTTTCAAGAAAAAGACAAAATTGTCCATTCTCCAGTTTCAGTGCTGAAAAGAGACTTTCAGACACAGAGATTACAGCTTGCAGAGTCATTACAATGAACTGCATAATCCCTCTGTGTTGTCGCTACCCTCTCCTGACTTCAAGGGCATCTATTCTGCACACAGCTTCCCCAGAGCAGATGGTCAGACTGTGAGCTGTGCCACTCCATCCATACAGGTGGCAGTAAGGGCTCTTCCTGTTGCTCTTAAACTTCATGTAAAGCTGCCCCATCAGTAAAACTGCAACACTTCACTGCTGGAATAAACAGATAAAACATACTTATTCTTGCCAACAGTGAGTCATATGATAGTCATCACACCCACTGAAAGCAGGAGTTATGAAATGCTGTCATTCTTGCATGTTGTTTCAAATACATTTACTGGAGCAACAATAAAAATACGCACTTCTTGGATATTTACTGGTTGAGAAATTTCCTGGGTACAGCATCTCCTTTTGTAGGATGAAATGTGAGGTGCTACACCTGACACAAGCTGTGATGTGATGCCCTTAAGATACAGCTCCTAAGCAATTGGTTAATTCAGACTAGCATCTGCTGGGGAAAGTGCCCTGCTAGAAGGTGTAATGAGCACATAAGCAATGCTGCATGCAAACACTTAGCTTTGGATGGATGAGCTGTGGATTTTACCCCTGGATGTAGCTCTCAGCTGCTTTCTGTTAATACAGATAAATTTACCTGTTCACTTCTGTTCATTTCATTCATATAACATAACCTCCCTCTCACACAAAGGTGTGGAAGATGCAATGATTAAACCTGAACTATTTATTTAATTTATTATATATTTATTATATATATATTTTTAATGTAAAGATATTCTTTTTGCTCTGGATTCACCAAAGCTCATTAGTAAAGTCTTACACAATAGGGGAGTGGAAGCACTTACGTTTGACATGCTGATTTTTCATACTGGAAAGAAAGGAAGGCTTTAACTTGGTAGCCAAAAAGAAAAACAAACATCTTTTTTTTACTGAAAATATCTGGACGGCAGAAGATTCCACTAAGAACTGATCTGTTTTTGCTCTCTACCTTAAATAAATGAATTTCCCAGTTCAGCCACCCCTGAGAAAAGAGAACCAAATTATTTCAGAGGTCTGCTAATTACATACATCAGTCAGTGTTTGCAAGCATTCCTGATCTTCGGACAGAAAGCACTGCACAGTGTAAAGGAAAATAATGCATCAGATAAGAGAATTCACTTGCTCTCCTTGCTGAGAGTTTCAGCAAGCTGTCCAAAGGCACCGTATGTAATTCTGCAGGGATGGAAGCTCTCCCAGGCTCAATGAGATACATAAAAGGGGATCAACAGCCCAGAGGAAAAAAACACAAATCTTTTAGTGTAGAAAGGTGTATGCAACCATAATGGATTTCTCCATATACTTATGCTGAGGCAGACTGCTAATGCTATTCCCTTTGCTACCTTGACAGCGAGTCCCAGTTCATAGCACTGCTGCAAATCTACCCACAAGGCTTCCACTATTGTTAGCATTAAAGTGCATCTGAAAAACACAGAGGATGGGCAAGAATTCAGTGTTCTCTCCTTTCTGCCTGTATTCCTTTTGCATCAGGTGGTGACGCATGTGAAACAGCATGTGGCTATTTTTACAGTATTTGCTTAATGCAGTTATCTAGCCTTTTGGAGCCTCCTGCCGTAACAGTGAGCTCTGCCACAGAAGGAAAGCTTGTTGTCTTCCTTCTCAGTCCAAAATTACAGAAGGAATTCTTAATGAATGTTTCTTCAGAACTGATGGCAGCAGAATTTGAGTTTGCTTTGCAGAGGTCACTCCATTTTATGTCAAACAATGCAAAAGAAGGTTTTCTAGAAAGTAGCTGGCTAGGCTTCATCGCTGTGCTGTATGCTTATTAGGAAACATGCAAACTGCTTGTGTGGCTAATTATAGTAGCTGGTTCTGACTTTCAGCACTAATCCATCCATGCAGAGCCTCAATATTTCAGCTTGGAGCAGCACGTGCTCAGAGTCTCAGAGGAGTGGAGAAAAATATCATTTCAGAAATAAATATTAACCCACCTCTTACAAGCCTTCCTTTACTTATGTCATTCTTGAAGTTCATTGGCAGTGTCCTTAATTTTGGAAATTAAGTAACTATAATGGCCTTTCAAAAATATCAGTTACCCTAGTACTAGGAAATTAGCTTAAATCGTACTTGCTGCATTTGTTTGTTGTAGTTCGATTTGTTTTACTGACAGCTGAGAACAAACACAGCTAAATTCCTTCACTGAATCTGTGTTTAATGAAAAAAACATCTAAAGTGACGTCTGGTAGATGAATCCTCAACAGAAAAGCATTTGCTACAGACATAAGTCACCAAAGAATTAGCTCTGCAATTTAGCAAAGCCACAGGAACTCAGTGTTTCTCCCTCCCCACCATGTACTGTGCAAGGTTTAGATGAAAGTCCTCTGCCAGCTCTGCCTAGCACACTGCAGATGTCACAGTCCTCAGGTGCTGCTGACTGATAAGCAGCCAGTGACCATCATCCCACAGATGACTTGGAGTAGGGATGGGCTATGAGGTCTTCACAGACCCATTCAGTTCAGATTACTTCACTTGGCTGTCAGGCATACCCACAAGACTTGGCCCTTATGCAGAGCAGGGCATGTTCACAAGAGTCCTTCTGCCAACAATGCTGAGAGTAATCTTTGGCTGAAAGCTGGGAAAAATAAAAAGCTGATGGCCTTGTTCTTTGCAGGGTGGATATCTTTGCACATCTGAGAGAAGGGAAGCACTGCTCTGCTGTGAATAGCAGCATGGTGCTCTGCAGTGCCTTGCCATGTCCTGCTCCTTTTATTTGATGCCAGGTTCTCAAGAGGCTGGGTTGCTTTCTTTGCCTTAATTCTGTATGAATGAGTCCTGTGGTTCTAGGATAAGGAAGTCTCTGCATTGCCAGAGTTAATCAGAACCAACGTGAAGTTCATCTCTGCTTGGGAAACACGCAGAAGATGCTGTGCCTCTCCTAAGGAGCTGTGTCTTTGAGGTGTCGTTGCCACTTGAAGAGGTCACCAAACACAGATCACCATTCTACAAAGGCTGTCAATTATAATCTAGCAAAACCCATGTATGAGAGAAAGCCCCATGCAGCAGCTGGGCAGCATTCCAACCCAGAAAGTGACCCAGATGTTCCAGCTTTGGTTCACCATGACCTGGAGAGGTCTCACCCTCAGGCTACCCACTGAGATCAGGTTCTCATCTCACACGCAACATACACCCTCTCAGAGGGTGGTGAGGCGCTGGCACAGCTGCCCAGAGAAGCTGTGATGCCCCATCCCTGGAGGCATTCAAGGCCAGGCTGGATGGGGCTCTAGGCAGCCTGAGCTGATGGGGAGCAGCCCTGCCCATGGCAGGAGGTTGGAACTAGATGGTCTTTAACGTCCCTCCCAACCCAAGCCATTCTATGATTTTATGATATGTGCTGCAGCAACCTGGATGCCAGCCTGCTGTGCAGCCCCAAGCTGTCTCAGGCCAGTGGGAAGCAGTGCCAGCAGGCAGCTCGGCCTGCTCGCCCCTCCCCACCTCACTCTGCACCAGGCAGCTGGCTCCAGGATGGAGCTGGCAGGGCTGTTCCCCAAGGATAACACTCATTGAACATGTAGCTCTTTGTTTGCTTAGTGAGTCACTAAGACAAATCGATTTTGTTTTGTTTTTAAACAAAAAAATGCATTATTTGTAACTTGTTTGTGCACTGTTTGGGTGAATAATTTGCAACCTGTTCGTTGTTTCTCTGTCTCCATGCCGTGCACAGTCTCTGGTGTCTGGCTGCTATTGGCGAAGCTATTGGCACTGACTGCCTTCTCTTTTACAGGAGATTCTTAACAGCAATCAGTGAATTTAGAGTAAGGATTTTCAGCTAAAAAATGCTTCTGAGATTTGTGGAGCTTTTGGGATGCCGAATTGTCTAGCCATTGTCTGAACACTCTCAGTTCCAGAATTAATGCAACCTGAGGAAACCCAACAACTCCAAACCAACCCCCGTGTTTCAAACCTATTCCTTACTCACTTTCCTGATCAATCACTCTCCACTTGGATTATATTCACGTCTGCTCTGGGTTTCCTAAACCTTTTTTTCTCTGCAAGAGTAATGTTTAGTCTCAAGAGCTAATTGTATTGTCACAACCATTTTGTGATTTTTCTGCACATTTCTCTTCTGGAATGACATCAACACATTGTCTCATATTTTTCAAGACAAAAAAAACCAAACATGTTGTAAAGCAGTACATGCTGAATAAAAGCAAGCACAGTGCACATTAATTGCCAGTTTCTGAATAAAAGAGATGTTGAGTATTTTTTGGAAATAAGCCATATCATATCTGGGTTGTAAGTCCATCCTCTTTTGACTGAAAAAAACAAATGATAATGATTAACTGAAGAACTTAACAGTGAGTATTCTCTCAGCAGGTATTCCACTATGCATGCAATGCACTACATCTTTCTGCGCAGCTCTTCTAGAGCAATGTACTGACCTTTTTACCCCTGGCAGCAGACAGAGATTGCAGAAATTCTTTGTTTCGTTCCCCAGACTGTTGATCAATGCAGATTACTTGACATCTGGTACACGGACCCACAACCTGAAATTTCAGTTAAAGAAGGGTCACTGCTATATCAAAACAGTACACCATGGAACAGTACAAGCTTACAACCAGCATAATCCTGTAAAAACATGTCTTCTGCATACTCTTCCTTTGTTCTTTTAGGCTTTAATTATGTAAGGGGTCAGTCCTGCTCACCTCATGTAGGTACATTTTAAAGGTCTCGCTGAATTTTTAGTTCCCTTTTTTCTTTTCTTTTCCTTCCTTTTTAAGGAAAACTTTCCCAGAGAAAAAAACATCATATTTGTATTTCCCGATGGCTTGATCTGTGAGCTGGCAGGACTACTTGCCCAAAGAAGAAGTGAGTTTAAAATTAAGCCAGGTCCTCAGGATTTACCCTGAAGAGGATTTTTTTTTCATTTCACATTTTGTCTTTTTAAGCATAGGAGGCTCCATACAAACAGACAGAATAATTCTTTACGGTAAGGGAGTGATGCAGAACTGGAACAGGTTGCCCAGAGAGGTTGTGGAGTCTCCTTCCATGGAGATACTCAAGACCCACCTGGACACTTGCCTGTGCGACCTGTTGTAGGGAACCTGCTTTAGCAGGGAGGTTAGACACAATCTCTTGAGGTCCTTTCCAGCACCTGCGATTCTGTGATTCTGTGATTTTCTTGGAGCTAAACTAACAGGCTTTGGTTTACATTGTTTCTGTGCAGTCAAAATACACAGTATCCCATATGCTTTCTTATATGTATAGAACTTGTAGATAAACAGAATGTAAAATGTGAATTTTCACAAGTCTATCATCAGAAAGGATACTGAGATCCACAAATCTAACATCATATATAAGACAGAACACTGTTCCTAAAGTTAATCCCTGTTTGAAACAGGGTGCATTTTTAGTGTGGACAAAAAATCTGCCATGAATTGCTTCTTCTAAAACATGAAAATGAAGACGAGATTTGCTTACTACTGCATCCCAAGCTTTAGTAAAGCTCTGCATGTTTGAAAATAACTGTTCCTTAAAATTCCTTAATATAAGCTTTCTAATTTTGTAAAATTTGTCATAAAATTCGAATAGGGCAAATAATTTAACCTTACACTGCAAATATTTCTATGTGTTGTTCTGAAGTGCTATTTTATTTCTTAGAGGCACACCTAGAACTGTTTGTACAACTATTCAGTGTAGCCATTAAAATCATACATTTGGTTCCACTTTTTCACACAACGATTTGCAACAACTTTAATATTTGGTTAAAAGAAAAACAACACAAGAGAAGAAAATATTTTACCCCACTTTGCTTTGTTCAACACTGTATTCTACTGTGTTTCTGGCATCAAGCACCTGAAGAAATTTTTCCTCAATTTTCTTCAACTCACTTTGCAGCTTACTGATCAAAGTACACATAAGAAAAGAGAAGATAAGTCATATTTTCTACCCTTACTGAAAAAATAGCCTTTCCATTTCTTAAAGTATGCTGACTAGAAACAATTAGGAATGATTTCTATCTCAGCTTCTAGATCTGGCCTTAGCACTTCTCTTATTCACATCCTTCATTACCATCCCTTAGCAAACAATGAATTTCTCTTTCACATCCTTGGCAATGCATTTACAAATATGTATTTCATATCTAAGAATGAGATAAATTCAATACAACATGTAACAAATATATTCATCTTTTCTTCAGATTTCATGTGTAGTTTCTTCGTAGACCTTTGCTTGCAGTTTTTATTAAAATAATTTCCTTGCCAACAAAGTCTGACTTGTTAGCATTTTCCTTACAGTACAAAGCACATCACACTGTGAGGTATGATACGAAGCATAATGTAAGAAACAACCATACCTAAGGCTAGACTTAGAAACATGTCTTGAATGGAGATTAATATGTATACACCAGAGGGCAACGGACAGTGATCACTCACTGGTATTCATGTCCAGGCTTCTGGCAATTAGTACAACAACTGATGCGCAGCAATCTGTGACTGCATTTAGATTATCATACTTAAGAGCAGCTAGTATTCTCTTGTTATGTGCTTGCTCAATATTTGCTGCAATCCCCACCTTAAAACAGTGATTATTTTTGCCTCAGCTGGATGGAGATGGGAAATGTTATGAATTATGAAATTTGAAAAAAAAAAAGGGTGAAATTTGGAACAAAACAACAACATAAAAACCACTCAATCGCCTTGCAGCATGTTAGCCAGGGGTCACAGCATGGTTTTTCTTAGCACTTCATAAATTTCACCTGTACACATTGTGTTGCCCGTGTTCAAGTCAAAGCTTTCCAAGAATTGCTCAATCTCCTGGGGCAAAAATGCTTTGTGACAGAATAGGATTTTAGACAGTGGAGATAAGTTTGCACCTGGAATCGCAGAGAACCTATTGAGATCTCAGCCCACTCTTCTTCTTCAAAGGATTCTGGTGCACTGATGACAATGTTGGCACGGAAACGTCGGATTAATTCCTCTATTTCCAATGGCTCTTTCAATCTATATCTCAGAGTTCACAATGAAAGAGAAAAAGTAAGCTTAATTAATGTGTTCTGCAATAGTTCTGCACTAGATTTTTGTGCTGAAAAGAAGCTAGTGGCTAATAAAATTCATCAAATGTTTTTTCCAGAATAACTTGGATCAAGTTTTGTTACAAAGGCAATAAAAGAGGCACAAGGTATTCTACTATAATTTGTAATCAACTAGGTGGCTTCTATAGAACTGTAACTGTAAATTACTGTAAATAAGGGAGGAAAACATGCAGCAATTAAAAACAGTGCATATGAAAAAACTTCTTTACCAGTTATATGCAAGGATAATGGTAGCAAATAAAAAGATCTTTTGACTAAGTTATCACTTGACTGACTAAATGCTTCTAACAAGAAAGCAAATACAAGCATATTCTGCACATGCTGTAATTGAAAAAGGGACAAAACCAGCAGATGCTCAAGGCCAGTAAAGGCATTTTATGAAAGAATGTATTCCTCATATTATTATTTGTCTGTAGGCTGCAGCAGATTGCACCAAATGACAGATGTTTAGAAAAAAAATTAATCTCTGTGAGGTGATATCTCCACCTCTTCACAAGCATTAGAACTGCCAGCGCGTAGATTTGTGTCAGTGCTTTGAACATATATGTGGGAGACAGAGCAGCAGACTGCATATAAGTATCAGAAAGCTGGCTGCACCTTTGAATTCTTCATTCTCCTTCCAAAGGAGAATTCTACCGGTACCATAAAAAATGACAGGCCTAAAATTTGTGAGCGAGGTTCTCTGAGTACCACTGTTAGTGGGAAAGAGCATTTCATTTTGTATTAGCAATGGTGGACATGAACAACTTTCAATGTTTCATCAGATGTGTTCTGAGAACTTTTGGATATGACACACTCCAGCAGAGATCATAACTTGGGTAAGCAGTGCACAGATGTTTCTGTTCTGGAAAAAAAAGTTATAAAAAAGGAGAAACATTTTGAGATTTTTGTTCTAATTAAAATTAGGAAAAAAAAATGCAAACTCAACGCATGAGGAAAAATCTTCCCATCACGCAGTCTTAGCAGAATAGGTCTGCTACATGAGAAAGAGCTTGATTTTATTTAAAATAGTCTAGATGATCCTCTTTAGCAGACAAATGTGTGTAAGGATGAACCGATCTCCAGACAAATCACACAACCTTGGCTCCAACAAACTTTCACTGTTCACAAGGCTTCTAGGAGCCTGGGGATAGAAAGTGCAGTGGGAAATCGCAGGGCTGCAAGATTTCCCTAGAGATTCCACAAGCAATCCCATGGCTGAGATACGGCTTATCAGGATTGCAGTATGTAAGTGCAGACTACGCTGATGCTGAGACTTATGGGGGAAATAGCAGTTAGCTATGAAGCAGTTCAGTTACACCATTTTGTTTCCTGATTTTACTGTGGACTGTCTTGACACCTGGCAGAAAGGAGTGCTGTGTACAGACAGTTTTGAATGCATTTTGTGACAGATGAGTTCCTGCCACCCATGCTGGTATTAATGGGTGCATCAAAGGCCCTGGTAACCTCAGAGCTGAGTCCACAGTGTTCTGAACTAGCTGCTAAAAACTACTTCTAGTTTTAAGTTCCAGTCCTTGATGCTGCTTCTCCAAGATTCCAATGCCCACACTCTTACTCTCTCTCTACCTGCTCAGTCTCACCTCCAAAATATTTGACTCTCCCACATTTATCCCCAGTCCTCATAACTGCATGTAACTACTTGGCAGCATGTATCTGAGTAAATTCCCGTTATTTCCTCTCTCTAAAAAACATGAATCAGTTTGATGGAAGCATCTTCACCCTGTTAATCTCAGCATGGATCTGCTGTGAAAATCAATGTAATTTGCCAAAGTTAGCTTGAGTACTTAGAACTTTCCACAGCAACGGGCCCTGCAATGCAGAAAGCATTCAATATATTTAACAGAAACTGAAAATGATTAATTGCACCTTCAAGTGAATATTTCTATCAGGAACATTTTTGAGCAGGCCAAATCATGGGGATTTTCATGGAGGTAACCTCTAAAGGCAACAGCAGAGGTGAATGTCTCTTTACACACGTAGTTTTCCATCAGCACCTCGCATTCTAATTTATAATTAAATTTCTGTTACTGTTTTAGATCACCTTTCAAGAGCCAAGTGCAAAAGGTGATGATTAATTTTTACTTACTGCAGAATATGCAAACAAAGAGAAACTATTAAAATTCAACTGCAGATTGAAAGGGTTCTATAAATCTTAGCAGGTTTCCATTAAACAAAAATAAACTTACATGCCAAGATGCTAACTCGTATTTTCTGAAACAAAGATCCCTATATGCAGATTCTTCAAAGTTTGCTGCATAGTTCAGTATTTGGAAAGTTTGTATGGGAATGACTGAGTAGCAGTGAAGAATGATGGTGCTGTACATCAATAATTAGGCATTAGATTAGGTGTTACAAAGAAATTCTTTGCTGTAATGGTGGTGAGACACTAGAACAGTTGTCCAGAGAAGCTTTGGATGGCCCATCGCTGAAAGTATTCAAGGCCAGGATGGATGGGGCTTTGAGCAGTCTGACAGTAGGTGTTCCTGCACATGGCAGAGAGGTTGGAACTAGATGATTTTTAAGGTGCCTTCCAACCCAGATCATTCTATGATTCTACTATGCTGAATTAATTTCCTCAGCACTCTAAGAAAGCACAGTATGGCAAAATAAGGAGGGGTCTTCCAGCCTGTGCTGAAAATTGGGAAGCAAAATACTTCTCAGGCCCAGTGGCAGTTCCAGTCATGTCTGGAGCATCCTTTGAGAAAAAGGAGATTATGTTGTACTGAGGAGAATGCTGCAAGATATTAGGTGCAAAAACAGTGGATCATCTGACATTGCATGTTCCAAAGTTCCCTGTCCTCCTCCTCCTGTCACTTGCTGCTCCCTCTGGAGCCTTACTCTTTTTCTGTGCATTCAAATATCATATCTGGAAGGTTTCCTCACTGGAGCCCACATGAAAAGTGCCCAGTGTGAGTAAGGGATACCTGCTAGCACTGTTCTCCCAAGGAGATGTAACCCAGCCAGTCAAGCCTCAAAAAAAGGCATTAATTATCACTAAGGAAAGGTAGTCAAGGTATTTGAAAGATGGACAGATTCAAACTTTTGCCAAGCATTTTTCCCAGAGGGACACTGTCCTGATAAGCCAAAATTGTACAACTGTCTCCTAAAGAAAGAAGGAAATGCAAGCTGATCTGTAGTGACGTTTATCACAGTCTGCGGTTTTAAGCCCTGAAGTCATATATGTATCTTCCTACAGCTATATATATATATAGGATTTACACTAGGACAAGGGGGAACAATTTTAAACTAAGACAGGAGAGATTTAGGTTAGATATTAGGAGGAAGTTTTTCACCCAGAGGGTGGTGAAGCACTGGAACAGGTTGCCCAAGGAGGTTGTGGATGCCCCATCCCTGGAGGCATTCAAGGCCAGGCTGGATGTGGCCATGGGCAGCCTGGTCTGGTGGTTGGTGACCACCGACCTGCACATAGCAGGGTGGGTTGAAACTGGATGATCTTTGAGGTACTTTTCAACCCAGGCAATTGTATGATTCTATTAACAAGAATTTCAGTGCAGGGGGACATGTTAGGTGGGTGACTACAAGGAGAAAAGATGTCTCCAAGCAGACACAATAGTTTGGTGAGACAAGGAAAGGGGGACATGAGCTCAGAGAAGAAACATAAGGTATGGAAGAATGGAAGAAACAATGATGGAGGCCTTGAGGAAAGATGTTCTGGAATTCCAGCCTGTCCTCAGTTATATTCAAGAAATAGTTTCAGCTTATGAAAATGTAATTAGCATTGGGTATCTTCAAATTCTAGTCTAGCTGAAGTGTTTTGTTTGCTGTCTTTCTCTCACTTTTTTTACAGTAATATAAAATACAATAAATAAACAGAGTAAGCATAGTCCCACAAATAGTTCTAAAATATTTCTATTGTGAATGCTTGCACTCAATCTGAAGCTTTCCTATAGGAAGACGTAAGTAATAAGACTTTTTATATTTTCATCTAACAGGTTACTTATGTCAAGGAAAACAAACTTATCCACGTTATTTCCACAAACAGAAGTTGACTGATTCCTAACGGTCCCCTACCATCAGATCAACTGTCAAGAGGTTTGTTAAAGTTCTTCTGAAGATGACTGGTAGGCAGTTCATATCCAAGTATTTAATGCAAGTTTTCAGAAGCATTTCAGGAGTGATTAATTATAGCCGTTTAGTATCTCTATATTTGTTGAACATTGAAAAGTACATGCCTCTAAATTTTGAGATAAAGCAATTATACTGGTACCTTCTGGCTAGATTCTGGAATCCAGGACAGCTGAAAGATAGTTGAAAACAAAAGAATCTTACCTTGCAGTAACATGTTCTTTCAGGTGCAGAATGCTGGCTGCATTTATCAGAAGGTATTGAGCTTCATTCACAAGAGAGAGTGAGATGCTTGTAGCACATGTCAGACCTACCAAAAATCAATCCTATATTATACAGTGATGGATAATCAGGAAGACTATAATAGCAGTTTCATTTTTCCTTTGACCTCTTATTCTTTCTCATTAAAACATTTCTCACCAGGCTTCAGACACTAAGGAAAGATTCCAGGAATCCTCTCAAAACTGCAAATTGTAATGACACAATGCATTTAGAAACTGACATACAGCCGAGATTTTACCAGTTTTAAAATAATTTACAACAGCAATATCTATGGGTTTTCAATGCTTTTTCAATTTGATTGCTTTTATTGAAAAGAAAAAAAAGTATAAAAATGCATTCTTTTTATAGATTTTTCATTACCATTTCTCAAAATGATCATTGGATTTCCAGATAAAATCACTGTAGTGATGATAAAAAAGGAAGAAGGAGGTATTTGTACATTTTCACCAGATGAAAGCAAGAGAAGGGCAGCAAAAGCAGAGTACAGGTATATACGTACCCATAGAAGCATACTAGATCAATTTTACACGACTCTCTCCCCTTTTATTAAGGAAATTTTATACTCAGTGTGAAGTCAATGACTCCATATTTACTAAATGAGGTACCACGTTATTTTTTTAAGATTGGCAACAAACCTTTTGTATTTTTGTGTTGCGTGTCATTTTTCCTGTCTGGACTTTGTCTTATCAAGCGACATGGACAACCAAGAAATGTAGAGAACCAGTCGGCAGTTCTTTCTCCACAGTCATATGTTTTCACCCTATCATGAGAATGGAGAGACTTTACAAAATTCGACTGCCAAAACATTAACTTGCAAAACTGAAGACAGATGACAATTATGTTTATTCTGCATAATTTCATTTCCCAATTTCCTCAGCTTTGTTCCGTTAGTCTTAATATTCATGAGATCTAATTTAGTATTAGACCGGCAATTATTGCAGAATAAACTATTATATAATTGTAGCGCTCAAGACAATGACTTCGAGGTACAGTAACTGGTAGTCCATACTAAAGCATTCTGGTGAAGTGTTATGAAGAAGTTACTCTCCAGTATGTGCTTTTTACTTCACTAGTAGAGCCCATGTAGCAGTTTTACTCAACCTAAAGGTGGTTCCTATTACTAGTAATCTGTCTAGTGAGTTATGCAAGATTGGCCTTCTTTACCTGGATCTAAGCTCTACTAGAAGGGTTTTTAGATCACTACTCTCATTTCAGGAAGTACACAGATCAGAACTATTTGCAATTAGCATCATCAGCCCAGAGTCATCTTAATTTCAATCGGCTAAAAATGCGGCATGAGTTTTAGCTCATTCTCTGGGTTCCCCTTGCAGAAAACAGGGAGAGATAAGTACTTTGCATCTATATCACATCTCAGGATGGGATGACTCTTACTCCAGGCGTGTTTTTTAACTGCATTTCGACTGACGTTTAACTGTTAAATGACACGAATAGGTGAGAGGAATGTAGACTCTCATGACCATCTATGCAGGATTGTTGTAGTAAGGAAAGTGAAGTAGCAATGGTCCTGTGCTCACCTTGCTATCCTGCCCAGACCAAAAAAAAAAAAAAAAAAAAAAAAAGCTGATCTGAATGGTGACTCTCTTCTTCATGAAACAAGAAAACAGTTCCACATGGTAAAAGATGCTAAGCCCTGGGATTGAGAGAGGAATTGGCTTGGCTTTATGAAATGTTCTGTGTGTTCAATCAAGTTACACAGGTAGAAAGCCAGGAAAAGTGATATCAAGAGATTTTATAATCCTGCAGGGATCAGATACACCTTCAGCTGCTGTTCTGAAGTTTGACTGAGATGCAGCTGAGCATCTCTCTCCCCAGTCTGAGACTGGACAGATGCCCACCAGCTAATTTTAGTCAGTGATGTCTTTTAGAGCTGAAATGAAAAACTGGTGCAGTGGCACTGTGGCTAGATCTGGGTACAAAAGGTGAATCTCCACATGATATCCGTAACCTGAAGTGAGCAGTTCTTGTGTCCTCACTGCTCACTGTGTTAGGGAGAAGGCAGCTAATGAGAAGGCATGAATCTTTCATGATCACAGTACAGGTGAAACAAATTTCCCAAATAGTTTTTTCCACCCAAACAGAGGTGCTAGGGGTATTTCAATTTTCTGCTGAGCTAACTGCCTAGCTGCCTGCTGGGACTTAACACTGCATAAATCAGGATGAAAATTTGGCCCTCTTTTTTATTTGCTTTCTCTTTTGAGTCACAGTGGCTGAGTTAGAGATGCACAGCATTCTGAATATTTCATCAAATGTCACCATGTGGTTTTTGTATTTCAAGACTCCAAGGTTTTCAAATTGCTTTCCCTTATTGCCTGACCATTTTCTGAGCAAGGACCATTGTCTCTTCAAGGTCCTTTTCAAAGTTCTTCTGTTGTAGTTCAAGTCTATTCATTTTCTGTTTGTGTTTATTTTTGTCAAGTATTACTTTACATCTGTTGGCATTACATTTCATTTGGCACATGTCAGACAATTTATAAAGCGGGGCCTCATCCTCAGATTTTACTTGCTGTCTGCCTTGAGTTCCCCACTCATCTCACTATTATGTCATTCAGCTTCAGTGCCTTACAGCTGGTCCCTCTGGCTAGGTAATTTATAGAACAAGAAACAAGGACAGATGAAGTCTGAATATTGATCCCAAGGGGTAGAATACTTATATTCACCCATAACAGCCTCAGTTCACCTTGTTTTTAACTGTACCTTTGTCTTCTTCTATCATAAATATCCTTCCCTTGACTTTTTTGATATTGTGTCTGTGTTCCTGCTATTTCAGCAGAGCACTAACCCTGAGCACTTACTTAGGGTTTTTTGCAGCACCCATAAACTTAACACTGGCTTCTGTGAGTACTTTCATCTGCCTGCTGTTAGATGTTGTACTAAAAAGCCCTGTCACTCCAATGTGTGTAAAGCACTGTTTTGCTCCTATTTCTCAATTCTAGGCCCTGGAGGCTTCCCTGTTGAAACATGGGAACGTGGCGTCAGTGTTGTTGCATCTCTGAGCATTTGGGGAGCCTCATGAATTTTGTTCACTCGCTTGGCTTTATTTCCTGCCTTGTTTATTTGCCTATCACAGCCTTTGTCTTGAATCTCCCCTTTCCTCATCACTTCATCCTTTTCATCCTCCTCAGAACTCCAAGCTGTCTCCCAAAAAATTTCCTGCTTCATGCATTAAAATAATAGCACAGTCACTGACATGAAAGACATACTGTAACAAATGGTATGACAACAAAATATACAGACACAGAGAAAAAGACAACCTAGGCTATTTTACAGCAGCACCTGTAATAGATGGGCTAACCATGGGGAGGCTAGGGATGAGTCAACACTAAGGGAAGTGGGACAGATGGTTAAAACAAATGACTCTTGGGTGAATTCCACCACCTGAGGAAAATACACTTCTGAGGGAACAATCCTCTTTATCACTATCTGAATAGCTAGTGGAAAAGGAGAAGATCATTTCCTCGGTGGCTCCATAGGGAAAGTGGCCAGGTCTTCTGATGGTTTGTTCATGTTACCCTCATAAAAGCAAATATAAGGTTACAAAGAACCCGCATACATTGGTTAAAAGACTAAAGAAATCTGTAAGTTACTCTTTCAGTTGGAGTTACCAAAAGACAAATGTAGTAATAAATGCAAATGTACTTTAGAAGGACATTTAGAATACTGCCACTTACTCAGAAAAACTTTTGAGACTGGGATGTAGTTAGAAAATACAATGGATAAACGCTTAATTCATTGATTGGAAATTAATTTATTCATAATGTTATATTTCACTGAAGTGCTATGATGTCTTTTGATTTAGAGTTTATCATATTTTACATACTCACCTGCAATTCCCCTAGGCATGTTAAGGGGACACTGATCAACACGGATGATCAAAACAAAATTAAAAAGGCTTGTACATATAAGGAAAGCTGTTTATAACTTCAGTGGGTTCTAGCAAATTTGAATCAGTTCAGTGAGAAATGGGCAAAGTTGCCAGCATCATTACTATCAAAGGAATGAACTGAATTTCTAGAGTCCTGCTGAGGTTCCTGTTTGACATCTGGAAGCAAGTGGTGACATCCTTCCCTTTTCTCATCCTTGGAAAATGTAAAACAAAGATCTCTCTTACTCAAGTTAGTGCCGTGTCATCAGTCTCTTGTAACCTTCCCATTTAACTCCCTCTTCATTAATGTTATTACTTACTGTTTTCTACCAGACATGCTGTTCATGCCAAATTACATATCTCAAACTGTCGTCTTCTGGCCCCCTAACTCACTGAACTTTTACTGTTTTCTATCTTCCCTCACTTCTATTAAAGGACTTTGCCCCTTAGTGTCTATCTGATAATGTTCTCAGTTTTACTGCAATGATTTTTGGCTTGGATTTCTCTCTGCTCTCACTCACCTGTGTGAACAGACTTTACTCTCACAGATCACAGCCTCTTTTCCAATATTTTCTTCTATTGATACAGATATTGGATCCATGCCTAGATAGGTAGAGAGAAGACCAAATTAAAACATTTATGCAGAATCATACAATAATGAATAAAATGCCTATGTTTGCACCTGTTCACAATCACAGCAGCCTCCCAAATTCTGTGTCCCAAATCCTCTCTTCCTTTTTGCTAGAATTATGTTCTCTGCCTGCAGGTGGCTCCAAATGATAATGCAAAGAGTAGAGGCTGCAGATGACCTTGATACCCAAGCCACATTAAGGAATACACCACTTCAGCTTTGAGAAACTTCATTTTTTATGAATCTCAGGGAATATAATTGGCACAGAATTACTGCCTCAATCATGGCTTCTGAAAGCTGAAAGCATGGGTTTATCACTGTTTTGCTCTCTCTAGAAAATCAGGAGATGAGGTTAATCACTGCTGTGTTTTCTTTTGGAGCAGTGGGATGGAATGAACAGAAAGATGGGTGCACGGAAAAGAAAACATAAGCATAGGCTGTACATGGAAAGAAAAACAATGTATCATTAAACGACAGTAACTGGAGTAAAGATAAAATGTATAGATACCACAAGCAGGCAACTATTCACATGTATCCATTTCTGAGTTTAAACAAGATGATGAATCTCTGGTAATGATATGTGTTGTTATAAGTTTTTTCCATAGTTTTTGTATCTTGAATAGAAGGAGCGACAGTGATGTAACAGCTGCTGTAGTTTACTAGAGGAAAAAATAACGCTGTACAGCTTTGCTATCTGTTAATTGAAAGCAATAGTCCTCCTATGTGATGAACAAAGTGTGCCTATGTATGTGGCTGCAATGAATCCAACTCTTTTCTATCATACTGCAACACAAACCCACAAAGAATCTGATCTCCAGAACTCCAGTTTTATACCAGCACATCTTGAATTCACTCATTACTTTCTGCTTATATATTTGTCCTACAAACAAGAATTAAGCTCTATTAGCCCACTTACATAGTGAAATCGGATTCACTATAGCTCAGCTAACAGCTCCAGTCCATGCAAGTTTTCAGTATGGAGAGACTCCTATTCTCTACTTAGCTAGCAACGTTAGTATACTTCAAAAGCAAAGATAAAGGAGGGAAATTTAGATGCATTTAGGAAAATAAAGCATGCAAGCAATACAAGGGCTGCTCTGAAAGTACTGCCTCCTATTTTATGATGTTGGCCCACGATAACAGAGGCAGATGTTGGCGGTATGGCAGTAGAGGTTGAATGTTCCCACCAGTATTCAGTTGCATTTTGTTGCTTTGTAACAGACGGCAGCAGACGGGCACTCTGACAAAATGGCGTCTGATATGGAAGTGTGTGTGAAGCAAAGGTGCGTCACTGAATTCCTCCATAAGCAAAAAATGGCATCCACTGACATTCACTGACATTTGTTGAAAGTTGATGGAGGCCAAACAGTGGATGTGAGCACAGTGAGGCAGTGGGTGCTACATTTCAGCAGTAGCAACAGTGATGTGAAAGACAAGCCACATTCTGGACGGCAATGCAACTTTTTCAAATGTATCATGCAGGCTCTTTCATCACTGGCAAAAATACATAGCTAGTGGTGGTGACTATGTTGAAAAAGAGTGTTTTGTAGCTGAGAATTTGCTCTTGCAAATAGTGTTATTGTGCTCTTTGTATCTGTTGCAGTTTCCATGGGACTAAACAGGAGGCATTACTTTTGGAACAACCAGCGTACACGCACTGAAGTTGCCTGCAACAGTCTAAAAAAGAAGACACTATTATCTTACAGACCAGAACAAATGTTCTTGTACTTTGAAATTATTAAACATAAGCATCATTCCTTCTGGAAAAGTTTGATTCATGGAATTATAGAATCAACAAATAGCTTAAGTTAGAAAGGACCTTACAGATCATCTAGCTCCAAGCCACCTGTGCTTGGAGCTAGATGCACCAAAGGACCCTGTGCGTGTCCCTGTCTGTTACTATCTTTTAAAATAAAATTCTAAACAAGGCATACTCACAACATTTCTTTATTATAAAATAGAGTCTCAGAGCTTTAAAAAGCCCCGCGTTTAAAAAACTAACAAGTGAACCGCATTTTTATTGAACAATACACATTTTACAGTGAGGTTTAGGTCAGTTAAACATTGTTAATTACAATTTTATTCTATCTTGAGGCAAAAAAAAAAAAAAAAAAAAAAGCGGAATATTGCCAGTTACTAAATTGTAAAAGCTGTCATTCTCCATGGTCATTTGCTTGATAATAAGATCCACAGATGTGCTCACAGTATTAATATATAAAAAAATATTCTTGTCTTTATAGATCCTATTTTCAGCCAATGAGAAAAATTAGAGGTTTGTTATTTCAACAGACTGAAATATAAACTATTCATGTACATTCTTTCAGCAGTGTATGTGTATAATTCCTATTATTTTTATTGGCAGTAACACATGACCATTTGAAGGCAGAATAAACTCCATAAAGTGTAATTAGTTGTTCAGTTTTGCAAGCATTTTTCTATGCCAGTGTTTTAAAAGGGCCTTCATAGCACTTAAAATTACTTCCTCCTTGTGGTGGCAAACTAAGTCACAACTTGCCAGAGTAATGCTGATCGTTAGCTAACATGTAAAGAGAGAAATTAGCCTTTTACAGGAACATATTCTCAAGTAAATTCTGTTTTTATGGGTCAGGACCCAGCCCAGTGCTGTCTGTGCCTGTGTGTGTTTGGTGGAGCAGGAGAAAAAGATTCTCCTTGATTCTTGTTCTAGCAATATGACTTCTGGAAATAAGACACCTGCCCTATGCTGCTGGGAGTTCCATTGTTAACTGTTTCAGTGGAAGCAGCTCTATATCAAGATATAAAAAGTTATCTTTCTCGTTGGGAGCTGATTTACAATAACATCAGTTTTCTCAAACCGGGTCTTGTCATAGTGAGGGTTTGTCGTACCCTTCACGTCCAAAAGAACAGGAAATGCCTGCTAACAACCACATAGACTATCAAAATAACTGTCAAAACCCAGAGATGCAGTTTCTCAAAATTAAAAACTCCCTCCCTCTACCACAGTAAGGAACAGCCACGACAAGAGCAGCACAAGGAGTAACAGCATGATACACCACTGGGTTGGTCAGACAGTGGATCTGCCTGTCCATCCAGGGCTGGCTGTCAGACAGCTCGCATGTGGGGGTTAAAGAAAGAACCTGAAGCAGTCTCAGCACAGGAAGGATTTGGCAAAAGGTATTAGAGTAGTTACTGTCACACTGAATCACACTGACAAATTCATTTTGTTGGACAGAGAAGGTAGGGAATACTAAACCATATTGAAATAAAATAGCTATAAACAACTTTTTCCAATAATGAAATGCTCCAGAGGGAAAGGAATGTGTGTGCCTGGAGGGGGGCAGAAAGCCCCCTGTGAGCTGGATTGGAATCCCTAAATAAAAGCAAGGTTGTGTTCGGGATCTGAAACACATAAAAAGTATTCAAAAAAAAAAAAAAAAAAAAAAGCAGAAATACCCTAATGTACATTTGACAAACCTGACATACAAAAGAAATTAACTGGCTTGACAGTTGGAGTGGACAACAAATGTACTGTACAAACAGAAAGGAGGCTGCAGTTACAGAACCACTCATATAGAGTTCTAATAAGGGGTTAAAAATCTGAATATAAGTTCCCTTGTTTTTCTCTAGCTATGCAAAATGAGAACACATATATTAATAACAGTTAAGACGTACAGGATGAATAAATGTTAGACACAAGGGAAATGATAAACACCATTCAGCCATATGCAAACTTGGCATTAATAATGACTTCCGTGGAATACAAACCTGTTCTACTGTTAAGTGCTAATAGCACTGTTAGGAAAATAAATAATTTGTATCCCCAAGTAGCAGAGGGCTTTCCATAAAGCTTTCCTTAAAGTTTTCTCTCTCTTTTTTTTTTTTTTTCCCTTCAGCAGATAATAAAGAGGGTTTTGATGAGTCAAAAGAAGCCCAAACATGCCTTCTAGTGTGAGTATTTAACTAAGCTTAGTACTATCTGGTTCTTATCTTAATTCATATTAATTCCCACTGAAGTCTACCCCTCTAGTCCCATAGCTGCTGGAAGAAAGAGGAGAGCAAAACATGGGAAGGGCTTTGGCCAAGATGTTTGATGTTAGACTCCTGTTCCTTTACCTTCACAGCGGTAACAGCCCCTTCAGGCTGGTGAACTCTCTTTCATGATGGGGAGGGACAGATTAGTCAATGGATTTCCACATTTATCAAATCACATTTCCTTCCTGAAGCTTTCACTTTACTACTGCACATACGGATTTGCTATCTTCTCTCTGCCTACCCCAACAATAAGCTAGGGAACTACCCAGGGCTATTCCAGCCTCAGCTTTACCTGAAGCTGACAGCAGAAGATATCTGTTTAGCTGGTATGCATACGTAGCAATCAGTATTTCTGTGCATGCACACAGGTATCTCTCCATGTAAGCTGAATATCACAAACAAAGGGGGAAAAAGGATATCGTGCACTTACCTTCTGCCTGAATGACCATAATCCTTTGCTTCAGATCAATTGAGGGATTTATAAGACACAACTTTGGCTCCTGCTTCTGAGTTATGCACACTCCATTCTGATTTACAACCATCCAGTTACGGTCGTACAGCAAACCTTGGTTTCCTACTGGCCATTCTGTAACCTGGAAAAACATCAGGAGGGGATGGAAAGGTTTAGAAAATATTAGTTGTGTTAACACATTTGTGCTGAAAAGATAAGGAAAAGAAACCAATAATGAAACTCCTTGAAATCAGAAAAACTTTTGCAAGCTGACGTCAGCCTTTATAACAGAAACATTAAATCAAAGTTCAAGTTCTCACTGCAAGAAGCTGACAAAAGAGAATGGAGTTACTATAATTTGTTGCATATTATCACACCCTTTGTTTTAACACAGCTGAGGGAATACAGTAAATAATCAATGAAACACTCCGAAAACTGTTTTCAATTTTATACTCAGACATTTCTAGGACCTCTTCCTCTTAACAACTTTAATTCACAAAGAATGGGGGTTTCGTGTGAGTTGAATGAACTAAGGAAAAAAAAGAAGCGGAAAGCAAGGAAAATGTGAAATTTAGAACTCTGAATAAAATTCCACTTTTTTTTTTTTTTTTAAACTGGAGCCGTTTTCTGAGAAAATATTCACTGCTGAAGTTTCTGTTTTAGCTGGGAGCATAATAGTTTTCCAAATCCTCCTGCAACAAAACGTGATCTTCTCTGCGAGCTGTTCTTCCACTGCTTCTATAATGCTCTTTACTTCCAATAGCCTACACAGGCATATTGTCCTTGCTTTCATGTACATTTTTCTGGTGAAAAGAACATCTGTTACTGATGCTACACAGATGGTAATCTCAAAATGAAAAAAAAAGAGAGCAATTTTAGTAATGTCTTTGGGCAATATTAATAACTGCTTTCTCCTCCAGAATGCTAAAATATTAATACCATTATTTTAACATAAAGCTGGGCATTTAAACATATTGTTTCCACTGAGATATGCTTTCTAGTCACAGTTGAATATGGAGAAAAGCTTACTACAGATGAACTGTGTTGAATTCTTGTAGAGAAGCTTAGCACTTTTCACATGAATTAACCAGCTTTAGCGAAAAAAAAAAAAAAAAAAGGAGAGATTCAGATGCTCTGAAGAAAGCATGGCTTGAAGCACTGGTTATATTAATTAAAAGTCACAATTTTGTTTAGCATGTGCTCTGTCCAAAACCCCACAGAAGCCGTAACATCCCATTCATACAAACTTTTCCAAGTTTTGGAAGAGCTCTCAGCAACAGACTTCCACCAAGAGCATGACTGGAGAGAGCTGAGGGCAGGCAATCAAGATATGCTGAAACAGGAAACTGAGAGTGCTGAAGCTGAACTAGCCTCCCACTAACAACCATATGAGCTATCAACTGTATTAAATACAGAACATACATGGAAAAAATTAAATAAATTTATTTTATCAACATGATTTATAATGCTCTTTGGTAGTTCTTGAAGTGAGTGCAGATAAAAAATGTCAGTCAAAAATGGAATCTTTAAGTCTGATGGTGCCACCTGAAACAGCAATGTCCCAGCAACTGTTTTTCAGGCAGAGGGCGGTGATGCACTGGAACAGGTTGCCCAAGGAGGTTGTGGATGCCCCATCCCTGGAGGCATTCAAGGCCAGGCTGGATGTGGCTCTGGGCGGCCTGGTCTGGTGGTTGGTAACCCTGCACACAGCAGGGGGGTTGAAACTACATGATCGTTATGGTCCTTTTCAACCCAGGCCATTCTATGATTCTATGAACTATATCAGCACCTAAAAGATGTGAACCTTTGCCTTGTTTTTTTTAGGAGAAGAATCACAGCTCAAACACTGCAATATCAGCTGAAGTACAGCTTTTTATCCTTGCTGGAAATTATCCTTCAGAGATGCCTGTATTGTTTGGTTATCCTGTAATTAGATTACGAAATACATTTTGAACGGCTGGTGATCATCTGAGAGTTGCAAGAATTTCCTGCTAACAAATCTCCTTTCCAAAACAGAAGATCGCTTATCAGTAACGCATCCTGCCATGGATACACAGATCATCAAGGGATTTGCAAGAAGTAATGGAGAGAATAAACTAAAAGGGCAGCAAATTATAGGAAGAGCCCAAAAATGTGATTCCTAGCACTCAATTGTAACATCCGACTGTTTTGCTTCAACTTTGGGCCAGCTCCAGGCTCCACTCTGAGATGCAGCACACGACTGAAGGTCTTGAGCCCATTTTTCCTATTCCTCTGGTTGTCCGCTATCGTAACAAGAATGATACACCAACGTCCCCAGCAGTAAGTCCCCTGCCTCTTATGGATGTCCTGAGCAAACTGTCAAGTGCCCTACTTTCTCTCCACATTTCAACTTTGTGTATTGCATGTCTGCTCCAATAATTTAAGTTGCAACAACAAAATAATTGTGTACACTGCCTTGAACAGGGAGTCACAGATAATGTGAAATAGTCAAAGCTGATTTGCTGCTAATATTGATAAAGGAGATGAGTGTGGAATTGCTACTCTCCCTAGTACTTTGGCTTTCAATCTGCGCAGACCTTCTTCCACCATTATTTGAAAGAGGCTGAAGGGATTGTTTAGTGATTGCAAGCAACTTAATTAGAGCAGTTCAAACAAAGGGCATCATTTGAGGCACGATAAGAGTGGTTCAATTCGGCTCCCTTGGATTATGTCCCACATGTCTGCCCAAAATCAGCTGATAAGACACAGGCTGCACAAGAGATGCACATCCTGGAGGACAGGCAGCAGGAGGCAAGGCAGGGCACTCAAACAGCGCTAAATACCTGTAATCAGGTAACTAAAACAGTGAAGAAAAGCAGCCAGGAAAGCTTACTGCGAAGTGAAATGAAACAGGCTAACTTACATCATAATAATCAATAGTGTATTACAGCGATTCCCTAAAGCTGTACAACCATCTCCTCTACTGAGACAAATTAGAAGGGGGAGGACAGAGAGAAGCATGGACACCATGCTTTTACTGATTACTGCATGCATACAACTTCATTTCCAGCACGGCAGGTGAGCTAATCATACAGCATTCAAATATACCTGTAAGCTCAATGCGCAAAGCACAACCAGTACATTGCATTATCCTATCTTTAGCAATTTTTCTTTTGGTAATATTTTCATTCCAAAACTATGCTTTTGTTTTGCTCAGAATTTTCTGTAAAGCATTTTCGGCTGCATATTTCCATAGTTCACCCTAATGCCATCACGAAAGCTAACACAATTTCCAGGCACATTAAAGCAAGCATTGAATAGCTTTTAAATTATGCAAGTTTAAAAATGCTAGTGGTCTTACATATAATTCATCTACTGATCACTAAGAACTTGCATTGTATTTTAGATTAAAAGCTAATTGTTTTCTGTGTTGAGATGCAATTTTTATCTTCTGAAATCTACTGCAAGAATAATAAAGTTATTAATGTTTAAAGTCCTAACCTTTTTACTGGGCATACTGCACTATGTAATTATGCAAAATTCATCGACATGAGAGATGTTCATGTTTAAAAATGCATGTTTAAAATATGTTTTTATGTTGGAAAAGAAGAAAAATGTGGTCAGGGACAGAGGCTACTCCTCTTTTCTGCTTCTCTCCATTTAATAAAATAATTGTAGGGAAGTGAATACACATTTAAGATGTTCAGCTAGTTGGCTAGTTCCTAAGCCAACTGAACAGAGACATTCCTGTGGCCAGGAAAAGTTCATGAAACATGCACACAGTAGGAGCTAACCAGTCTGCAGTAGGCTGAATACCTTAATGCAAGGTTTTATCACGCCAGATGCCAAAGCACTCTGCGCTCTCATTTTCACTGAAGGCCACGCACCTCCCACACTAAAATGCAGTTTTAGCTCATACTTTAGGTAAAGTGGAGATGATGTGACTCTTAAGAGGAGATGAAACTGGTGTGAGCACTCACATCCTTGAATTTGTCCTTCCGTCACTAATTAAGTCATCTATACGGCAACCAACAAGTTGAGGGGCAGACTTCACAGGCAGATGCATGAGGTCTTGCACACATCAGTGGAATCTTCCACTAGACATTTTATTTTAGGCAAACACATCTGATCGTATACTTCCCAATAAAGCCCATTTACAAGGCATGCTGAAGGTCTGACGTATCACATCAGCTGGAAGACTGCAACTTGAATTTACAAATCTGAGATTCCAATCTCAAGTATCCAAGTATAAGATGAGTGATTTTATTGCAGCCTAATACCTAAACCACTTTTTCACATCAGCTGGTTTGCAGCTACTCAGTAACTGACAAATATAGACATCAAATTTTAACAGGAATTACTTTTCTAACTTCCCAACAACTGCAAAGCATTTAAAGCTATTTTAAATTTAAACCATGAAATTGAATTTCAATTCTTGGCTTCTATCTGAAGACCATGGAAACTACAAGCTACTTGATTATTACTTCAGAAGTTTATGGATTTACTAAAGTGAAGGGCTAGCAAAGTATTAAGTAAGTGTGAAGTCTGTATGACAAAGAGAGTGACAAAGTAATAATTTTCTACTGGAATCAGCCTTCTCATGATAAAGCCTAGAGATCTTAGGATAATCACTATTTTAGAAGGCAAAATGATTTTCAGGACTTGGTTCCATTTAATTGTGGTAAGGTTTCTCTAGCACGCTTTGCTTCGACTTCCGGTGCATGTGTTATTGGTTACTTTCCCCTTCCAAGGTGACACTGGCTGAAGTTGCAGTAATGGTGTATACGGTATTGTGGAGGATGATGCACTCTGCATTTGGTGGTATGGGTTCTGGCAGCTTTCTATTCTACTCTTCATCACTGGGAAGAAACTAAGTCACTGTCTGGGTGAGAATGGGGTTATCTGCCCGTGAATTTTAATGCTCATTACAAGTGGTGGGCTGTAAGCTGCCATATTTACCGCTTTTACAGGCAGAAAATCAGGTTGGCAGATCTTTCAATCTGCTTACAAATATATGACAGATCCAGAAGTGCCACTCTGACTTCTGAGAACAAAAATATGAAGACCACCTGGTAGACAGGAAGATGATTACATAAGCAAACACATTTTCCTTTCTGGCTTACTTCAATATTGAAAATCATATAATGTTCCAATATACTTTTGACTTCACTTCCTGGCCTGTTCTCCTCATGCACTGAAATCCATTTTTAATCAAATCTATTAATTCAACTTCTATTGTTATCTTATATGGACTAAATGGAAATGTACAAAACATGTTCTTTGAGAAGAGGATGAGGAGAACTCTATGCTATTTCTAGTGAAGTTCCAGTCCCTTTGAATATCGTATACTATAGCCAGCATACATTTCACTGGGCATTATCCTTTGGCAGTACAGGCTCTGACAGTGCTTAGCTACTGGGCTCTAACACAGCTGATGCTTTATTGCCAAAAAATATCAAATGAGAATACACCAGACTTCAAAAATATTTCTAGGCATGAAAACCTAAACCTCATACAGTTCCGAACTTAATATTTGCACTTTTAAACTATTTAAATTGCCTAGTGCTAGCTGCTGCCTATCCAGTCCAAGTAGCCACTGATACCTCCTGTAGTCAATGGAAAGAGACAGAAATATCTAGGAACAATTCCTTTTTCCTACTGCAGATGCCTATGTTATGATAAGATGACTTAGCAGGTATCCATCTCTCCCTGCTTACAGAATAATACCTAACTTTAGAGGGATAAGGTCAGGTAAGATGAACTCTGCTTTCATGCTGCGCCCATTAACACATACCTGGCACAAGAATTATGCGTGGGGATTTTCCTCCTCCATTAAAACTGCAATTCTGTCTGTCAGGGAGTAACAGCTTTTTATGAATTTATTACCTAGAGAAGTTTCCCTTCACAGAGCTTGAAGAGAGGAAAACTGGCTCAGTCTGGGAAAACAAGAGCTGTCTTTCACACTGAGGTGCGGTTTACCTGCTCCTGGGCACAATTACTTCAAAGCCATCTTGGTACTGAGTGTTGTGGTATGTATCCCATAACACAGCCTGCATGTTAAAAATAGAATTTGACCCCAAAGGGACCCAAATACTGCTAAGACATATTTCAGAAGTTTCTGTAGTGGGCTTCTGCAATATAGATGTAATAACTGCAACATTTAAACAAAGGTTAAAACATTCTCACATGATTACTTTGATTTTTAAGTGGTTCGATTTAGTGGAAGGTTAATAAAGGGTGGAAAATTATTTGTTCAGGTCTCATTTAATGCTCAAGACCGTGCCTCTGAATTAAAAACATCATAAGCAAACCAAGTTTAGAAATGCGGATGTTTTGTTGATCTTTCAATAGACATTGCTTCAATTCCTCTCTCTCTCTCTTTTTTTTTTTTTCATTAAGGAAAAAAAAAAAGAAAGAAAAAAGATGAAAACAGCTGAGAATCCATATTTTAAATGCAGGTGATTTGTCACTGGATTTGACCCCAATTTTCATTCATATGTGAGACAGTGACCTACACCAGCAAGTTTTCACAGGGAAAGTTATACCATTATTGACATTCATTAAATCAGTTCCCAGTATGGTACTAAGCAGAGTCATATTCTAGGTCATGTGTGGGCCATACACCTATTTCATCATGCATTATTTTAAAATAAAGTCACAGCTAAGGTGATGATATTATTAACTTGGCAAAAAAGCAATTAAAATCTTCAAAGAGTGAACTTTCAAATAGTGCAGCAACACTTAAATGTCATATTTCTGTTGCAAATGTATTTTTAATGATAACATTTCTTTGTAATGTAAATCAACCTCCTCTCAATTATAACATGTTAATCAAGTTATTTCTCAATTGCTGCCTACCCATCAATGCCTACAAGTCCCTCACATGTCATTCAGTGAAAGCATACTAATTATTTGATTATATTTTAGTCAAATTTTGCAAATCCAACTTTTTTTTCCCCCCAAAAAAACTGCATATTATGCATTGATGTTTCTGTGATGGGTGACAGGAGAGCAAAGACGCATTTGCATCTTGTAATTTCAGTCTAATTGAAAATCCTTTAAAGTGCCTTAGCAGGCAGGGCTTGATCCTGGAGATTGGAGAAATGGAAAAATGGGCACCCACATACTGTTACCTAATATCTAATGCACATGTGGTTCCTGGTTGACATGTCTGATAGTTTGGAATGAAATAATTTAAAGCATATACCTCAAATGCAGAGCAGGATTTGACTGGATACAGGTAAATGTTGGTGACTGTAATGGGCTTGCCACCCCTTTTAATCTTTGGCACAGCGACCTCAGAAAGAGCTGCCCTTATGCTTTCCGACTCAGACTCCAGTGGCTGCCAACCGACAGTCCTCTCTGTTCCAGATGGATTATCCCTGTGTTCTCTATCTGTGATGTGCATTCTTGGAGACAATTTATTGGTGCTGTTAAAGTAAGAGTGGTCATCTGGGGCAGGTTCTGTTGTCAGCTGCGTAGCAGAGGATTGAAAGGGAATCTCAGCATCTGACTTGGAGAACTTTGTGGCTATGATGAATTTCAAAAAAGTCTGCGCATCTTCAAAAGAAGACATGTAACCAAAGGATATTCTCACAGAACCAGTGGGACGTCCATCAATTAGGTCTATATCATCTCCACAGACATGGCCAGCCTAGTTTAAAATAGGAAGAAAAACAGAGCCATTATGACAGACTGCATTACTTCCCTCTTACCTTACATCATTATTCACAAGTCTGTTCATTCTAACCCGAAATACTGTTTTTGGAAATACACATTTAACCCATGAATACATACAGAGAATGGAGAAAAAAATCCCAAATGTCTAATTAGCTACTCAAGCAAGGAAAAATATTGTTTTGAGATGTTTGCCCTTTTCTACTCCAAGGCAAGAGGATCTTCTCAAAAACTTATGTCAAGAAAAAGTTTGCATGTGCCAGAATAGCCTGTTAGCAAGATCAGTCTCCAGATATATTCCAGTCTCATCTGCATAGGTCACTGAGATTTAAACTGGGATATTACATTCAGATAGGTGACCAAACCACTAGACTACTGATTTCTGTGGGAGTTTTGTTGATATTCACTGTCAGAACAGTTCCATTTTGTATAATCAGTGGCATATCCACTGAATCGTAGAGGTTGGAAAGGGCCCCTAGAGATCATCTGGTCCAACCCCCTGCTAAAGCAGGTTCCCTAGAGAAGGTTGCACAGGAAAGCATCCAGATGGGTTTTGAATATCTCCAGAGACTCCACAACCCTTCTGTGCAGGTTGTTCCAGTGCTGTGTCACCCAGAAAGAAATAAAGTTTATTCTTAGGTTTGTATCAAATTTCCCATGTTCCCATTTGTGTCCCTTGCCCCACGCCCTGTCGCTGAGGACCACTGAAATGAGTCTGGCCCCATCCACATGATTTCCACCATTTAGATATTCATAAGCATTGATAACATCCCCTCTGTCTTCTCTTCTCCAGGCTGAATATTTTCCAGTCTCTCAGTCTTTCCTCATGAGGGAGATGCTCCAGGCCTGTAACTGTCTTTGTAGTCTTCAGCTTGACACTTCCTAGAAGTTCCCTGTCTTTCTTGAACTGGCAAGCCCAGAACTGGACACAGTACTCCAGATGTGTCCTCACCAGGGCATTCATAGAAGGGGAGGATCACCTCCCTCAACCTGTAGGCCCTGCTCTTTTTAACACACCCCAGGATACCATTAGCCTTTTAGGCCAAAGGGCACATTGCTGGCTGTGCATCATCATCATCATCATCAACCTGTTGTCTGCCAAGTCATCAAGATCCTTCCCTGCAGATCTCCTCTCCAGCAGGTCAACCCTTAACCTGTACTGCTATATGACTCTACACTTTCTCCTGTTTAACTTCACCAGGTTCCTCTCTGCCAAACTCTCCAGCCTGTCCAGGTCTCACTGAATGGCAGCACAGCCTTCTGGTCTGTCAGCCACTTCTCCTGGCTTTGTATCATCAGGAAAACTGCTGAGGGTGGACTCTACCCCTTCATCCAGATCAACGATGAAGATGCTGGACAAGACTGGGCCCAGTATCAATGCCTGGGGAACACCGCTAGTTATAGGTCTCCAGCTGGTCTCTGCACAGCTGATCACAACCCTCTGAGCTCTGCCAGTCAACCAGGTCTCAGTCAACCTCATTGTCCACTCATGTATCCCTTACCATGGTGATCTGCAATAAATCTGTCTTGCTGATCCAGTCAACTTGTTGCTTTCAGTACACATGAAAGGACCCTTCCCCCTAACATTACTTCCTTTGAAAAATACAAGTTTTAACTCATGGTAAAGCTTTGCTGAAAAATCACTCAAGTACCTTAACGATGATGTCCATATATCCTGCTATTTGATATGTCTTTCATAAAGTGCACACTCTGCAAAACTCTCTGTTGGAGCAGAAGTTTCTCCTTCAACTAAACAGGTCAGTGAATGGTGCCACTCACTTCCAGTGAGATAAGCTAGAAACTCCCTTTGATCACCCACCTTACATTAGCTCAACAGTGGACATGACATTTAGTTCTAAGTTTCATAGAAGGTTGTTTGTTTGGTTTTTTCCCCCCAGAATTTCATTTATTTATGCATTTCTGTTAAATAAAAATGGATGTGTGAATAGTGAAGGCTTTTTTCAAGCAAGAAATGCTACCATTCAATGAATATAAGTCCCACTTTCTTTCTGGGAGAAAAAAAAAGGCAAAAACAAAGCATATACGCAAATAATGTGAATAAAAGCTCTCTTCCTCTGCACAGTAATGTTGTCAATAACTCATTCTGATTTTTGCTGACGAGAATGTCTCAAAATAACTGTCTGACTGTACTACCTCATCATACCACTTCTGGAAGATGAAAAATCTCTGTAAGTATGGGTTTTTCATTGGGCTTAACCTGGTTAAATATTCAGTAATACTTACATGATACCCACCTAAATGATGCAACACAGTCCTTCATATTCTTGAATGAAATAAAAACAATGTATACTGCTTTGGGTCCATAAAATGGTTTTGTTTCAACACCCTGTTTCAATGGACTGAACTTAAGTTCGTTTTTTCCTTTAACATGGTAATTGAGTTGAAAGATCAGAGAAAGCAAATCAAACTCACCTTAATTCTAAAAGTTGCGGACACTCAAAAGCACAGCACATGATAGAACGACTTTATTCTTTAACTATCTATCCATCTGTTTACTTATATTTTCTTTATGGTTTAGGGCCAGATTTTCTTCTCTCCCCTTCAAATCTCCCATCCTTCATGAAATTCAGAACTCATAGCTCGGGTCACTGAATTCATATGTTTTCCATGGGCAATGTATTGCATAATCTCAGTCAGAAACTAACCTGCAGGTTCTTTTGGATGTCCTCATCGCTTATGCCCAAATGCATCTGGCAGGCTCCTGTGTTACAGAAGCAACCTGTGCGGACATGTATGTTGTAGAGGCTGGCCATCTTTTCCACCTTCCCAATTCAACAGGAAATAAGACATAAAAGAAGAACAAAAGACACACATTTAAAAGTTGTGGTAAACCACATACAATGTTTTAAGGGTACAAATCAACTGGGGGTAAATAAAATCTCTAAATTATTAACAACTGACTGTAGCTGTCAGCTTTCCCATATACACTGAGGATTTTTCAGCCTTGTTATTTCAGCTGAAAGAAACACTGATGGAAGCAGATAATTACAGTGGCACTGAGAGAAGGGTATACAGCACACACATAAACACACACACAGTGTATCAGTTCAGACACAGATCCTTCTAATACCAGCATACATGCTTACTTTTAAATCTGTGCACCTATACTGGTAATGTGAATTATAGGTCTGCAGCTTAGCGTCATTTAGGGTCCGGTCTGAACTATAACCTATAACTGCCCCTATAACAGGAAGAGTGAGGCCTGGGGCACCTCTTCAGTTAGCTGAAGGAAACCTTTCTCACCAGGAATCTGAAACTGTAAGTCCTCATTACAGAAAATGAAGATATCAGAGTGATTGTGGCACACCAGCGCTTGAGGAATCAGCCCCTCACCAAGCAATAACAGCTCATTAGGCAGGCACTCCACTGGGATACCTCCTTCAATTTTCCACGCATGACCACCCAGTCTACCAACTCACTGATGAATGTTTTCCTGGTGCTATGCTTTTTTTGTGTTATACCGTCTCTTTATCATCCACTTAATATTGAATGGGCATAAATACAGTGATTGATGACAAGCTGGCATGAGTGAATGATGTGCAAAGAGAACAGGGGCACTTCTCTTTATATGCCTCAGAAGGAGAAGCAGATATGGATGCAATGGGAGAGTGGCACTGGCTCTCTAGATGGCCCTACAAAGAAGAGATGCAGATTGTCAAGGTTTCATAGTAATGCTAAGAAACAAGGGAATCACACCATGGGGATCCTCTTAGCACAGTTCAGAAACCATAGAAGCACACAGCAGGGATCTGAACACTCTTTATGTTGATTTGAAAAAGCAACAACAGCTGGTGCTAATGATAACTGAGCAGGTATAGATACTGGCAGTTATTTCTTTGACAACAAATGATGAATAGGCCTGGTCAGGACAGATGGTCAGAAAGGGACATCCAATTGGCACATCCAACCCTTACCATAGACTTCCATAACAACGTCACACAAGCTGTGGTTAATCTCTCTGTGCTTTAGTTCCTCTACTGCAAAATGGGAAACCTGGGGTCCTAAGAATAAGCACGTTACTGTTTGAGGGGACTCATATGCCAGAAAAACAGTCCTCCTCTCGGGCAACTAAGGCTACATGCAGAATGACAGCACCCAAAGCTGAGGAATGGAAGTGCTTACCATTTCATAGCAGTCACTTCCCTAGCTGTCAGCCCATGCTTTACTTGCCTGAACTATCAGTGGAAACATTCAATCTAATCTAGTTTTTCTAGGTGGCTTAAATTCTGTTTGCTTTTATGTTCTTTAAACACAAATTCTCTTTACACCGGTTACTGGTGAGCACTTTCCAGATCGTCCCAGTTATATAACACAGCCCATCCTCTATCTCCTGTTTTCTGAGATCATCAGCCTTCCAATGTCAGCCTTCTGACAGCTTTGAGTTTGCTTGTGTGAGCTACCAAACACCATTAATTTCACTATCTTGGGTGCTTGAAAATCCAAGCCCTTCATTAGAACTTATTCCAGGCTGAAATAATTCAACCTAAGCAGCATACAGTTCCGCTAAAAGCAGTTCAAACTAAAAGCATTCAATGTGTGGGACACAAGATACTCCACACAAAAATGTGCTGTATACACATAAGAAATCCTACACTATTATGGAGCAAAAGATATCACCGCTCATGCTTAAATGTGCTCTGCCCCATTAGTTCAGTTCAAAATGGTTCAGCTCTCAAATGGAGAAACAACCAAAATAACCAGACTTGGAAAGCAGAGAAAAGAATCAGACCCAAGAAGTGTTTTCGTGACTAATGCTTTGGAGAATAAACCATGTTCAAAGCATGTTTCTCAAATCAAAGTTATAGCTAAAGTCATCTGTTGAGAAAGATTGTTGTGGTGTCATTAACTTTGTGCTGTCAGAAGACTTCAGTATGGGAACAGTGACATTTTCTTGACTTCTTTTTACACTTAGATTAGAAAAGTTTACATTCTGATTTAACATGGTTTGTCATGGTGCTGGTGACTCGTGGGTGGATCTATCATTCTGTTAATGACGACAAGCAAGGCTAAAATCATGACAGATATTTCACTACTGAGACTGTACAGTGTTTGGATTCTTTTTCTCAGTATTCAAAAAAGCTTAGAAAATATCTTTTTAATACTGTTTTTTTTTTTTTTTTTTTTTCTTTTGAAGAAGTGTTGCTGGGCAGCCTTGATTATCCGCATGTATGCAATGTAATGAAGTTTCCACGACCTAGCTTCAAGGAATTGTTAACAAGATTATTGTTTTTTTTTAATCTTTTACATTTTGTCAAATAAATTATTACTATGCTTTAATAAAGGCCTTAGAATTTCATTCTAACCTTGCCTAGCATTAAGAAATATGTGACATGACCCAATAACCCTTCTTTGATAACACTTTTAACTATGATGTATATTAGTCTGTATGGTAGACAAAGATTATCAATAATAAAAATGTATGAATATTAGGGGAATATAGGGAAGTAAGGTTCAGGAGAACAAAGGTAAGTTAGTCATAAGCTTTACTGTTAATTGAGTTCCATCATCACCAATGCAAGGCTTAAACACACATAAATGCCCTGCAGATCTTGGTGACAGGATGCACACTTTTTACTGAAAGCAATGAAACCATGTAAAGAATGAGCACATGCAGCACTGCCAATATATCTGTCCCTTGAACACATGCTTGACTGTCCCTTGGACATATGCTATACCTTCTTTAGTTCCACCCTAGAAATATTCTGTGTGGGGAGTTAATTTAATCTCTCTCCACGGTGTTACCACAGAGCAAAACAAATAGAACATAAAACATCTGTTCCAGTTATTTCAATGAAGAAAAGCTTATTTAAATAAAGCACATCTCTAAAATTGCCATAAGGAACAATAACGGGTATGGAACTCAGGCTTACGAAATAAAGCATGATGCTTGCAGCTCTGTATGTAACAATGGCAGCAACCTTTTGGGAGCCAGGAACGTGTTCATCAACAAGGCACAGAAGCATGAATGGTACTAATGGTATGTACACAGAGTTATGTATTCAAATCATCAGCCTTGGTGGTTCTCTGAGTCCAGTAATTGGAACCATTGTGTCTTGGTTATTCAAAGCTTAATGATGACAGTTAAAGTGCAAAATACATGCAGAATCTTTACAGAATTTTAACTGATTTCAGTCAGTGAAGACCTGGTAGTTAAACCATCACAGCATCCTGGAGTCTCTTCCATCCCTCAGAGTCCCTTGGCACTCATTACTTTTTCTGAAGCTGTTTGCTGTGGGCCAAGCCCTGTAGGCAGCTTCATGCCCCAGCACTCTCATGTCAGATCATTTTGACTTCTGACAAGAAAAAAGTGCTTTTCCTAGTTCCAGGTAGTGGTCTTTGAGTTTAACAAACACACGTGAATAATGTCCATCTAAACCAACTTTTAAAGTACTTATCTCTGTTTCAGAGAGAAATTCTGTTTTAAGCGTAGTTGCTGTCCTCAGCAAGTCAGAGTTCAGTATTGATACATTGACCAAATGTTCACCTTTAGCATTTGCTCAGTTTGGCAAATACTACTACAATTGATTTATATATTTTTTTAAATTAAAAAAAAAAGGGGGGGGGGGAGGGGCTGGAGAGGGAGAGGGTTTTATTTTTAACATTTCAGTGTACTGTCCTACAACAGTTTCATGTTGGATAGCTGGTATTTTAGTTCATACTTAGAAGATGAACAGAAGTTAGATTTTCATGTGTTCTGCCTTCCTATTCTTTTTCACACTGTTGCACCAGGAACTGCTCTGCCTTTGCCAAGTGACTGACTTCTGCTATCCATTCCCTTCAGGACTTCTCTAGAAGTATGCTGCAAGGTGTAAGCCTTTCTCTGGCTTCAGACTGCTGAAATAAGTCTGAGGATGATGCTCTTACTGCAGGTAGATATATACTAAGTGATAGAAAATATTTACAAATAGCATGTAGTTTTGCATTATTTCTAACTAACAAGTCAAGTCTAAGATTTTCAGTAAGAATGGTGTATTCCTTAGGAATCTATGCTGAAATAATTTCTGTAGGTTCAAATTCTGTAGCTGTTTTTCAAGCAAGTGATTTTACTGAGTATCACAATTATTGACATGAATAAAATGCTCTTTTAAAATAGGTCATGAAGTGTTCTAAAAAAACAAACAAAAACCAACAAACAACAAAATCATTTCATTCAAAAATGGCAGGTACTGCCCTTCAGGAATTGAGACTGGGACTTCTCATTCTACTTCCTGCAATGACCACATTTGAGAGGAGTTTGCTTGTCTGATGGATTTGCTCATTAGAAGAATTTCATTGCACACCACTGATGGCTGCTTATAAAACAAGATTCATGACACTGTGTTCCACATCTACTGGTAAATTAATTCACTGATTCATGGCATGGAATTGGAGAGAAAGTAAGCTAGTTCTTTCCGTCATCCAGCATTTGACTGTAAAATGCTGTTGCTGATGCAAATGCATAATTAATCTTGTTTAATACAATTTAATAAGAAGTAGGTCAGAATATATACATATACACACGCATACATATATAAGCAGTTGTTTTGAAATAACTTAGTAGGAAAAAAAAAGCATTTTAGCTGAGTTACAGTATCATTAAACTGGTTTAACTGCATGGTTTCCTGTTTTTGCTATCTCAAGAAAGGAATTTCTACCTAGGCAGGTTTTCATGGTATTGATGAAGCTGATCCTCTGCTGCTGACTGTCTCTAGTTGTTAACAATGGTTTAAACAAATTGGTATGGGGATGTAAACCTTTCTTCAGTCTACACACATTCATCACTCTCCCTAGCAGACAGCAGTAGCGTATTAGACTGAGATACTGAAATCTACTGAGATTGTGAGTGTCTTGATAGTGGAAGTGAGAAGTTTTCAAGAACTTTCTTGTTGATGTGATAATTTAATCTGCTGGTTTCAAAAAAAAAAAAAAAAAGGCAAATAATAGGCATGATTGCAGATAGGACAATTCAGGATGATTTGGAATATGTGGTTTACCATTCTGTAGGAATTCTCTCCAAGAAGATGCCACACACATAATAAATGGTAGGTCCACCATGTATACCATGTAACAAGTATTTTACACATCTGAGATCAAGAAACTACCGGATACTTTGGGAGTTAGGTGATTGTAAGGAAGAAATGAAACACAGTCTTGATTCTTAATGGACGACTTCATATTTTTTTGACAGCTTTTTGTGCCCTGTACTACATGCAGTGAATTAGGGCATGGGCTTATTTGGAACATATTTCAACTTTGGGAGTCTAAGGTCCAGCTACTGAAGTTGAATAGATTGATGAGTAGGTAAAACACCTTAGTTTTGTCTGTTTTGGCCTTCTCAATTCTCATTGGTCTTCCCAGTCAATCATATTTTGTCTTCTTTTCTTTTTAAAACTGTATTCAGTGATAACAAAAAACCTTTTGATAAAGTGACATCCAGAAAAGGACAGATTCCAGGAAGAAAAGCAAAGCAAAGAAACTTGAGCCTTGTGCAGATTTCTAGCCCTGACTTCAAAAGAGCTTTCCCATGTTGGTAGTAGGAAACTGTCTCTATCTCTACATCCAGTTGCGCATCTCTAGCTACCTTGTAGGCTAAAGGGATCACGGTAGACTACTGCTAGAGAGGGAAATGCCACCCAGAGGTAAACATCACAAAAAATTAAGCAATATTTAGTACAAAGAAGGGATAAAGGGGAAAGTAGTTGACTAACAGAAGTGGAAATAGGGCACAGAAAAGAAAAAAAAAATGTGCAATGCATGGCACTACAAGTCTAGAAACACAGATTAAATTCATGCCCCAGCTGAAACTTTCCCCATCTTTTTCTATGTTTCTTGTGTCACTTAAATCTTCTTTTGTCTATATTTATTCCCTGCAAATGGCAACAACACTGCTTCCTTACCACAAAGGGAGGTTATAGGGTTAAAATACTGTCAGCGGTTTATGGGCTGGTTCAGCCTGGTTCCGCGACTAGTGGGGTGGAGGGACTTCGCAAAATCCACACCTCTGGAAAAGGGAAACAGGGGACCCCAAAATAATTAAAGAAAAGAACAGCGGCAATGATCTGAGGAGGAACAAACTAGTTTACTAAATATAATGAGAGAGAGTATCTGGAAAAAAAAGCCTGTAGGCCTTACAGTAATGCTGAAGCAGCAGGCGCAGTTGGGCAGCAGTGAGGAGAGACGAAGGAGAAGAGCGATGAAGGCAAGTGAAAAGGAAGTCAGATGACCCGACAGCGCTCCATATGCGTTCCCCCCTGTGCAGGAATGACATCAGCACAGCGAACAGTCTTCTGGGGAACGTAGTGTCTTCTCTTTAGTATGCTGAACTGGGACATTAACACTTTAATTCTTAGTGCACTACATGATGTTATGATGTGCAATACTGATGACCATAAAACCATGACAAATACTAATATTTCCCTTTGTTGAAATATTGCTCTAATTACGACCATACAGGTTCCTATACAGAATTTCTCTGAAGAGAGCAGGAAGATGCAAGCAAGGTAACAGAGCAGGTGGAGCCAGGCTCTCCTTGTCTTTAAAGGATTCAGACAGTGGGCTGAAGCGGGACACTGCATTCATTCAAAGGTAGCTGATCTGCTTTTATTAATATCTAGAAAAAAGCATCCAGCAGAGGCTGTCAGAAGTGTAGCCCTCTTCCTGCTGCCAAGGGGTTTCTTTTCACATTTCTCTCCCGCGTAACAAGGTCTGCAGTTTAGAGCCACAGTTTAGCCCTGTGAGAAAATATTTAGCCTCCCTCATTTATCTTAGATTCTGTCATCTGAACAACTGTGAGCATCTTTCTTTTATCTCCTTTGCAGTTTCCTTAGCAACATGCAAGGACACTCCAGAGAAGTGGTGTCAGGCAAAATCTTCAGTCTAGGCTTTTATGGAGCTTCCTAACCTTGACCAGCTCTGGTGAGCAGTATAACAGTACACAATTTTAAGCATACCACCTCATAAGTGCCTTTGTCCCCCTGCAATGAGATATTATAAAAAGCAACTCAACCTGTACCCTGCCACAACTTCCTCAACAAGAAAAGCCTCATTATCTATTAAAACAGACTTGCAGTTATCACACTGAATCTCTCAAGTACATCATCTCCTTACTCTCAGTCAGTAAATCCCTACCTAGCTCAATGAGAATGTCTGCTGTACTGCTATACCCTTGTTGCAAGGGCTGCCTTTGAATGCTCAATGCTGTGTTACTGTTATCTCATAACCAAACATAAACAAAGAACCAGACTGTAATGGCATTTCTTGCCAGTTTGAAGTAATTAGGTGCCATTTATTGACATGCCATCATGGTTTGTCGCATTTCTACTATCTCCCTGCTTGGGAGACATCCACAACACAATTGGAAACTAATTAGAACCAAGGAAATTAGTGGAGGTTCAACAGGAATCTTCCCAGCAATCTTACTTCTTGCAATTCTGTTTGCATTCTATTGCACCGGTTCATCCACTGTCCCCAGCTTCCTGAAATCAATGCTTGAATCCATAGCTAAAATCGATAGTGAGCAATCACTCCAGTCATTTTTAGATAGCTATTGGGAAGAAGGCCAAAAATCCCATTAAGCATGTTAAGAACACTTTTCTTTCCCCGAGTCATCAAAATTAATATAATGAGTGGATATGCTTCTAAAAGCATTATTGTAACTAACTCAGGGTCATCTGACTATCCCTGAGCAGACTTTCTTAGCTAGAATTAACAAATGCTGGATTTCCATTTTCCCTGGCCCCCACGAGAGTGGCTGCACTTCTCCAGCTGCAAAACTAAATGATTACTTTACATAAAAGAAGTAAGAGTTGCCGGGGGTGGGGGGGGGGGGGAGAAAGATTAGATTTTGAAGAACAACAAAGAACTCAAAATTTAAGTATGGTAGAAATTATTGCTCCCTGCTTTTTAACAATAACCTACTTTCTCCTGTAGGGACACGGCACGAATTTCCAGACCAGGCGACCATGTCAGATGGCTACTACCAGACTCCAGCCAGCAGTCTGACCAAACTGAGCTAGTAACAGCTTCCAGTTCTAAAGAAATGCTGCAGCTCCTTCTTTCTTCACTCTTCTAATGTTCGTAATCTCATTGCTCCAATTCTGTACAGATGTACAATGCAGTGGACCCAGTCCACTAAGGAAGCAGAGGGTACTGCCTAAGATATAAAAAGTAGTATTTCAGGAAATCTACCTTCTTCAGGTATTACATGGTTCCTTTCATCAAGTACCTAAGTAATTATATGAATATCTATCCATCCAGAAGTGTGTATATACACATGTATCTACCACTTCATGAATGAGGATATTGACCTATTTTCTCTTAATTCCTGAGTGATTAGAAAGTGCCATTGAGATAATTGTATAAATGGGGAAAACAGGTATTAAATCTGTCAAGATTCAGAAAGACTTCAGCAGAAGCAGAGGATATCAGCAGCCCATTGCCAGGTTCCTGGATACTGATGTGGATCCAGCTAAGCAGTTTTTTAGAATATCATTGAAGAAAAAGGAAGACCTTAAAATAGAACATTTAGGAATGAAAGCAAAGAAGGTGTACCTGTGATGAAAATGTGCAGCCAGAGTTTGCTATGGCCACTATATCTAACTTGAGCAACTACTCTTCTGTACATTTCCCATCATCTCTCACACCACTTTGTCATATTACTTCTGTTTGAAGGCCTAAGTGCAAAAAGACAGAATAAATTCTATTTGCATACATTGCTGTCTCTTAGCCAGGTTGTATTTCGGAATGCTTGTCCAAATCTCCTCTGTCTCACTTTTGCTTTTCTGCTTTCCTGTCCAAAATCATCTTTTTTTTTTTTTCTTTACCCAATGCTTATAAAAATGAAGACTTTGGTTGCATTGCAAGAAACTTAGGTTCATCATCAAGATATATTCTATAGCAGTGAACATAGCTAAGTTTCAGCCTCCAAAGGCTGTGGAAAGGTTCAGATTAAGATGATCCTATCTTGGCACATAATGAGATGGATAAGCTCTCATGGTCCCTACAGTGCTAACACTTGTTTTTCCCCCTTCACATCTCAAATCACAGTACTAAGTAAGTTTCACTTGGCTGCTAAACTACTTACAAGAGAATTCACTGCTGTGGGATGCTTTGGATAAAAAAGGATAAGTGGAGTTAAAAAGAAAACAAATACTTTTGTTTCTAGGAGGAGTCTCATTCTTTTTTCTTTTTTCTTTTTTTCTTTTTTTCTCCCCTATTCTTAAACTAGCATGTGAACACTGGAAATAAGAGGCTATGGGATAGGCATGGTGCAGTGGTGAGATCCTCTGTGGCTCTTCTTATGTCTAAGTGATTTGGTGCCACATTTTCAAATGGAAGACCCCGCTCTACACTTTAGAATGACATAAAATAACAACAGGATAGAAGAAAACAACATTGGGTCACTGAGTCTACCCTTAACATTACCTCAAGGGAGGTGGAAATAATAGAAAGAAAGTGGGTGAGGCAGTGGACAGACACCATAACAAGAGCAGTCATCAGACTGCACTATAGATTTGTGCCGAAGGAACGCACACTGCAAGTTATCCATTGAGAAGTGTTGATAGGCTTTCCCTGGGAAATGGATGAAGAAAGATAAGTTCAAAGTCTAGCTCTCCCCTCACACTATCTGGGCTGATGGGAGTGAGCAAGGACATACTAATGCAAGTTCCTAGACAAAGCTGATCATAATCTAGCTGAGCAAGGTTCTCAATCCCGAGAGCCAAAACTCATCCATATGCAACACTGCCGAAGAGCCTTTCCTAGGAGAAGCAAAATGTTTACATAGTCTTTGGCAGCTGATTCCTGTTATAGCAGTTTGTCTATCACACGCAAGTGTGAAATGGCAGGCAGGAAGGCTGGAACTCCCAATGGACTGATGCTCATTCCCTTCCTAACAGGATTTTTAAGAGGCATGGCGGGCGTACATGGATGCCAACGAAATTTTTGCAGGTGAGACAATCCCAGCAAGCCTCAGGCTTCCGGCAAAGCAGGTACTGTGAAAAATAAAAGCTATGAGAGCTAGGATGGTTTGATCGCTTTTTAAGCCCATAACACACAGTAAAAATAACAAGAAAAAAAAAAATAATTCTCAGCAATCCAAGGGGAAAAGAGAAAAAGTTTGTTAAAGGAAGTTGTATTTCTCAGTGGGGGCAGAAAACACAGAACTGGGAGGTGTGACTGGGTAAGAGCTCCCCAGAGCACAAACTTAACAGATGTTTCAGGTGAAATTCCATCTGCCCATCTCTGCCCTAATCCCTTTCCCCTCTTCCAGCTCCCAAACTGACTTTACAGGATGAAATGTGAAAGGTTGTTGAAATTACTCTGCAACCATCTATATTACAAAGAATATTTAACAGATCTCTCCTTCCTTTGAGAACTATGAGTAAAACTTAAAATAATATTAGCACAAAAAGCTCCTCATGGCAGAGCTGGTGGTTTTTTTTTTCCAAGTCTGCAAGTGGAGATATATGTACAGTTCCACACTTTGACCCTATTTGTATGAAATCCACTTTTTTTTTGTGTCTATGTTTCAAGTCAATATTCCCTTACAGCTCTTCCGTTCCCTCTTCAGCAATCAAAACACATCACAGAGATACATGCAAGATTTTGATAAAATGATGGCAACGATGCAAACTGAAGCTGAGTCATTGCTGTCAAGCAGTGTTTCAGAGACTGGGAGAACTTGGGGGATATTTATAAACTCATATACGCTGAAAATAGCAAAAATCCACTATAAATAAATGGTGATTTGCCGCATTAGAAGTCTGCAGCATTAGCTCATCCCTGAATACATATATATATGACCCCACTTTTGTGACATCATAAAATCTCTTTAATGTCTAGAGCTAATTGCTCTTTTTTTTTTTTTTTTTTTCTTTTTTTTTTCCTGGAAGCCTGACAAGGAAATGAGAGATGGGCAGCTTACTGCATTAATGTCAATCCTGCTGCTTTCATCCTGCACCACTGACTTAGCAGGGGACCTTTGACTCTAGTCCTACACTTTCCAAAGCGTCAGCTAGTCACCTGTCTATTCGTTAACAGCAAAAGTTATAATGTTGGAGAATTATCCATTCTGAACCGGGCAAGTATATATGTGATGAAGCTGTTTGGTATTAAATACCATCTTTATGTCTGGTATAATGGCCATCTTTACCCCCTAGGCTTGTTATAGTTTAACCCCCGTTCGTAACCAGGGCACAAATGGACACACGACATAAATGGTGGACATGGTGTTGTAAAGAACAGGCAATACAAGTTCAAATAACACAGATATCTTCCCAACACATTTCAAGAATAAATTAATACCAACAGCAGTCTACAGAGACAGCTTTTTACTGAAGGAAACCATTTCCAAGGGAAGTATGGTGCAGCTCAAAGAAGGAAATTGAGTGTAGTTTTAGTGCCAAAAGACTACAGACTTATGGAGATTTCAAAACTTTAGTAGTTTTATTCCTAGATAAAGAAATATTTCTTCATGAAAAAAAACTGAAGAAAAAGCTTTTGAAGGATGATTGATATTTGAAGCCTGCCAGTCCCTCTTCTTTAATTGTTTTAATTACCATTTAGAGCAAAATAGCTAAACCAGTAATTAAGCTATCTATTAAACCAATGATACACATAGCATTCAAAGATAGTTCTTCCAAATGTAATACTCTATAACACTGATGGCCTTCAACAATCATAAAGAAACAGCTAAAAGAAAAACCAAGAATAATTCATCTTCTCTATTTCACCCTCACCTTACCACTTCTTAATGTCTACATGTTCTGTATCGTATATATTGGGGCAGGAAGCTGTCAAAAATGATGCCATGATTGAGACTGCAATCATGGCATTGTCTCATTTCTTGTTTTAATGAAATTGTTTCATTCGATCCTGACTGATGCAGAAAAGGTTTTATTCAAGGATGATTCTGAGACCACAGCTATTGCCTACTAGCACAGTTGATGCAGTATATGCAAATCACAAATGCTTGTGTTTTGAGGCACAGCCTTGTTAACTGGGGTGAATTACACTCCTAAGAATGAAAAATGGATTTCAGTAATAGTAGTCAGTAAGAACAGTTTTCCTCTAAAATGCTACAAAGATAAAGGACATGATTTTTTCCCTGTTTTAATTTTCAGTGGCAGTGCTAAATGTCATGTATCTCATTGCATGCCTTTCACATTCTAAGTATCTTGGACTTAGCTCAGAGTTCTGAATATCATGTAAATTATGTAAATCTTCAGGCTTAAATGTAAGCTTGGTATCCTCTGAAGACACTGTCTACTTCGAAAGTTTTTCCTGCCAATCTGAAATGTTTGGAATAGAATCTCAGAATCACAGAATGACAGAATTGTAGGGGTTGGAAGGAAACTCTGGAGATCATCGAATCCAGCCTCTGCTAAAGCAGCTTTCCTATAGTAGATGACACAGGAAAGCATCAAGGTGGGTTTTGAAAATCTACAGAGAAGGAGACTCCACAAATTCTCTGGGCAGCCTGTTCCAGTGCTTTATCACCCTCAAAGTAAAAAAGTTTTTTCCCCATGTTTGCCTGGAACTTCCTACATTCTAGTTTGTGCCCATTTCCTCTTCTTCTTTCACTCAGCACCACTGAAAAGAGATTGGCCCCATCCACTTTACTCCTGCCCTGTAGATATTTACAAGCATTGATAAGATACCCTCTCAGCCTTCTCCATGCTGAACAGACCCAAGCCTCTTGTTCTTTCCTCATAAGGGAGATACCCCAGGCCCATAACCATCTTTGTGGCCCTCTGCTCGATTCTCTCTGGAAGTTCCTTGCCTTCCATGAACTAAGGAGCACAGAATTGGACAAAGTACTCCAGATGTTGTCTAACCTGGGAAGAGTAGAGGGTGAAGATAACCTCTCTCAATCTGCTGGCCATGATCTTTTTAATGCACCCCAGGATACCACTGGCCTTGATCACAAAAGGGCAGGGAGAAAGAATAGGGGAGAGGAGTTCAGTTGGAAGGGACTTGCAAAGATCATCGATTCCAATTATCTGACCTCTTCACAGCTAATCACAGCTAACCACTTAAAGCATACTACTGAAGACACTGTCCAAATGCCTCTTGAACACTTGAACACTCTAGAAGTCTGTTCCAGTGTTTGACCAAATAAACTTTTCATTGCATCCTGCCATAAGTGATGACGTCAGAGCCCAGAACTTCCTTCTGCCTCCCCTCATCATGGTGCTACAGAGAGCAGTGAGATGATTGCCTCTCAGCCTCCTCTTCTCCAGACTAGACATCCCAAGTGTCCTCAGCATCTCCTAACAGAGCATACCCTCCAGCCCTTTTATGAGACTTACCACACTCCTCTGGATGCTTTTAAGTACCTTAACATCATTTTTATGTTGTGAAGCCTAGAAATGCATGCAATATTCAAGGTGAGACTACACCAAAACTAAATATAGAAGTGAGAATAAATTACTCCAAACCTCAGCACACTACCTTCTCTAATATCAGTCAGTTTGTCCTTTTCAGGCTACCAAGTTAATGTCCAGCCACGCTAGGCAATGGTCACATAACAATTGCCTGTCAGGAAGATAAATAGAATTGGTTGGATGCCTCGTTATAAGTAATTAATTATAGATGGATATCATCCATAAAAGACAGGACATTCTGTCATTTCTCTTTTCATATACTAGCTGAAGTACATTTGGAGTCATTAGTTGGTATCCACTAGTAGGTATATCAGATAGAAATGTCATCCTATTTTCCCTTCATTAAAAATGTTTTCTGAGAGTCTTCTGAAACTGTGTTCTTCCAATTCCATTAGATGACATTTGGACTGACTAGTGAATCCATGGGAATGTGCAGATCACAGACATGAGCAAACTAGAGTACACCATTTCACTTCTAAACAAAATTAATAGATGTATTAGATCTAGCTTTAATTTGAATAAACCTATCTAATTTTAAAGATGTATACAAGTAGTGCCTCAGATATGAATGAAGATGAGATTATGCTGTCAGTTTGATGAAGCTTGCTCTCTGTCATACAAAATTTCTTTGTCATCATAAAGAGAGAGTAGACATTTTTCTCCCCCATAACTGCTATAAGATGTCTGTGAAAGGATTTAATTCCATAGAGAAGCCAATTATATATATATAACACACAGTATCGCTTTGGAAATAATAGTGCTGCTTGTTAATTTCTGAAAGTCATTCAATTGCATATTATTTTAATTAAAAAAAGTAATCCAATTGGCAGTGCAGATGTGACAAGTATGTATTTGAAAACTTTATAGTTCTTCATTCAATATACTCATGCCAGAAATGATGACAATGCGGTGAATAGTGCAATCTGGATGATGCAGATCAATAAAAAAGCTTTTTATGAGCACCCATTGTAGCCAACCGGCACAATGAAGGCAGAAGACTATAAAGGCATTGCTTATTTAAGGGTACAGTTGTTTTTTAAAAAGTGAAACAGGCAAGAGTCATCTTTTTTGTAAAACAGTGAAGATTGGAAGTGCAAATACAGGTTTTCCTTTTAACCAACGGACAGAAGCAAAATCAGGATGCTGGCAGAGTGTTTTACTAACCCGGTAGTGTTAATGTCGCTGTTTTTCTCTAAACATTGCAACACATACTCAATATTGTATAAATGGCTGATTCCCAAAGTATGAAATTCTTGGAACTGAACTTCGGCTAATCGTTGAGATTGGCAATATAGGCCAGTGATTTTTAAAAGATGTATAGAGGAAAAGAGCTTCTTCAGTACTATATGTTTGCCCTTTTCATGTTCATCAGTGTGGTAAATGCTTTACGAAGTTTACAAAACTCCAACTCTATTTGTCAGGCTGCCAAGTAACTGTTTCACCTGCTTCCCCTGTGTATATATGCATCTCTCCACATATTCTCATAGACATTTCTCTGTGTTCCATTCCAACAGCAATGCAACTATGCAACTACTGCTTGCAGAGCTGTTATCAGCTATTGAAAGCTTTGAAAAATCAAGGTCATGAACTTGACTTATTCAAGAGACATGCAATAAACAGAATAATTCAGCTGAACTAGAGCACTGTGCTTTTTCTGGCTTCTGTTGCTGATGAAGTGAGCTACGTTACCCTATGTTACCCACTGTCTGCTTCTACACTGGCGTGTGGTCATATACTATTATGGCCAGTTTGTCACACGATAAACAAATACCGAAAAGTGGGAAAGTTGCACAAAATTTTGTTACCAATACTGAGAATAGCTGCTAGATAAAGACTAGAGAAAGCTACTGAGAAATACAGAGTTTAAAGAATTTCTGAGCTTGAATATCACTTGTAGTCCTCATACTGAAGATTCAACTTTTAAATAAAAATACCCTAGTGGTTACTCAGTGTTTTCTCAGGAATATCACAATAACGTAATTATTAGAAGCAAAAGGAGAAGTGAAACCAAGCTGCTTTGCCTGTTTACATCCTGGTAAGACAGACAACTTTCAAACTTTTTATGTGTAGAGTATTAGATCACTAAGATATGTCCTTTGTTATCATGCACTTTACATTGTGCTAGCATTACTTATTAGATTCTCTTTCCATCGCTTCAAAAAAGGTGTGCACATATTATGGAGAGCTATGAAGAAAGGAAACCAAAACCTCAGAAGGGACAACAACAGATGATAAAATATTTCCTTTAGGATAAATAACTCATTGGAAATATACTTAAGATACAGACTGAATACTCTGTTAGGGGAAAAGAGGAACATACCTGTGAAAAGCCGATCACTTCTCCACTTTCATCGAGCACATTAAAATTAATGATTGGACCCTGGACATCTGGATTGCTGAAATCTGTGTCATTGTAAAGACGTACTACAGGTGCCCCGTTGGCATATTTTAAGGTAGACAGCACAGTATAGGTGTAGTGAGCTAATGCAAATGTATGTTGTTTTATTTTCTCCATTCCACCTGCAAAGAAAAGTGTGTGTACATATCAGATACCGCATTTTTATGAAAACGTTACAAAAAAAAGGTAGATTTTTCAGAACAGTGTAACTGGGAGGCAACTAGCACAAAACTAGCACGATTGGGTTCTTTTAAATTAATATGCAATTTGAAAATATTTCTCTCCTCCTACAAAAGCTCCTGTTGCACTATTTATCTACAATTAATCTACTGTAGAAATCTAAAGTTACATTGAAATGGATTCATGCGCATTACAACACTGACAGTTCCAGCATGCACATATCACTATCATCTTCTGGCACTACTAATTTGAAAAGCAGGTTTTGCTCCAGGTTTCACTCTGCAGATTGTAGGAAGGAGGTATCAACCCTTACAAAGCAAACTGTTATGTCTAAGATAAAAATAATAAAATTCTAAGAAAATGATAAAACACAAGTCTCAGTCCACAAGCGATTAATTGAATATTGAAAAAAAAATGTTCTTCTAAGCCTGTTCCTTTTTGTTTTTTTGTGTTTTTTTTTGTGTTTTTTTTTTTTTTTTTGTTGTTTTTTTTAATAAGAAAAAGGATGCTGTGAAAACCTCACTGACTGCACCCATGCTATGTATTTGCTCTAGAGAAGTTTTCCAAAGATGCTTTCACAGGACTTGGCCTGGAAAAAGCACAGAGAAGGAATGTACCGTCATTCTTAGCTTTTTTATTTTTTCTACATTGAGAAGTTTTGAAAAGAGGACTGCACAGATTTCCTGGCAGATGGAGACCCCTGCTACAAGTCTGCTTTTTGAGAGAGTTGCATCTCGGTTAGATGTCCAAATCAAAATGACTTCTCATTCTCAGGTACGCCATGGGATGACGTACCATGGTCATATATGATCTCTGGAATATTTTAATTCGCTACAGGAAGCTAAAACATAAGCTTCAGATACAAAACAAGTCATTTCAGGAGAATACATCTAATCTGAAAGGATGAGGCAGGTGGCTGTTATTAGCCAGAACAAATCACTGACAAGAGAACAGCTACTGGGTAGGAAAGTAAAGATCTTATAAGCAGAGGCATAACAATATGATTTATTTAATAGCAATTTATCCACACAACAAGAAAAATGCGAGTAATTTTCAAAGTAAGAACTGAAATCCAATGAATTTGCATCTTTATGATAGATTATTAGACAGTAACAATATGATCTCAAACTATTTTAAGCAACACAGGCAGATTTCTGTATCCTAATGTTAAATCCAATCAACTCACTACTGAAGACAGCTGAAGTTTCAGCTGAAAACCCAAAGACATTTCAATTTCTCACCTTATTTGTTGCAGTATGATGGACCTACATCACATGGAAAAAAATACATATTTCTTCTTCAAAAGCCTTATGAAGCATATTAGTATTTTTCTGCCTTGGTTTTAGACCCAGTTAATTTTCTGTTATGATGAGTGCCGTAGTTGAGGTACGTGAATGTTTTTGACACATTAAACTATGCCTGACATTTTATTTTGATTTCTTTTTTAAACTAAGTATCTATGAAACTCACACTTACATGCATATCACGTTTATGCCTGAAAATCATTTTTATACCTGAATATATGGAAACTTCTACCTTTTGATATAATTTCCCTTGAACAGAAATCCTGTAATCTGCTTGTTGACTTCTATACATTTACTTGTAAAAGTCATACATTTGGATGTATAAGAGGGAAAGAATAAGATACCTTTCTGTTGACGTACAGAAAAATTCCAGCAACCTTTGCTATTTCACTCTTCTTGAAATTTCTGTATTGTGTGCTTTTTCATTTAGGTAAGTAAGGACAGCAGAGAGAGAAAGCATAAGAACACATTAGATATGAGGAAGAAGTGTATACTTCTGGTGCTAAAGAATAATGAAGAGGAACAAGATATTTAATGAGATTCTAACTCATGAAGTACTTTCAAGGAGCATTGCCAGAAGCTAATCAGTACAATTTCTAGATGTTAGCCACAGTAAACTTGGCAAGCATCTCCAGAACACTTTGGTCCAAAAGACAATTTGTATTTTCATCATCTTTGAGAAGAAAAGGATTGCCTAAGTAAGAAACGTCCTCATCATTGTTTAGTAAAAGTTAAGAGTGTTGAAATGAAACAAACAAACAAAAAAAGCAATTGTCAGAAAGTAGCTGTCTTAAGAGAAGTGACTGCCTTGTCAGCTTCTGAGACGTCTGTAATCTCCTGATTCAGAGCTTTTCCAAATTGGCAGGAATCTTTTAATGGAAGATTAAACTACTGTCATCGTGTCTTGTTGAAGAAATCTCTTATTCAGAAATTTCAGTCTCCCATTCACAGCAATCATCCTGCTATCATTTCTATATTGTTTTCAGCCATTCTCTTTTAAAGTTGCTTAATCACATTTCCTTGTTCATTAGTGAGAAGCTGATGAGCCTCTTCATTATTTATTCTGACAAATCCAAATGCAATACCCTGCAGTTGCTTTGCTGCCCCATGATTGGAGTGAGGAAGCAGGGTTGCCAGGGTCCCATATTTTTAAGCAGCAGAATAGGTTGTGATTAGGTTTGCAATGTCAAAAATCCTGTGAAACAAATGCCAGCAATATGAAGTTCGTTCTGACTAAAAAAGGGGCATATTTAGTAAATAATTGTGATTTATTTTTATTTTGCTCAACAAAATCATCTGTACTATGTCCAGCATAAATTCTGTGCTTACTTCATCTCTCTTTACCCACTAGGTAAAGGAATATGAGGAAAACAAAAAAAAAAAAAGACAGAACCAATCTTTGGTCACCAGTGTGATCTAAGGACTTGTGTTACTGCATATAGCCTCACATTTAGGATGACAGAAGTTCAACTCATTGCTTAACTGAGCCTGTGTGAGGTAAGTGAGAAATTGATAATATCATGGTTTACTTGCCACTGATTAGCATACTGCATTCCTGCGTTTTGCCTACCATCTACACAGAAATCTGGTTTTATATCCAGTTCCTTATCTTTGAATACCTTGGAGACTCCTCCTTAACTGCCTGTCTGGGGCTAAAAGCAGTAGCACACCTTAAGCCTCTTGAAAGACATATCTTGGATAAACCATCCCAACTTCAACTTGAATAGGTGATGGAAAGACTCAAATGCTTTGACTCCCTACCACTTTATGGATGTTACTCCTTACCGCTGCATTGTTTCACTAAGATGAACCGTATCTAGTTCCTCCTAAAAATTATTCTAAATAAAGAACAATTTATGAGCTCGTTATTTTGGATCAGAATGAAATCTGATGTAGTCTAAAGTACATCAGATGAAGCCTATAATATTATTTACAGTATTTATGTGTAAAAGCAAAAGAAGCACCACGGATGCTCACAGTGCACAATTTGCATTTAATAATGACTTCTTCCTGGATACAAATGTAAGGACTTTGCTGTGTAAATATAAACTCCTGCATTTCTGTGGATTAATATGCCTCTTATTACTGTGTGTGTATGTTTTGACTTTTTATCAAGCCAGACAGGATCATATCATTAATTCTCTCACAAGTAACACATCAGTTTTCACATTATTTATTGCCATAATGAATGCCATATATTTTGCAGTGGCAAAGTTACTGAGCAGAAGAGATTGACAAAAAAGCTTTTACTTCTTGCACAAACTTGCTTGCTGAAGTATTCTATTTAACCTATGAAGATGCTATTTAACCTAACATTACTGACATACATTCGCAGACTACAACATCCAGACAGGTTAGCACCATCTCAAACCTACCATTTCACTGTCCTTCAGTTTGGGTACCGTAAAAAAAACACGGTACTGCTCCAGTGTGGACAGTTCAGAGTGACAAGGATCTTCTTCTGCATATTTTGGTACACTATGGAATACTTCTCATGCTAGCTAGTCACTAGTACAAACAGTGTAGCAGGTGGCAGTAATGTGGAGAGCACGTTATACTTCCTGGTGCTCATTATGTTTTTTCACAGAGTGTACTTCATACGGATCAAAACCACATCCATACTGATGTCTTCATCACCACCTCAGTGGACTTTTCACCATATCTTGCTGCCAATTGAATGTTTTAACCATTTTTTGAAGGCTAAACAAAAATGTTTCCTTTCTTCTAAATATAAGCAGAGAATAAACATTTCAGTAAATATTTCCTTCAGAGTTGCATGTCTTCAAAGACATCCTCGAAATATGTGTTGATCTTTCCAAAGACAGATCAGTTTATTCAAATCAGTAAAGCCTTATTTCTTGGAAAAGGCCAAGTGTGGCAACTGCTGAGGTCCCATTCTGTCAAAATTCAGCAAGGCAGGAGATGAGAACATATTAAGAAATTGCTTTTCCCCACTTTTTTTTTTTTTTTTTTTTTTTTTTTTTTTTTTTTTTTTGAGCTTGGAAAAGTTAAAAGTTAAAAAGTCTCCAGGTCTCACTCATTTAGCTGACATCTGTGTGGTACTCTGAATTCAGTAGTGGCATGTCAGTAGATCATCAGTGACAACTCAAGATCAGGCTTAATACCCCAGAAAGATTAATTGCAGATTAGAATGAAAGTATTTGAAGCCTCAGAAAAGAAATCTCAAGAATTCTAATTCATCTATCTAATTCAGAAACGTGAACTCAGGCAGAATAGTAGAACTATACACTTCTGTTCTCTTTTGAGTGTGACAAATGATTATACCTAAAATAAATTCCCAAAATTTAGAGAAGAAAAATAGACAATTTTATTCCAAGCAAATTTGATACAAGATTTGGAAGACAACCGGAGTTTCTTCTTGTTTCCTCTATTAAGCTGTCTACCTGGAACCCTTCTATTTTCTAAGCTCTCATTGCTCAAGCAGTGACTAGGAACAAGTTTTCTAAGTAACAAAACTGACGGAGAGAGAATGATGTTCCTTGCCTTTCTTAGGTATGCACAGGAGAGCACCCTAATGCTGGGCAATCCACAGATAAATTTTCAATGTCACCTTTTTCATAGTGCGTGCATATGTGCATACCCTTATTTACAGAGACTGCGGTACAGTTTAATTTTCAGAAAGAGTAAGATAACTCACGTTTAGAAGAGGGAAAGGACACTGCATTCTAACTGCAAGATGCACAATTCTCACCAAGGTACTCTAAATCCACTGCCTTGCTTGTCTGATGATAACTTGTATTTGTTTTGTCTCTGTTTGCCTATTACATGCAAAATATAGTAAGGTTTTATTATTTCCAGTAGAATTTCATCTAATCAGAGAAATATGACATACGCAGTTGTCCAGTAAGTATTCAGTATAGAAGGGTTCAGATTTAGTATAGTCCCAGTTTTGCATTATATAATTGGCAAACATTTTATGGTACACATTACGGAATGGCAAACAATCTCCTCTCTGAAACAACCAGAATTTCAGTAGCTCAAATGTTCAAATGTTAGTTCTTCCTGAAAGAACTGTAGACAGATAGATAGGCATATGTCACTGTCTGTAAAAGGTTTCAAATAAAGAGATTAAGATAAAGCAGAGACTGAAATTGAGCCTCTAGAATGAAAGCTCTGGTGCTTAAGGCTGCACTCAGAAACCTCTGTGATATGCATCCAAATACATTTCTTATCTCTCTTATTACGAGAAATTAAATACTGGAGATAAAGAGGAAGGCAGCCATAAATCACATATAGTGTTATTTTTCCAATTTGCTGTGAAAAAAAACATAGTTGAAGCTTCAGTGAACAAAGTCTATTACTCCTGTAAATCCAAACTCACGTATATTTTTGGATAAGAAAAAAATCAGTGTGACTCATTATTCTTCAGCATTACCTAACAGACAGTAATGAGGTAGAGAACGGATGAGCTGAAATCTCATCAAACCAATGAGCAGGGAGTAAAACCAAGATGTAGGCATCTTCTAATAAATCCCAAACAAGACAGATCACCATGTGGAATCTGTGAGTCAACGTGCTCATGAAGCTGTGGAAACTGTAAATCCTGTCAAACAGTTGGACTACTTCCTTCCCTTCCTCCAAGATGCTTCCATTTTCTGTGTATAGAACTGAATGTCTCTGACTGAAGTCTGTCAGCTATTTGTTCACTCAAACAACATCTCTTGAGAATGAACCATGTAACGATTGTTTCATACATCTCCTTTGCAAACAATATATTCTAATCAGCTCTGAATTTCAGCAATTCCACTTCAAATAAAACGCTGCAAACATGAAAATGAAATACCCAGATGATGATCCAAACCTCTACCCCTGAAGTGCAACCCTGAAATGTGATAAATATAGTACTGCAAGAGTAAGCAATAATAATAAAACATAATCAGCTTAATAAGAAACCTCGATCACTTCTCTAGCAGGACTCCTATCCTACATTCATGACAAAGAGTTATACACATTCCTGATAGATTGTTTTTTTTCCTGAATTATGAGAACAGCTGTCTAGTTTAGGCCAAATCTAGCTGTCGCCTTTTTCTCAGAGCAAAGAGCAGTAAAGGCCTAGGGAAAAGATACATGAAAAATAAATTATGGAACTTCTAAAGCAGACACTATTGACAGTTTAAAGATTAAATAAACAGAATATAAATTAAAAATACATTAAAATAAGCATACAGCCACTAAAGTGGTCTAAGAGCAACTAAAGATTACTTTTGAAAATGTACTTAAGGTTATAAGGGCTCCCCATGAAAGTTTGATACACTGACACTTCCTTAGTATCAACAGAAAGGAGCTCTTGTAATACCATGTCAATACTGGTCATAAAAATTAGCAATTCTAGTTCATTAATACTCTACATAAAGCACTCTACATGGCATATCAGCGAATTCATAAAACCATCCATCATTCACACTCACAGAAAATGTATGAGGCATGGAAAGATTGCAAAACCCTTATTCGCACTGACTCACGTGAACAGTTCAATCAACTCGATCTATAAAATATGGGTAATAAAAATTGATTTTAGGAATGCAAAGTGAGGTGGATCACGACCCCTTCTGCAAATGAGGCTACTACATTTGTGAGCAAGAAGGAAAAAATGTGTCTCTAGATGTGGCCATCAGGACAAAGGAAGTGATTCTGCCTCTCTGCCCTCATGAGGCCCTACCTGCAGTACTACATTCAGCTCTGGGGTCTCAGGGTAAGAAGGACATAGATCTGTTGGTGCGGGTCCAGAGGAGGTCATGAAGATGATCAGAAAGCTGGAGCACCTCTCTTATGAAGTACAGTTGAGGGAGTTGGGCTTGTTCAGCCAGGAGAAGAGAGAGGCCCAGGGATACCACACTGCAGCCTTTCAGTGCCTAAAGGGGACCCATAGGAAAGAAGGAAAGGGACCCTTTCATCAGGAAGAGTAGTGACAGGACAAGGGATATGGTTTGAAACTGAAATACAGTAGATTCATAATAGATACAAGGAAGAAATGCTTCATGGTGAGGGTGGTGAAGCACTGGAACAGGAACTGTTCAAGGCCAGGTGGGATGGGGATCTGGGGCAACCCTGCTCATAGGATGGACTTTGGAGTTAGAAGATCTCTAACGTTTCTTTGAACCCAAGCCATTCTATGATTCTGTAATTTTCACTTCTCAAAAAAAATATGTATTTTTGCAGGCACAGATTATAGCAACATTTTTTGTTTTTTTAAGTTATGGCACAACAGAAAACAAAACAAAACAAAACAAACAAAAAGCCCTACCAAAAACAAACAGTAAAAAAGAAATTTTAGCAGTGAAACTATCATCAGTCTCACAAAATCAGCATCCAGGCTAAAACTTTAGATGGACTGTAGGAACTCAGTTATGTGCTTACTGCGCACCCAAAATGGAGAGCTATGTTACACTTCCAACACTTCTAAATCCACAGAGAATTCAATGGGTAATAAGGGGACCTTTTACTCTCTCCGCACTAATTCTTTGCATAATAGCTTAAATCCTTTTATTCTTCTCCTTCCCCCACACCATCTCAATAATTTAAGACTGTGGGAAGCAACTGTTTAATCCTCTATTCAGAATGTTATACTGAAACCAAACATGAAACACGTATTCGGTGTTTATCTTAATGAACAGAAGGCTCTTTGATGCCCCATCTCCCTCTTCTTTCAAGCAGCTAATTCATGCCCTGTTTTTATATGGCGAGGGAAGCTAGAAGTCTTTGTTCCGAATAAAACGAGCAGAACATTCTGAAAGAAGCAGCTCCTCATTTTCAAACATCATAATGAGAAGTATTTTGCTTTTTTTAATTTCTTGGGAGCTGAATAAGAGAGAGGATGTACATGCCAGCTGGCTGGCTCACTTTTAGTCTAACTATTTTAATTACAGGTACGATTCAATTTAGTTTAACTGCTTGTTAGACTGAAAGCTATCTAATAATTCAACTCTGCTCCTGGTAAGAGATGTTTAATTTACTGTTTGCTTTTGTTAAGAGATTCCTTTTTTGAGCGCATGTGTTGGGGAGGGGTCCTTTTTTTTTTTTTTTTTTTCATGAGCCCAAGCCATATTCTCAGCAGAGGAAATCATTTCAGGGCAATTTTTCAAACGAAAAAGCCAGCAACATAAAAGATGACAGGAGTGGAGAGGCTTTCTTAAAGAGGCAGAATGTTTTGCACACCTCATGGAAGCAGCACTTAAGCTGGATCTCCAGAGTGCTGGATGAGCCCACAGAGGTTTCGGTAAGAACAACAGAACCATCCCTGAAAGAACAAATTTATGCGATATTTGTATTTTACCACTAAAGGCTTTATATCCCAAGGTTTTTCTCTGTCCAACAGAACAACATCTCCTTGTGATTCTGTCAACTGAAAGATTAAGTGCAAGAGAAGCTTGTACTATAAAAGCACGTGTATTCTCCTGGTAGCTGTTAGAAACCTGAATGCAGCACACAGGTCTGTTTTCTGCTGTATTGTAAAAGTGGCTCTGTCCTTTGCTTAATGGAGCCTGATGCACACAATTCCTTGAAGTCAGCACAAGGAAGCTTTACTGTAGCTTCTTACCCGGCATTTTGAACTCAAAACATCTGGACTGCTAATGTTAGGCAAAACTACAGTGCTGGGGATTTAGGAAACATTAAGATGGGGAAGTCATATGCTTTCAGGCCAATAAGACTAATTCAGCATGAGCTTTACGTGAAATAATATTTACTTATTTACTTGAGTCAGGAACAACCTTCTATTCACTTCAACATAGTAGGAGGAACAGCTTTCCCACCTTCTGCTAAGCCAGAAACTATAATACAATCAGGTCTGCCATTAAATACAGTTCTTCCCTCGGACATCTTTTCTGGAAGACCCAGTCACCACTACTCCCTGAAGGAGTCATGAATATCTAGTAGCCCAGCAGTTTTGTATTCTTGATTTTTTTCTCCCCTGTGGGGAGGGCTGCAAACCAATGAAAACAAACAGCCTGTATCAAAATTAAGTGGAATATAAAGAAATATCCAAATAATTTTTCACAGGGGAAAATCCTCTACCTCAGTGTCAAGAGAACCCTTTAAAACATTCCACAAAACCAGACAACTTCTGTCCTTTTCTCCCTAAGATGGCAGGTCCCAGACAAAAGCCTTACCACAATATAAATCTGTTTTCTTCCAAAGCTCACCATGCTGGTATTAGAGGAAGAGCAGATCATCATATGCTCAAGACTATTCTAGTGGTTTGATTCTTATCCTTCTACAGGTTTTCCATCAGTGATTCCTTTAACATAACATTTCTAAAATCTCTTTGTGGATGAAACACTGTGGTGCCCAAGGCAACATACTGATTTCCATTCCAGGTTTTCCATGCCCATTGGGCTGGACACATTCCCACTTTTGCTCTAGCAATCTCTAACCCAGGGTTTTGGCTGCCAGGGCAGAAAACAGTGGGAATGCTGTATGTCTCCTCTTAGCATCTCACTCTTACTAATGCTCAACAGAGCTTGTTCATCACAGCAGTACAGGAAATATCACAGGTTTATTTAACTAAACAAAAAAATTATACATAGAAAAAAAGTTCCCAGTCAATAAGGAATGATTTTTACTAGGGACGAAATAAGAAAAAATACACTCTTTTTTTCCACTTCACATCTGTAACTATCAGAAATATTCACAGTTGGTAAAATAAGCTCTACCATTAATATATCAAGTTTTTCCTTAATGAAATTTCGGATTTCCTGATATTCATATAATTTTGTAATGATTTGCCTTCAATTTTGCATTCACAGAGTAGGTCTCTGCTGGGTAATGTTGTTACAATAATAAATACCGTGGAAGAAACAGACGGTGTCATTCATGAGATAGAGGCAATACAGCAGCTACAATGAATTCTAAGAACTGCTTTGACATTTTTTGTGATTTGATGCCTTAATCATAAGGAAGCACACAGTCAATATTGAAAAGCACCCAGGATTCTTGGGCCTCATCCTAAGCTGAATTATACTGGGACCTGCCCCAAGCTTTCTTAGGCAAATGCTGTTTTAATAAATGTCTGGATTAACACCACAAGCTAAGCAGTTCAGGAAACCCAAAATTCTTCAGTCTTTTACTGCCACTTTTGTGGATCCACTGCCAAGGTCATGGCATTAACTCCTCTTCACATCCCTCGCTGTCCCTGTGGGGTATGCTTACCTTTACGTAGCCATTTTTTTTCTGCCTGAATTTAGTAGGCTCAAATCTCTTGAAGTTATTGGCAAGGTGTGTGAGACAGTGAGATGTGTGAACATGCATAGTATTTCACATACTGTGAAAGGAAGAACTTTGCCATAATGCTGTACAAAGGGCTACTTTGCCATAACACCACACACTCTCAACACACAGATTTGAGCAATGATGTTACTGTTCCAGTCTCATTTCTCAAGGGTTCCTTCAAGAACAAGAACTACTCCTTAAAATACAGCCACTGCTGTGGGAAACTCAGCAATAACCTCTTTAAGTCTTGCGCTTTTATACGGAGAATGTCCTGCAGTGTTGGCTGGAATAAATTAACTTCTGGTAGATTGTCATTACGTTGCTCATTCCTATGAGCTTCCGAAGTCTACTGTGTGCTCGCCAAGTTGTGAAACTGATAAACAATAACTCTGCTGAATATCTTTAATTTTCTAAGAAAAGGGTAGGTCTATTAATCAGTTACAAGTTCAGTGTGCAGATATTAAAAAGAAGACTGGAAAAGAAAATTGAAATAGAAATAGATGAATATTATAAAGTATTTTACGTTAGCTATTACTTCCTTCTAAAGACTGTGACTAGCGTGCTTCATACAGAATTAGCCTCTCTTGGTGTTACATCCGTTGTGATAAGCTGTGACACCATAAATCAGTTAGAATCTGTGCTTCAGAGCCAGTTCAAAAGAGCTGAAGTATTTCAAGACATGAGTAATTCTCATCCCTACCACGTGCTGTCTCATGCTGTAAATCAAGATCTGCAGAAACTGAGGAGCTGCCTTTTACAGCAGACTTGCTGCAGACAGGGTTAAAGAAAACACTGAGCCAAGCAAGGTATCAGTGAAGGACAAGTACTGCTGGCTCAGAGGGGGGCTGCTGTCAAGGAGGAGAAGCGAGGCTGAAGGCACTTAGGAAGCCCTGGCCTCCTCACAGGGTAACCCCTTAACACCTGAGCTCAGCAGAAGCGAGAAAAGAGAAGTGTGGGCTCCTGCTGGTGTGTTAGTGAGGGGTTCTGCTGGCATGGTGTGAACATAGATGAAAAATGGCTTAAATGGCATTTTCCCTAGCATTTCTATTTCAGACGTTTTTAACGAAAGTGAAGCTATATAAAGAAAGGTCCAGATCAAGACGCCACTTACAAACTTCCCTTTCCAGGTGAGGAAGAGAAGGCAAGATGGCAGTGGTTCCCTCTGGCCAAACACTTCCGTGCACTCACAAGGGTGCGCTTCTCTCTTCCCTTGAGGCTCATCACACTTTAAGTTGGTCACATCATATAACAATTAGACATCACATTTCACTCCCTAGTTTCCTCAGCTCTTAAGCTTTAGAACACTTTTTCTTCCATTCTGACTAGGCTACTGCTCTTCAGGCTGTTCCATGAGATCTGTTCAGGCTTCTATTTGAGGAAATAAATACACAGATCATCCTTGTTACTTTTTTTCATTCTTGTCCCACCAATGAGAAGTGCAGTCATGATACTATGAATGAAAATTATGATCATGAAAAGAGCTTCATATTTAAAGCATTATGAAATAATAATCTTTAGAAATAAATAGTACAGATGACAACTATGCCCAACACTCACTGAGCGCTATTGCTGTCAGCAAAGAAAGTTGACACAGGCTTGGCAGAATGACCTTTATCTACACAGAGATGCTGCACAAAGTGAGATATGCAAATTCTGTAACATGAAGCAAAGAATCCATTTAATTATCTGGGTTTTCATTCAAAACAAGAATTCCTTGAATTACAAAAATTAACTATTAAAACATGTTTCTAAAATTTTGATTTAACAAAAAGTCTAGCAACATGAGATTCAAATTAATAATAGCACTGTATAATTACAATTAGCCAAGTTCATTCCTGAGGCAGTCTGAAATAGTAACAACAGGTACTATTAGTCAGAGCATACACTGGGTACTGACATTCTTAATTCTCCCTGTTAATACATGTGCCTTCAGCACATTGCAGGACCTTATAACCAGTCACAAAATGTGAACATAATAGTTCTCTGCAGTACACATGGTTTTATTTATAATGTAGAAAGAAGCAACTGACTTGTACTCATAAAAAAATTGATTACCCTGCTGTATCTATAAAACTTCCTAAAACAAAGGATAACTAAGTAATCTCAAAATATATTTGTAACAAATAGATGTTCATCTAGTACTGTTTTCTTTTTCATCTTGAAGGACACTTAACTCAGTACAGGAGTCAATCTGAATGTTTTCCAACACTGACTCCATCTCAGATACCCTTGCCTGTGCTGGGTCTCTAACCAAGCAGCTGAGAACCCTGTTTCACAGTTGAAATACCTCAATCTTTCTCAAGATTATTACTGAGCCTATTTTGCTTATGAAGCAGTTATACCTTTTGGAATTGAACTAAGTTAGAAGAGATATTACAGGCTCGCCATCCTTCTAATATTTCTAGAATCAAACTTTCTGGTCAGACCAGGACCCTGGTGATCTTACTCTGTAGAAGAGGACCTTACAGGATCTGTATCACACTACTGCGGTAGTTCTTGAGAGATATAACACACAGCAGCAATACAGGAAAAGCAGCTAGCTTTAGACTGATCAGGACTGCAGTGATTAATCAAACTGTCCAAATATTTGACTACAAACCTAAGAGGAAAACTTTGATAATTAAGAAGTGTGAATTCAAATGCATGGGAACGCATATAAGCACTGCAGGTATCAAACATTAATGTGGGTGCATTTCATGCCAAACTATTAGATTATTTACCTTCTTGAAATTCACCTGACTTCTTGCTTGTGGCAGGATATGGGAAAAAAGCAAGAAGTAGTGAATCAATCCTGTTTCGTTTTATGAGCACAGTAATAATAAAAACAATATTTTGTGGGTTCCCAATCAAATTCTTCTAGTGGAATTCTGTGCAGTTTTCCAAGGACCTCCACAGTCATTTTTAAGAGTTCAAGAACATGCTCAATGTTTATCATTATGGCAGGAGCTTACTTGAGTAGTTTTCAACAAGGAAATATTACTAAATCACTGAGACCAAAAGACAACTGCTAGCTCATCAGATTTGGTGCATTGTTCTATTCTAGGGCGTCCTGGCATGACACTATGCTCTCAGAGGAAGCATGTGTATCAGATAAGGTTAGCCTGGACAGTGTCATTGCATCTCCATATTTTCTTTTCATTGTATTTCTCACTATGACATTCACTACAGAGCTTTCTCAAATGAGAAAGCATCAGTGGCATAAAGCCACAATGAAGAGAGATCAGAAAGATGCAAGATAAGCTGGTGTTCTGTGGCCATAGAAGACAGTCAGTTTGAACACCTCGGAAGAGACAGAGCAGTACTACATAGCAAGTCCCTTTTCAGTGCATTGCTGAAACTTCAGTGATCTGGTACTGGTCTGGGAGTATTTTTACTCTGGTCAGCAATTTTGCCTTTTCTTGTCTTCTTGAGAACTTTTAAGGCCAGAGTATGAGAAGGCTTAGCATGTGACATAGCTCTCATTCTGTATTCTGTTTGACAGTATTGTGTTCTTGAAATGGCAAAGTTGGAACACGTCAGCTGCCTTGAACACAGAATTGTAAAGGCAAAGGAAAGGTAGTATAATTTGAAGGGTCAAGAACATTGTAACATTATGGTCCTGATCAGAGTTGGCTCATCCATAAGGTCAAATCAACTAATCAAAAAAAGTTTACTTCTTGACAGGTATTGTCACATATACCCATTACAGCCCTTCTTTTTTTCCTTCCTTTACCAGAATGATGTTATCAGGCTCAATATATGATTTACTATAAAACCCTAGATTTTTCTTTACTGGAGCAGACAGCAAGACGTGTTGGTAGCAAGACAGCATGTTGGTTATTTCTGACTAAAAGACTCATGAAACCTAACTTTGTTCAACAGCCAAAGTCTGCAATCACAATCTTTATTTTCTTCTGCAACCTACAAAACTTTGACCCAACTCATATCCACATTTTCTTGTAACATATGATGAGCTCTAACATGACAGATTGATTTGTTTCCCACATCTTACCCCACTCTTTATCTACCCTCATTTCCATCACACTTCTATGGATACTGAATGTGGATATATAGGATATGTTTATAATTTTATCTGAAGACATTTAGACAGAAGCTAAACACATCGCTATACTTCTCTGCTGTTTTTGCTTTTTGACTATGATGACATCAGTTTCCTCCACAGATTTTGTCCCTTGATCTATACACACAGAAAAGACAAATGTGTGTATCAAGGGCATCAGGAAGCTTAACATCAGCTGCGAGTAAGCCAGGTTCATCAGTAATGTATTCAGAGCTTATTAAAGCCGACAGGATCCTTTGCAGCTGTAAAGCTCTCCTGCAGTAATCAGCAAGAACATCTTTCGATACCCTATGTACACGTTGCTGAAATGATGACCAACCTTTTCAAAATGTTCTGAAATTCTACCATGCTAACTGAATGTGCCCAGCTTTGATTATTTCTTAATTTATTTTACTTTGCAGTGGCAACAGTGAGTATTTGACCTGAAGATAGAGGCCAGATCTGCCTGTTTCACAGAGCTGCTTGTTGAGCAGACATTTATTTAAAACTCTTCCTGTCAGAACAGAATGATCTATTAGTACCACAAAATGGCATGATGCCCAGAGACAGACTTTCAGAATTTCTGCTTTCATGAACAGAAAGATGTTTTCAAGACTGATTTATGAAACAGAGAGCAAAATATATCTTACAAACCTCTTAACACAGACATAAAAATATATTGCTTTTAAACACCTACGATGTTATTCAATTAATGGATTGGTATTGCTACTCTCAATTTATAAATTTCAATTTATAAAGCTCTCAGCTTCTTTCTTCTACCCTTAGTTTATTCCGTTCCTGTTCTCATGCTCCCTCTCTTTTTAACCTCCATCTTTGAAAGATTATTAAAGGAAATCAGGAATGTTCTCTGGCAGTTACATGGAACTGTATTTTAAATAATGTACCCACTTTTCCCCTTAGAGCTGAGTTGCAGATATACAGAACTTGGAACGCTCTAAGGGCACGCTCATTTTCGTCAAAAAGCAATTAAATAAAATTCTCTCTTTTAGTTATACAGTTGGAAGATAGATAGCATTCTGCTTATTAAGAAACTACCACAGTGATATTTTTCAAATACCATATCAGGAAGGTATTTGAAGAACCCAAATATCCCACCTAATAAAACCTCAAAGAAATGTCTATTTCAAAGAAATTCAAATGCCTACATATTTCATTTCCGTACAGTCAAACGTTCTCTGAATACTGAAATGCATGATGTTTTAAGTTGTGCATACAAAATACAACAAACTAAATAGCAAATAGCACATCTAGGTGTCTCAATAGAATAAGTTTTAGACTTTTTAATGTAAACTGTTATATAAAAATAAACAGGTTTCAGTAAAACAGATGTCCCATGAGACAAATCTCCAGGGAAAATTATAATCAGCTCTAGTTTATTCCTCCCTCCCAGTCTGTTAGCTTATTCCAAAGGCTGAACAAATTAAAGGGGAAAAAGCTGATTTATTTTTATTTTTACAGCCATATTTAGAAACCTATACATTTAGGAAGAAGAGTACTAGAATGTGAGACATAATTAATTTTTAGACATCTGCAATTGCTTTTGCAAATTTTTGGTTTTAAGGAGTTATCCAGGACTTTACTTATTTTCTAGAAATAGCTTATATTTGGCATTATTTTATGGTATTTCTCTCTCTTTCTCTCTTAAAACACAGCTCTTGTGTTTATTAAGAGATAATAATGCCTCTATCTCTAAGATAAATTCAACTGACTCTTGGAAATGGGAAGTAACATCCTCAAAAAAGCACTGAAAAAAAGAGAAAAAAAAAAAAATTAATCTGATGGCTGGTCCATATACACACGCTCCCACACAAAAATTTATGGCGATCAATAAAACAACATCTGTTAAAAAGCCCCGTAATGAAAATCTTAAGGAGTGTCTAATGAATAAAAAATGGAAAAAGTTTTCTTAGTGAGATTTTGTAAAGAAAGGATCATTTAGAAATTTATTTTCTGGTGTGTATACTTAGAGATGATGTGCCACAGCCTGGAGAGGTTTTGCATTGTCTTTTTAAGTCTTCCTACAGTACAGCTTGCCCTGTTATACGTTCTGCCAAGACTGCCTATCTCCTTCTCAAGCCTTTCCACCTCTTTCCCTACTGATTCTGTTCTCTTGCCGATCTTTTCCAGACCTTTCATGTACCAGCAGTAGTGAGGCTGCTTTGCTTCTGCTGCTAACACATGAAAGATACTCACAGATCACTTCCTCTCTGAACTTCACAAGTATTTTATGCATAAGTACAATCAAAACCAGAGTCAGAGATCCTGCAAAACCAAAACAAAAGTCCGCTCATGTTAGTGCCAGTATACTTATTTATTCTTATAGTGCAGTCAGAAAAGCCAAAGATGTCCCTCATAAGTCTCTTGGTCAACACCTGAAATAAATGTGTGTCAGTAAACATTTTTTCCTGTTAAACCTCAAAGCCTTGCCAGAAGGATGGACCATGCAGAATTATTTACCTCACATATTCCAAATTCTAAAAAAAAAAAATTCCAATTCTAAAAAAAAAAAAGAAAAAAAAAAAAAAGAAAAAAAAAATCATAATCAAGTTTCCAAACAGGTGTTAAAAGTAATGACTACGTGGGTTCAAAAATCACCTTTTCAAGCTCAGGTGTTATCAATCTATGAGAAATCCATCCATCAAACTTAACCTTATTTTCTGCTGCACTTACAAAAATTTCTTAACGCAAACACAGAACTACTACAAACTTACTCAAAATGCATGCCATTAATTTCTTAAGTTACTTATGGAGATTTTGTTGTATTTATTAATTTCCCCTTGTCTGTATTTCTTATTCATACCTGGATTTCTTCTTTCTGCACTGCTAAAACTGCATTTTCACAATGCAGAAATTTTCAAGTGGCAAAGCCATTCATGGATTACTTGGGAAGTTACTTTTGAGATGCTTCTCATGTGGGCAAATACTCAGAAAAAATAAATAATATTCTAAATGTGGAAAAATTTCAGAACCTTGTAGTTGATCTTTTAACAGCACGCAATCACGATGATTCTGGAAGTGGACAATTACTTAAAAAAAAAAAAAAAGTTATCAGAAGTGTTATTTAGTGTGGTTGCGTGAGAAATGAAGTAAATACCAATGTACTGCAGAACTCAGACATTTTAGTCCTCAGGGCCTGCTATAACATCTTGCCTTCTGCTTTCTCAATATTGGCAGCTTATGTTTTCAAGGATTTCTTTGAAACAATGAGTTGGAAAACTGAATTTAAAAACAATAGTGATAAGATGATAAAATGAAGCTTTAAAGAAAATGTTATCTAAGATTTGCGAAAAAATCTGAATCGATAAGATCACTAAACTTACACTGATTTCAAAAGCATTCTTAAACTACATTCCCATGAACTACACTCATAATTAACTCAAATGTAGAAATATATTTATAACAACTCCCTATCTTATGCTCTATTAGTCCCATAAACTACGCTGGGGCAAAGCAGCAGCAAAGTACTCATGGGAAACATACAAACAGAGCCATTGTTTCCGAACACCCTCTTGCGCACCAGCTGAGGAATCAAATGTCTCTTGTTAAACACCTAGGGATTCAGCAGATTAAAACGCTGAAACATCAAACGAAAGGCTAAAGGGATAGCTGCAAAGGACGTGGCGGTTTCCTAGGATTACATGGAAGCTCTACAAACACACCACGAAACGGCCACTGCCCTCAAACAGATTCCATTCAGGTAAGCTGCATATCAGATACAAACTTTCTTTAGCTGCAAAACAATTGTTAACTTCCTAAGGCATAACTGCCTGTTAGAATATTTATACTTATTCTCCATTACAAAACAAACAAAAAAGCCACGCAAGAGCAGAAGGCCCAAGAGTGACTTCCAGCCTGCAATGGCCATTCCCTGCTTACAAACTCATAGAAATCTGAAACCCCAAATGCTCCAAGAGCAACATGGGGCCCTTGGTATGGGACAGGCCATACCAGCTCTGACCCACACAGCTCACCCAGCAGTCTCAGCACCGTATACAACACAATATATAACACCAACATTTGTTTTTAAATGTGGCAGTGAATTTTTAGAAGGTCGTATTTCTTTAAATGTATAAAGCATTATGTTTTATGAGACAGTTTGTAATCTCTACTCTGAACAGTACAGCTTTCAAGTCAGGAATATTGGAGCCTTGTCTCCTCTTCACCTCACTAAAGCAACTGCAGTGAATCACATCACAGTGACACTTGACATCATTCTACACAGGCCCATAACTCCTGTCACAGGAACTGGACGTGCTCAGTGACAGGCCATACTCAGCTCCTTCAGCTCAAGAATGGTTATAACTGCACTGTGCATCTTGCACAGGTGTCAGCAGCTCCAAGAGAACAAGGTATCTTTTGCATGGCCTCTAATTTCCATGACTCGCAGGAAATCAGCTTCCCTATGCTTCTTCAAGGAGTTCAAGCTCTGTGGTTTCCCATTCCCAGCAAGCTCGTTTGAGTGATTACACATCTGTTAAACTGTTTCTAAAACCAAAGCAATCCAATGCCTAAAACCGGTGCTCTTCACAATGAATAAATATGAGTGAAGATTACCACTACACAAAATATTTTTAGTAAGATGCTCAAAATATGGGTGGTATAAATCCTTCATCAGATCAGTTAGGTAGTGGCGGCCAAGGCTGCTTTCCACTGCAGCAGCTCATCTTGCTCAGCATCAGGAACCAGAAACATTTCAACAAAAGAATGTGGTGATCACCTGAAAAAAGGGTCTGTCCTGCAGCCTATCAAAAAGTCACTTGATCTGTATCAGACAGCACAATACTCTGCATTTCTAAATGCAGTTTGCAGCACAAATTCCTATTCAAGTTGACATCTCTCATAGCATGACAGTGACAAGCAGAACTTCGGTTCTTCTGCTCAGCCATGGCTTGCAAACTGCCATTATTTTTCTCTGGTTTAAAAAAAAGAAAAGAAAAAAAAAAGTGTTCTAAAGAAATAATGAGGTAAAAGGAGAGAAGAGCAGAAGATATATCCAGTATCCCATGGAATGAATGCACCCGGAGGAATGCTCTCCTGGTGCTGTCCAGCAAACAAACTGAGAGATGCAATGCTGAAAAGGGAAATTAAACATTTATGAGGAAAAGATGAATGAGCTTTGAAAAAATTACACTAACGCTGTGCCATTTGCCAGGGTTCTGAAGGAGTCTTGAGGGGCTTTGATCAGCTTGTTATATAGATTTTCTCCCCAGTATTGGTGAGGTAGCTTACATTTTGCATCCAACTTTCTTCAGTTTGGTCAAACCCAGACTTTGTTCTTCTGCTTAGAAAGGTTTTATTCAAACACTGTTGCAGGTAGTCATACTTGAGTTTAAAAATAAATAAATAAAAATACACAACCTAAAATTACATAAGAAGATCAGCTCTAGTTTGTATTTCTACCACAAATATTTTGCCAATATTTTGTATAGTTTCTATAACAAAACAGGCAACTTAGCCCAATTTTATGAATATTCACAATAAAAAAAATGGATTCAAGCAAAAAAAAAAAAAAAACCACAAAAAAACACCAAGAAAAAACAATGTCTTGTGTTCCTAAACTGAGATAAAGAGCAATTTTAAATTTCAGAGGATATTTTTATTATCTCTAAGCAGGTGACAGCTACTGCCAGGTATAAGCACTATCTTTCTTCCTCCACTTCAGCCTTCAGTCATCTTTAACTTTTCTAAGCTTTGAAATGAAGATGTTCTTAATACCACAGAAAGAGGCTTTGCATATGAAACGAACGATTAAACTCGCATGAGATGCATCCATTTTGGAGATGAGGAATTGCATGAAAGAAAGATACACTGTGATCTTTCCCTTCTTGTCACTTCCATATTAAAACAAACGCTGTATCATTATTGGAAACGGTTCGTTCAAGGTCACTGGATTGTTCAGCACTTAGGAACTGGCAACCCATCACAGGGAGGAATGGCACCTCTAATCAGTATTGATGCTGGCAGGCTCCACCCATGCTAATGCCACTTGCTCTGTCAGCCAATTTCTGGCCTGTCACAGGCAAACCTAATTATTCTTTGGGCCGTGCCTCAGAGCTGCATTTGAAAGGAGCTGTTTGATGCTAGACCACAGCTAAGCACCAGTTGGTGTAATGTCTGTTACAGAACAGGCAAGTCAACAACTACTGTTTAATTAGGCTTAAATTTCCCTGTCCAAAGCATAACATAGATGCCAAACCGTGTGCTAGGGATGTCTAAAGGAAAATACCTCAACTCCTTCCACATGCAAAATGCCTGAAAAGCTGCCTCCTACAGTCCCCTAACAGGCCTCCCTCTTGGATGATGCTGATCCCATGTTCAGGATATGAGTGAATTACCCAGCTTCTGCTGCTACCGTGAGGTAGAACTACACATGCAATGGGATATCTCAGCATTAGAGCTGCTGCAAACACAAACAACATTTTTTTCCCTTTAAAAAAAAATATTATTTCTCTTACAGGTTTGGAGTTGTAACTGAAACTCCTGAAACTGGACACTATTCAAATGGGAACTACTAACACGGAAGCAAGTGTTTTCAATTAAGTTCAGGGATGGCGCGCATTCTTTCTTGCTCAGACATTCCACAACTTTGAAACGCAAACATTTTGGATGTGAACGAGAACTCTTGTTAAAAGAGACAAACCTTACATTCATTATCATTTTACCCTATTAAAACACGTAGCAATTAATATATTCAAAAATAGGACGCTCAATTTTTTTTTCTTTTTAATGATTATAACATTCCATTTTTTTCAAGGGAAAAATCTTGTTAGGAATAGAAAATTCTAGAGATGAAGTGCTTTTTTAAAAATTGCTGAATGCTCTTTCAGTTAATGAATACGCCAAATCAACACGCTTGAAAAATTGCACATATTTTATACAGAGAGAGCAAAGTTTGCGCTGCTGAGGTTTTAGGTCTGCCAGGAGCTTGTGTGGCCAAAAATCCCGCACAGAAATACCTGCTCTGCCACAGCGGTAGAACACACAGAGCAGTTGACAAGTAACCTCTTGCAGTTATTCTTCTTTTCAGTAGCTTGACAATTTGTAATTAGCATTGATTTAAAACTTTCTTTCTGGCAAGGGTCAATACATAAAACATATCTTTGTAAGTACTGTTTGCTGAGGAAAACAGTGAAAAACAATGACACAGATGAAAGTTCATTTGTTTTGTAAAAACATTTTGGGTTGATTCTAGCAAGAAACTTCTTTTAAAAGAATGTGTATGCATTTAAAAGAAGTACAGGTGATGCATGCATATTTATGTACTTCTTCACACTTTGTAATTATGTCAGTTTCCCCAATATGTAAGTTTTCCTTAGTCTGAACAAAACTCAGTATCTCCAGACTTTTTTACCTTCATTATGACCTATACAATGAATTTTTTAGCTTGTGTATAAAGAGCTGTATTTTCCAGAAAAAGCTTAAACAAATGTGTTCTGAAATAAAGATATTCTGCTTACAGAGTTGCAGCATCAACATCTTCCCCTTAAATTGCTTGAAAGTACAAACTTCATTAAGACTTCAGTCCTAGAGATAATTGCCTTAACAGTTATAGTCTTCTAAGAGATACTTTACAGAAAAGCCTGATAAAATCAGAATCATTGGGCTGCCTAGCAATTACTGTGAAATCCCAGACAGTTTAACAGAGAATTTTTTTCATTCTAGAGTTTGGGGCTTTTCTTGCTTTCATATGGGGTTCTATTTCCAGCTCATAACTCTTTTCAAACTGCTAGCACACGGTTAAAAACGTAATAGAAAAGCTTTTATTTTTTATTAAATCCTTGATGGCTGTTTCAGGAAGGCCTAAGCCCTAAATATTTAAGATTACTTTCAATAACCATTTTTACTATGCCCATAAAAAGCTTACAGACACCATTTTCTTCCCTTGCTGCCATTCATATATGTACAACACAAACAGATTCTTCCCCAAAATGACACACTGACTTAATGAAATAAGGAATAACCAAATTCCTCATTCTGTGCTCAAGGAAATAAATGCAATCATTTAAATTAATCCAGATAATTCTGATATATGGCATTCACACTTAAATGGCCACTTTTAGCCATGTGCCAATGACCTTGTCCAGCTTTCCAGAAATGCTTCAAATCACAGAACTCGACTTAGGATTAGGCATGAAGAAAGTTTCTGATAGGTAGAAAATAATGAAAAAGACCTACTCTGCAAGGCCACTTTTGACAATTTTAGAATGGTCACGGTGGCTAGGAGAGGTTCCTGAGGACTGCAAGAATGCAAATATCATTGCTACCTTCTAGAAAGGCAAGGTTGACTCAGGGAACTACAGGCTGATTGGCCTTGCCTGAGTTTCTGGGAAGGTGATACAGCAATTGATTCTGGAAACCATTTCTAGAGACAGGAAGGGCAATAAAGTGATCTGGAGGAGTCAGCAGGGATTCACAAAGCAGTAATCATGCTTAACCAATCTGTAGCTTACTTCAGCAAGATGACTGATTTGATGAATAGGAGAACAGCAGAGAAAGAAAGCTCTTTACCTTAACTTTAGGAAGGTTTTCAACTCTTTCTCCCATGACATCATCACAGACAAGCTGATGAAGTATGGGCTAGATAAGTGGGCAGTGAAGTGGACTGAAAACAGGCTTAGGGGCCTGTGATCACAACACAGTGTCCAGCTGGAAGCCAGTCACACACCCAGGAATTACTGTCTTGCGCAAACAACTTCATAAACAACCTGAACAATAGAACAGCATATGCACTCAACAAGTTTGCAGATGATACAACATATGGGCGTGCTGCTATGCACAGAAACCTTCACAAGCTGGAGAACTGAACAAGAGGAACCTCATGAAGATCAACAATTAGAAATGCCAAGTCCTGCATCTGGGTAGGACTGACCGCAGGACAGTGTCTGACTGACTGGAAAACACCTTTGTAGAAAAGAATCTGGTGACCCAAGCAGACACAATATTCCGGATGAGCCAGTAATTCCCATGGCAAAAGCAATCAACAGTATCTAGGGGAATATTGCAACAATGGATCCTTTCCTTCTGTTTTGGGCTCCCCAGTGTAAGATACATGGACTTACTCGAGTAAGTCTAGTAAAGGGTCAGAAGTATGATTAAGTGACCAGAGTATTTCTAACATAAGGAGAGGCTGTAAGAGCTGGGATTATTTAGCTTAGAGAAGTGATGGCTCAGAGGATCTTCCCAATGTGTTAATATACCTGATGGGATGGCATAAAGAAGAAGAGTCAGACTATTCTCAAAAGTGACCACTGAAAGCACAAGGGAAAATGGGCCAAAACTGAAACACGGGAAACTGTATCAGAAAAACCCTCGCTGCTGTGAGGGTGGCTGAACACTGGAGCAGGTTGCTCAGGGAAGTCATGGAGTTTCCATCCATGGAAAAATAAAAACCATTAAAAAATAAAAACCCACCTGTAACCTACACTATTGGAAAGGCTAGAAATGTGTAGAGGGCTTGCCAGAAAGCCATCTGCCCTGAACTGGGAGGCTCTGTTTTCATCAAACTGAGCAACACATTTATTCCCCATGTGGGTTAGAAAAGATGTTACAGACTCATTCAGTTGATGCAAGGAAAAAAAAAAAAGAAAAAAAAAAAAAAAAGGCCTACTTATTCATGCTGCTTGTTCAGTTTTTAATGATATATCCATTGTTCTTTCAGATGGTCACAGTGACTAACGGCTTTAATAACTTGTGAGCAGCCAGACTTGATTAGAACTCTCATCATTGTATTATAAAAATCAGCCTCTTTTAAGAGAAAACAGTTTCTATGGAGCTTACGAGGAATCAGAATTCATGTTATATATGAAATTCAAACATATTAAAAAGTCATTCTAATTTGAATTGCAAATATAAAGTGATGAAATTTCTGTAAAGTTAAAATGAACCCTTCACACAACTCATGTCCATGACCAAGCACCTTCTCTATAATTTATAAATAAGCTTGAAGGAAGCAATTGGTGGGGTCACTGAAAAGGTTGTACCCCCTGGCCTAATAAATTGTCTTCCCTTTCATAGCTACATTCTTAGAGATAGAACTCAAAAATTCACCACGGTGATTTGTTCTGATTTCTGTAAACTTCTAAACTTATTAAAATACTACACCTCCCTAATTACATTTAATGATTGAAAGTGTCCAATCACAATTACTGATTAAAGGATATTTAAAAAAAAAAAAAAAAAAAAAAAGGCTTTTCTGCAGGAAAACACTTGCAGCTCAGTTAAAGCCAAGTAGCCAAGTAAATAAAAATCTGAGACTAGTACAGCTTCTTCATTTATAGAGGAATCTTCCTCTATGGTAGACAGAGTAACACATCTATTTTTCTTCTCATAAATATCTCTAATCCATGAACTAATCCATAAACTATGCTAGCTCCAAGTCTGTAAGTTGTAATAAGTACTGTATGGCTTCTAAATCATTCTAAAGATATCCCAATACCATTATTACCTCTCTTCTTTAATTTTATGTGCTCTAAGCTCAGTACTGAGCACAGGTAATCCAGGTTTGGGATTCATCTGCAACTGCTCACTAAAACCAATCTGAGGTTTCTTAGTTATATATTCCTTTGCTAAAATAACTACTGCTATGTACAAAGTAGTGTAACATCTTGACATCGAGCAGACTTGATAATAAGGCCAACAATGGATAATATTGTCACATAATTTGGAACACAGTCCTACAATTGATCCGCAACATAATACTAAAGACTTCTAATCAAGTCACATTGATGCCAAAAGTCAACATGACTAAAAAAAAATCAGCAGTAATTAGAGCCACAACAAATTTCCATAAAGGTAGTTTCTGGTGTCCTGGAAAGGAGTTAAATCTCAGCTCTTTTCACTGCTCAAAAATGTTGCCAAGTGACTTCCTTCAGATACTTCAAGTTGAGCCTGGCATTCCACTGAGCAGCCACTGCTGGGACAAGTCCTCCAAGGTCCTTGTAAAATGCGTGTTTCATTCCATCACCCCTAGCTGATGCACACAGAAAACTGACAAAATCCACAGAACAATCCACTGGCAACAGACTACTGATGCATATCTGCTCAGAATCTTCCCTGTAAAGAACTGCATGCACACAAACCAATACAGAGGGTTCAAATACTTCACAGCTGATTCTTACTCCCATTCCTTTTTTTTTCCCCCTCCAGCAGCAGACCTACATGGGACCCAAACAGTTATTAAAACCTGCAGTTCATGCATAAACACAGATTCAGATCAGGTATCTCAGAATATATCCATTCCCCATTTGGACGATGACCTCAAGCAGCAGCTCTGGGTGCAAGTAAGACCAGCAGCACCTCACGGGACACTCACTAGAGTTGGGAAAGTGGGGACAAAGAGTTCATAGCAGCACTTTTACCAGACATAGGCATATGCCATCCTTCCTTACTGTTTTCTGTTGTTTTTTTTTTTGTGTTTTCTATTTTTGTCGTTGTTCTTGAATTATACTGTCTTACACTGTCTTTGGGGTTGAAGAAAAGTAACTGATGTTGCTGATCTTCTCATTTCTTTCCCCTTGGCCTCCTAGACTTCAGATTCCTTTTAAATATGAGCCCGGGACAAGTCTCACAGTTGCTCCTGATTCTCTTCTGACACAAATATAAGCCACAAGCACGAGAAAGGTAGTCAGTGATTTTTACGGTAAAGAATAGAAAGCTGTCCCCAAGCGTCTTCTTCATCCCATGCTGTAACGCAAATACGTATTTTTTCTTTAAATCTCAAGGAATTAACACTGCTTCATAGCTATTCTGCCAGTTTCATTAATTGCACTTCTATTCCAATCACTTCATAAGCAGACTGTATTTATAATCTGGCTATTTATCCTAATGTTTGATGTTTCTGACTCATATAAATACATTACGTTTGAATGCAGAAAAGTACTTTGCATGACAAATTTGAGATTTCTGCCGGAAACATTTGACTGAAATTTATTTTTGCTATCCATAGGGAATAAGCCGCTACATTATTCGATTGTTATTCACATTTTGGTAATCGCATTATGAACCTCTACTAAGAAATGAAATGGCAACATGCCTTTCTTCCTCTAAGAGCAACCATCTCCCTCCCCCTTCCAAAAGCATGGACCATGAAAGAGCATTAGAAAATTAAAAAGCCAACAGAAATGAAATGATGTATCTGTGCTTGAATATTCATTAAAACACGACACTGCTTAGTCACTGCTGGCCATTTGGATGATATATGGTGCTTAGACAAGCTTAATGCAACAGTGGGAATTCAGTCTTGTTTTTATGGGATGGGTGTATATTTTAATGGACAGATTCCTAGTAGTGCTCAGCCATCCTAATTGCATTAATACTGCCAGGCCATAAACCACTTTGCATCAGTTGATGATCTGACTTCATGTCGTAAATAAGACTACAGAGAAATAGCAACAGATTTCACTTCTGGGCATTATTCAGATCTACCTTGCTATTCTTCATTTTGTCCAGCAGCTGCCCTACCTACAGCACTTCATACTAAACATGCTACTGGAGTTATCTGCCCTCTGTTCCACTTGCCGTTTGTTTAAATTTTGTTACACTGTTCTCTCCCAGAGATTTCTTCTAGCAGTTCCCATGTTGGCAGAAAATTTACCACACTTCATTTCATCCTGTGTAGCTATCATCAAACACTGCAAGCACAAGAAAAGATGATAGAGAAATACCGTTGGGCTAACAAAACCCAAGGGTTAAGTTCACCTCTTGGTTCACCTCACAAATCTAGTGATCTGTTAATTGCGTCCCCCATTGTCATTGGATTTTATGAGCATCAAATCACAACGGGTTTCTCCTTGGAATTTGCTGAAAAAAATAACAAAACTGTGACTGAATAAAAAATGCCTCCTATATTCTCACCCTTCTCAATATCAGCTTTCTAACCTGAACACCCAGTCTATTTCCTGCCATCTGATCTTTACGCAGTACTTGAGGATCTCCTTTGTTGTGTTAAACTAGCTCCATACTCCCACTGAATGCATTTCCAACAAATAACTAGAAGGACTCCCTTCTTTTCTGCACTTGGGAAAATATGATCTCAAAGTGATGGTGGAAATGGAAACGCAGAGGAACAGACAGCCTTGTGTACCAAGCACAGAAGCTCCACTGAAGGGCTGATGAATCTCCTAACACCATGGGCACCTTCCCCAGCAGTGGCCCAAAACATCAGACTCAGCCTTGTTGCAAGGCAGTGTGTGGCAGACGTAGGCAGCAAGATATCATGCCCCAGCAGCATCTCATATGAGAAGACTTGTGAAGTTGGGTCAGATCTTCCTTAATTTATTGAAAATGCTTGCTCAATTAACAGCAATCTTGGTCTGGCCTTTTGCAATACATGTTGGATGCACAGAACTATGCAGTTTTCTTAGCTGATTCCTACTGAAAAGGGTAAAAATTCCTTTCAGATTTCTTGTCACTGTAATGTCCACTAGTCATGTTGTGCTAAAGACAGATAAGGGGCTTAATAATTTAGTAAGTATGATTAATAGAAACATGCCAACCCATTTAAGTGGATAATTACTATCTTCGCATTAAGTTTTTCACAATTACACTAGCACAATCAAAACATCCTCATGAATTAAACACATCAAGAAAAAGATATTCTGAGTTTGAATTTCATTGTTTTGCTCAATAATTGGATGCACCCAACAGTTTGACTGCCCTGATCACTGCATGTTGGCTAGCTTAGCCTCCTCATTGATCTATTGCATGCATGGCAAATTAGCTACTAGGACAGCAGTTTACAGCCCCCTAATCCTTTTAATGGTTTTGTTCTTATTGAATCAAATGGCATAAAAGCTATTGTCCTCACAGTTTCTTTTCCATTTTTCCCCCCTTTTTCTTATACACTGGTTTAATTCCCCTTTCTTGTGGTGATTTGTTCTAAGAATGGCAATGGCCAGCATGAACAGGAAGTATCACAGAATCACACAGAATCACAGAATTATCAAGGTTGGAAAAGACCTAGAAGATCATCTAGTCCAACCATTACCAATACTTCCCAGCTAAATCATACCCCTCAACACAAGGGAACACTTTATACATGGCAAACACACCAGAACAAAGTAAGTGGGAAAACACACATTCTGTGTTAGGTCTCTGCAGGGTTTTAAATAGACTCAAGTATTCTTTTCATTCTTTTAATTTTTTGTCTTTTTTTTTTTTTTTTTTCCAGTTGATAAGCAGAAACAGGTCCCTAAATTATGCCATCAGTTTCTTCAGTCTGTTCCTGTGAGCACTTTTTTATGCCTCTGAACCTGCTACCTGCTACCCATCTCCGATATCCTCCTATTCGACAGATCTTGTGTGGTGAGATGATTAGGAATTCATTAAATATTTTGGATTGTTAGAAACAGATGATTTGTACAGTGCCATGTGGGTATTTTACATATTATTCTACAAGCCTATGCAGCTTCCATTCACAGCTTCATGTAAAATTATGAAGACTTTATACCTCAAATGCCTTTTAGGCCTCACCTATGTTTTGTAAATTATATTGATATGAAATTCAGGACTCTGCTTAGCAGCTTCTGTCAGACTACATAGCACACTGCCACTGTAGACTATAAGAAAGAGGTGGCAAACTCTTTCACTGTCAACTATAACTCTAGATGTAAGGACTGGAATTAGCGCATTCAGCCCAGCCAGTGCACTTAATTATTGTTATTTATGGAGGCAGAGTTAGGAGTAACTTAGGTGAGTACGCTGGGCTGCCAACTCTCTGAACACAGAAGTAGGCACACCAACTACTCACCCTCTAGGCATCAACTCTAGCCAAGATTTGGAGTAGATGGCTGGAAACAGGAATCCCTTCATCACTTAATCAGACAAAATGAATTAGCACATCTTGTGAACGACAGATTATGCAAAATCCAACCAATTTTACTGTCTCTCTAAAAGATCGCTTTATTTTTCTCAACAACAATAAGAAATTATTAAATCAAATCAATAAAGGCAGCAGAGAACAAAGAAATTATAACAACAAAAATAGAATGATACATGTTCTAAATGAAATCAGGTTGAAAATATAGCTGAGAGCACACCACCATGAGCAAAGATGATCCTAGTTTTCAAAAACAAGATAAAACTGACGCTAATGCAAAGAGGAAAAAGGGAAATACAAGATCTTAAAAATAGACACCTGGAAGCAACCTGAAAAGGAAGTGGTCTGTTGCTTTTGGTTGCCATTTGCCTGTGACACGGAGAAAGTCTTTCAGATGCAGTGCATCATGATAGTGAGCAGAATGCCAGACCCCCACAATTATTCACTTTACATGATTTTTGGTATATTTTATGAACACTAGTTATTCACAACTGGGCCCAGACTCTCTACTACCTGTGAGCTGGGTTTCATTGCTTAAAATCCCATCTCACGAGAAGGAAAATAATGCTATCATTTTAATTACAGATTCTATATGGAAAAAAAAAAAAAAAAAAAAAAAAAGGGAAGCTTTCATAGCAAACACCAATACTGACATCTGTTCCAAGACAGGCTCAACTAATACTGTGTATCTGTGAGCATTCAACTTATCCTGTCGTCTATTCACTCTTTTAGATCAATTTGCTCCAATTTATATTTATACAGTATGGAAAGAAAATCATACCACTCTAGAGTGCTGCCAAAATTTATGAAAATTTGTTTAAAAAACAGTCCAGTAATTCTGGTTCCCAGCCTTGCCCTTTAACTTCTGTGATCAAGTTCTTTTATGATATAAAATACTACCAATCTCCAAGGAGTGAAACTAGCTCTGCTGCTAGAGGTCAGTACTTTGAAGATGCATCTAAAACCCACCTATAAATGGTAGTTTTTCAAAGAGCATGCACAAGATCTTGACCAAAGTTTTGGAGCTGGATGGTGCCAATTACCATAACTACTGACAAATCATACTACTGACTAATCATACTACTGACAAACTCTGGTGGTTTATACCAGGTGATGATTCTCCATAGGATCACGAACATTTGCTGCCTCATGCAGGGCTGCATGCAGCCCTAGACAGTTAGTAATGCCACCCTGTAAACTTTATCATCATGATGTGATTTTTAGCAATATTTTTTATGAGTTGACTGTCTGTAGCTCAGTCACAGAGTGTGTAGATGGCAATGGAAGGCTGAGGAAGAAAGAGCACAGTACAGTGATAAGCCCACTTCTCACACCCACCACACACACAGCTGTTGAATTGAAACCAGTGTGTACTGCACGTTACAAGAACTTGCGTCTCTTGTCAAGTGACCTCTTGACAGAGAAAAATATCCCTTGCTTCACAATTTGCATCGTGTTGCTTTTTGGCAGTACGTACATTTGGGAACAACTATTTTCAAGGATGAAGCATGGGAAGAGTAAAATTAGACCAAAGATCTCTGATGAGCACCTAGAAAACTAAGAATTGCAACCACTTCCATCAAACCAGGCGTTGATGCATTAGTTTTAAAAAATGGGGTCAAGTACCCCACCAGTTTTATGTTTTTGTTGCTCTTTTTTTTTTTTTAAGTTTTCATTAAATATCCATATAGAAAAAGGAAGTTTTATTACTCATACACATTAACCATATATTTTATATGTGGCCCAAGCAGCCCAAAAGGTTGGACAACTATGACTTAGGCCCTTAGAAAAGGGATGAAAAATGTTGCCAAGTCAGAAATGTGGCATTTTTACCTTACTGAGCACTGACCTGGAGTACCATGCCTGAACCACAGAACTGTGGTGTTGGACAATTCAAGAATTAATAGCTTTTTATTCCTTAAGGATTTCTCCATTGTGGTTTCTTTCTACTATCAAGAGGTTAAGACCAGCTCTCGTGACTGTAATTCAGTCTAGTTTGCTTAGTGAGATAGCTACGTGAAACTGAGCAGACTTAATGCCAAGATCACTCTACTGCATAAAATGACTGTCCTCTGTCTGATATACGCAGTAAAGCTGAGAAAACCTGTGTTGGATACATCATCTCTTCAAATCCTTGTGACTTGTGCAATTAATGGTAGAATTCATTGAAATTAGAAATCTGCTAATGCAATCCTTACTTTTCAAGACAGTACTGAATTTGTTTTATAAACTGGATAACTTAAGTTTTTAATAGATCTCTGTGCCCTCAGTTTATAAAACTTACTGTAGCCTTTATTCAAATACTGTTTTATAAACAGTACTCTCTTGTCAGCGCCATTTTTTGTTGATACTTGTAAGAATACCATTGACATTAGCCTAATACTTAAAAAATACATTGTTTTTTATATAAAACCTTATGAAGCATTCAGTAGGAAGGTAGCCAAGGATCAAGACAATTTAGAAGTTTACGCTTTAAAAAAGAAACTAGGAAGAAATTTTTGTGTTGTGGAATTTTGATTACTAAGGTGAATAAAACTTGAAAAGCATCAACTCTTTGTCAAAACAATAATCTGAAATTTTAGTATCAACCTGAGACAATACAGTGAAGTTGAAAAACCAAAGGCAACAAGGAAGTTCAACCAACACACATCACAGCTTTGTATTACATTATGTATATCTGAGTACAGTTGATGAGAAGCTTTAACAAAATACTTGCAAGTTTCTTGAAGTAAAAAAGATAACAAGTAAAAAGAAAGAAGAATGGAAGGAAGGAGATGTGGAAAAATTAAAAGTATATATTTTTCTAGCTGTCACGGGAATGCGACGTTTGAGATTAAAGAAGTACACAAGTGGAGAAACCTTTGTGGAGGCTTCTTTTCTTGGAAATAAGGGTAAGAATGTAGATTAAAATTAAATTAAAATTTAATTTTGAGTAGGGGGTATGGCACTGGTTTCATGTGTGGATCTTCAATTTATAGTTTGACTGATGTGCAGGTACAGACCTGAAATGACCATTACAAATACATATAAACCTAAAATAAAACCAAATGACAAATGGAAACTACAACAGATACAAAAAGCACAGGAACACTATTTGACAAAATCTGCTTTATCAAATAGTGTTTTTGTACTCTTTGTAGCTGTTGTAGTTTCCATGGAAATAAACAGGAGGCATTATTTTTGGAGCAACCTATGTACAATAACCTATAAGTAATGAAGTACTACTACAAGAAGTAACCTTAGTGAGACAATAGGAAAATTTCTGCTTTATTAATTTTCTATATATTGATATAATAATTAATCATCATTCTTACTAGAAGAATAGATTTAATGTCTAAAATTTGCTAGGTACTCATTTGTATACCAGAAAGTCTCCTTCCAGAGATGTAAGAAATGGCCTTGGAAGACCTGAGGAAGAGGAAGCTAGATAAAATTTGGCCAGTAGATGTCTCCGCTAAACACACTGAAGGGAGCACATTCAGGTACAAACTTCAGCAAAATACAAGTGGCTCTTTGTGCCTTTAAACTAAAAGAATAGAGGTAAGACCAACTAGGTCACTAGCAATTCTGAAGACTGTTCTGACACAGTCACAATAAAAATAGGTTTTACTTAAAACTCAGTGACACTCGAGTTAATTAAATATTAAATTTGCCTCCTGATATTAACTCACCGACTACGAAGAATTCATGAAAGGTTAAGCTTATGAATTAATATTCTTGACAGAAGTTAAGAATGCCTTGAGCCTTGGGGGGAAAGTGTTTTTATAATTTAAATTCTACCTTTTATGAAAACAAACATCCCGTTCGTAATACCAACAGAGAATTTTCTTAATACTCTTCCTCAAACTGAAAAAAAAACCAGTATGTAAAAGAATAAATTTTAACTTTAGGCTGAAATAGCAGAGTACATGATAGAATTAATTATGCCCCTGACGGATAACATCCAGACATTCTTAACTTTTCTGTACATCTACACGTTATATGGTCTTACTTGGAATAGTACAGCTTCTAAGCAAAAATACTAATATTAGTTTCCCATAATTGGCACTTGCTGCTAACATACAGCATCATTTTCTGATTAATAATGAAGAAAAGATCTGAAAAGGCACAGATCAGCTGGAAAAGCATCTGCTTAAAATACACACACGTAATTAGGAGAGGACGTCAAACAGACTTGATTACATATTTCATGGGTATGTGTCAAAGAGTGTGAAGCAGTTGACTTAACCTCAGGGTGACTTCAAGAGGATTTTCTCTATCTAGTGTTTGTGATTAGCACCATATAATCTGGATCTGCTGAACAAGTGGAGTTTTATACAATATGCAAATTTCCTTTTGCTTTAATTTAGCCCCTTTGGATTTAGCATAAAATCTCTGTGTTGCATGAAGGGCTGAAGCAGCTGGATCCAGTTAGCTTGGAAATTAAAAATGTAATAAGTGAAATAAGGTAATCCTTTGCCATGGCAGCCGGCACACGTTAGAATGGGACCTGGACATATGCAGAGGGATGGCCAAAATGCACACCTCGGTGCCAGCCAGATCTTTCTCTGTGAATGCCAGAATGCTGGTCCCTTCTCTTGTCACAGAGTGCTCTCCCTTTTCATATAATTAAACATATTTCATCGCCCTGTCAAGACTCATTTTCTAGGTGTATGCTGGTAAGAAAACTGCTCTTGTATCAGTCAAGAAAATTAGCAACCACAAGGTAACATTGTATTTCCTTGTTAGCATATCAGGATATGGCAAAAATTAATTAGCAATATATTACATTGTTGAAGATTTAATGGAATTAATTCAAGTCTAATTTTATTTTCCATTTCTGTTTCAGCTCCATTTTGTTTTGTTTTTTTTTGGTTTTTTTTTTTAGCTAATACTGTACAGAGACACTACTTGAGTCTTGCACAAGATTTTTTTTTCCCCCTAGTTTAGAAGGGTATTCCAAAAATGAACAGGACCTGGACCCCCCAATCTATTTAGGCAGCAAAAATTCTTTGGAAGGTTTGTGTCCCATTGTAACTGAAAAACCTTCACAATTTCTCTGAAAAATGTGGTCCCACAGTCATTATAGGTTCTCCATTGATGAGCAAGGATAATGAAAACTTCGTAGTGAATATCATCTCCTAACTATATCTGAGAAAGAAAATGATCTTCTAGGGAGGAAGATATTATTAGAGACAGAAAGCACTTCTCCAAGATTCCCTTCAGCCATGTGTCAGCAGTGTTGGGTCAGTCTAGGAAAAAGCAGATCAGGGTTTCAGTGCTCTTGACTGCTGCTAATACTACTAAGACCCTTACTGAAGAGCAGACAGTCTTACGTCCATTCTCTTGTGATGTAAGCTACAGTAATTTCTCCCATTTTATCTATTTAAAGTGACAGATTTCCCAATGCTGCCTTGAGCAGAACTGGGAACAGATTCTGTATCTACAGTATGAAAAAAAGGCAGGACTTATCCACTATTTCAAATTTGTCTTCCATAAACATCACATGTTTGTATTTTCAGACAGTTGCACAAGACTCACTTATTTGCTCATTTTGTAATACTGACTCTTTGTTTTAATTCCATCTACAATCATTAGCAAATATGTGCTCTGTTGAGCATGTCTTCCCTAATAAATTAACAGCAGCCCAAACAACAGCTTTTTTTTTTTTTTTTTAAAATGCAAAAGAACCCATCAAGCTTTCCTCCTAGCCTGCTTTAAGCAGTAAGTTGGAAACAAAAATGAACAGTCAGCTGTACATACATACTCTTTATATTAGATAGGTTTTTGGCTGTTTTTCCAGAACAGGGACACTCTTACCCTGGAGACAGATTTTTTTTCTTTTTTTTTTTTTTTCTTTTTTCTTCTTTTGCAAAACAGTTTGTCTGCTGTCAGAATATGAACCTTTCCCTCTCAGAGAAAGCAACATCTTCCTGAATAAGCTTGGATTTGAAGTATGAAATGTATGTTGCAAATCAGAAATCACTCAGAGTAATAGACAGATGAGAGTTTCACCAAAAAAAAAAAAAAAGAAACATTAGGCTGAGCCTTCATGCTCCTCAGGGTTTCCTTAGCATACTCCCTGTTCATCTTCATTAAGGAAAGGTGGAAAAGAGAACACCTACACCCCCCTCGGCCCCCCAACCCTAATGACAAAACACTGCTTCCACCTCAGCTAATCTGATTATTCAGTTTTCAAGCCCCACATGGATTATTAGCAGGAGATCTACGTAAAAGAAAAATTCCTAGGCCATTCTAAGCTAATCTTCTAAGCTCCCTTAACAGGCAATGAGAAGAATTGGCATTGCTGGATGTAGCTCATTTCATCCTAAATTTCCAAAATATGTCAGAGAGATCAAGCTAGAGAAGTACTCCCTCTTTCCATGGATTGCAACGGGAATCTAGATGGTCAGCTCAGACAGATGCTGACAGCAACATAAGATAAATCCCACCCAGAGTCTAACTCCAGGTCTAGAAACACTTCTTATACTGTGCAGATAACAGAGTACTGGCGTAGGCTGTGGAGTCTCTTCCTTGGAGATTTTCAAAAGCTGCCTGGACATGGGCCTGAGCACCCTGATCTGCTTGCTCCTGCTAGAGCACAGGAAGGACCAGATAGACCCAGAGGGTCCTGACAGCCTCAGCTATGCTATGCATCTGTGAACAGTTTCCAAGCTCCATTCTCCCCTAAAGATTAGTATTTGATTTACCAAAGGTCAAGTAAATTTTATGTCTGAATGAGGAAAGGAGCTCAAGTCACACAAGTCATCTTGGCCATTATATTAGGATTCTTTTCATGGCCTCACTGATCTCACTGGAAGCATTTATAAGAGTGTCCACAGAAATTAAGTCCTCACAATGAAACTCGAGCTTTTCTCATAAATTTGAAAATGAAATTGCAGGTAATAATTCTGATTCATCAATAGGTCAGGACTTCGTTTCACAGTTGCCATCTGATTTGAAACCGATAAATCACCTTTGTTGTGCTTAAAGGAGAATCTGAATAGGAATGAGGCTCCAAAGTCAAGGATAAATAGAATTCACATACGGAGTGATGAAAAAATATACCAATTGTTTAGTGATTAGCTCTACTACAGTAAGACAAACAAAACAAAACAAAACAAAGAACCCACAACATACCACCACCATCAAAAAACTGACACAAAAAAGCCCACAAAAATACCCAAGCCAAACTAAATTTTTTTGGTTAGGAACATGATGGTTTATTTTGAACTAGAGTAGACAGAGAAATAGACTGATCATAGCAACTTACTGAATGTTGTTCCTGAACATTTGCTTTCCCAGTTGTATGCTATTGTATCCCTCCCTGATTTCAGCAACAGGACGAGGTACAGAATTTTATCATTCTTGTTAGATCACCAACCATTATCTTAAAGAAACTGAACTAACACATGGACAAACTCTTTTCTTATCAGCGTATTAGCAACTTTGATTTATAGCTACCGCAGGTTGAGGACCTCCACTTTATGCTAACAATCAGGGATTGGGAAAAAAAAAAAAAAAGTGAAAGCAGACAAGAACACACAACTAAACAATGCTCCTGTTTTACTGCCTGTATTTGGGAACAATGGCTGTAGGAGTGCATTTTACCACCCCTCTGGAACCACAACAATAGTTCTTCAAAATTCACTGGTCCTTTGCTAGACAGTGGTACATCTGCTGAAACCCACAGCACAACTGAGGATACAAAGATGTTCAGCAGCTGCCACATTGCTCATGACAAGACTGTTTTTTCTATTTCTTCCTCAAGTTTGTTGCATAGCTTTTTTAAAAAAACAAACAAACAAACAAAAACAGTTAAATTAAGGTGCATAAAGCATACCAAAAAGCAACGTGACCTTAAAGCATTTCTACACTAGGGTAGTTCTAGTAACCACAGAAATAAGTTCTCATCTACATTATGGAAGCGCAACCAGTAAGACACCCAATATATGTGTGTGATTTCTTCTTCATCTAGGAATTAAACTATGCACATAAAGATGGATGGAAGAGGAAAGGCATTCTTCTGGTGCCAGTAGTATAAGGTTAAAGCTTCCTTGGTGAGGAAATGAGATCGGTGAATGCTTTTATGTGGAAGCACATGGAGCTCTTCAAAGGAAAAATAACTCAAGTTTCATCTTGTTGTCTTTAGTATATGAAGATGTGCAGTGTACATACCAAGGCACCCAAGACATTTCTGTCCTGTACTACCTCTTCCTGTGTTACCTCAACAGGTCTGAGGATAGACCGACATTTCTGGTCCTTTTCTTGGCCTCTCCGCAGATTAGACAGTTTGTGAATGGAGTCCATATCAACATTAGCAAATGTGCATTAAAAACAAAACATAAAAACAGTTTTTATTTCTAGAAATAAATCTTATATGGAGATTAAACTCTGCAAAAGCAGCCTCGGCAGGATTTCGTCTGTTAACTCACTTTTTCATAGCTTCTGAATTCAAGCTCTGGATGTTCTGCTCTGCCTTCAGGTACGAATGGTGTCTAGCTTGAATTAGTCAGTTCACAAAAGAAAACTAAGAAAACTGGGTTGACATAAAATGCTAGCAGCAAGGGCTGGTAGCAGTACATAAATAAGTTTTTTCTAGTTTGTCCTCTAAACCAAGTTCATCTGGGGATAGGAATTAAAAAACAGGAACAGCCACCTCACTATCCAATAAAGGAGAGGAGAGATTTTTAATAAATTCAGTGTAATTACCTAAGAACTGGAACATCTTCCGGCTTTAACTCCTTTTTGCGCTCCTTAAATCCATAAGACTAAGTTTTCCTTCTGAAGCCAGAATTTAAAATTCCATCTCTTCAGCGTACCCATTCTTTCATGTTCAGAGTGAGAATGGAGCATTTTCTCCTCACTGTCAACTTGTCACACATTTTTTCCTCAGAAGAAAAGAAACAAAAAAAACCCTATCCATCCATCTTTCAGGTTCAGTTACAAAAGTGTTAATTGTGAATAGTGAAGTGAGGGGACTTGTTCAATTTGCCCAGGTTTCTTTTCCATTACAGTTCATCTTGTGGCAAATGGTTGGCATAGAGAAAGCAAAAATCTCATCAGCGATTCATTCTCCCTCTTATCAAGGAAGGTTTGCCCAAAAAGAGAACAAGCTTGTATATTGTGAGCTTCCACTTCCACGTAGGCCAGTACAGAAGAAAGCCCAGTGATCCTTGCCAATTTGATAACTGAAGAAAAATCATTTCTGGCCCCAAACTGGTTAATTTGTGTGGCCGTAAGTATTTAAGCATGACACATTGAGAATCCATGCAGTATCAACAACAGTAGGCTGCCCAGCATCCCATTACCAGCATCAACCAGTCCTTGAAATACCAAAGGAAAACTGAAATAGAGAAGAAAACAACTCCAGAGTCCCAACTTTCAAAGGCTAAATTAAAAATCAAAATTAGCTTCACCATTTAGCATCCTGCACTGTATTTCTCTTTGGCTGTGTGTAGTATAATTGCCTTTATGAAAGCTAAAACAACCTTCCATTTCCAACAACTAATCAAGCATCCAGTGACTTTAAAGAAGGCATTTAATTAATCATCCTTAAGAAACCATCTGCATTTTATGATTTCTTCCAATGCATATAATATTTTCTTGTGAAAAGAAACAATGTTTCCTGCATAGACATCATAACTAACGTACCACTCCTAAAATAATTCCAAATGATATGCATTTATTTCATTTGTAAAACTGACAAATATTTACTAATGAATGTGTGTAGCAGCTAAGGTCAAGTTGAAAATTCCAAAGACACGAGATTTCAGAAATTGGTTTAGTCATGCTTATCATTATATAACTTTAGCATGATATATGCCTTGTTGTTAAATGGAAGTTGAAACAGATCAAGGACTTAGATGGGATGATATCAGACTCAGAAACAGATTTCTATATCTCAGCACAGCCTAATGATGAAACCTTCCATTAGTGATCTCCCTCTCTATCTTCAATAAATACTGGTCCAATCCAGTCACCTTACATCCCAAGAAGACTTCAGCACTTTTATTACACAGAAGTGAACGATTAGTAACAAAAACATTTTCTTCATCTTGCTTGTTTCTGCTCCAGGCTATTTACAACCCAGAATGAGAATCACTTTTTTTGTACTGAGTGAATGCAAAGCAAGCACTTCAGCAGCCATAGGAAAGCCTAATTCAGAAGTGATTCCTCTCTGACAGCACATTTTGACACTGAAAACTCTGACAGCTGAGGTGGAAGAAATATGCATAAAGTGGGTTAAAACAAATCTGCAGTAATTTTTTATTATGAAATATTCCTACAGCATGTGATGGCTTTGTTGTATGCATGCAAATGCCAATCATTTTTGTTCAAAAAGAGAAGTGTACCTTCCACAGAAATCAAGTAACTTGGATTGCTCTGATATTCTCAATGGTGTCTGGGCAATCCCAAAAGGATTAGATCCCTTGTTGCATTGGTTGTGCCAAGCACAAATAGATTCACTGTGCCTACCACTCTGCAGGCCCCAGGCCAAGGAAGCAGCAGCACTGCAGTTACCCTTTACCTTACCTTTGACAAGTAGGCTGACAGAATGCATTTTTTTTATGACGGAAAAAACAAAAAAATTATACAACCTCACGCTACCATCTCTGCATGGTGGTTGTTCAACTTCACTTTGGTATGATTAAATTCTAATTAAAAAATATATCACACGCAAATGTGTATACTTACATACACACATACACGTAAACATAATCACTTCAGTTTTAGTGTGAATGGAGATGTTGAACATTCCTACTTATCTGGAAAACAATGATTTCTTGTAGATGTTAAGAAGTACTACTGGCATTTCTGTTTTTCAGTGTGGCACTTGAAACCTTGAGAATAGAGACCACCAAAATACCTAAGGCTACAGCACTTGTGCAGAAGTTCTTAAATTCAAATATGTGTCACAAACATTATGCAGTTTCTCAATTTTATTCTGAATGTAGGTTTCTTCCCGTTTACCCTGCATGTTTTTTTTTCCTTATCTCCCTTTACCTTTCTACTATTAAGCATTGAGGAAAAAATAATTTCTTAAAGGAAAATAGAAATACGCCTACATTTTCATTTATTTATTTATGAAAGAGTTACCCGTCTGAAGATTTGAAATAACCTCCATGGTTTTGACCTAGAAATTTTCAGCTTTGAGAAATCTTGCTTTCTAGTAAAAATCCAAGCTGTACAATAAACAATGTCAGAAAAAAATAAAGAAGTTAACATAATATATAATAATATAATACACTAATTAAAATATTCTGAAAAAAATAACTGAAAATCCATGCCAAGTTAATATAGGTGTTGTTCTATATCACTGCTTTAGCAAACTTACTTTTTACCATATCCCCCAAAACGGTCTAGCATTCAGAAGATAGCATTCCATCGCTATTCTGAAAGTGACAGAGTGCCATAAAAAGCTTTTTAATGATTTTATTCAGGCAGCCTGGTAACGAATATGGTGTTGATACAGTTGAGTGCATTTTTTATTAACGAACAAAAACAACAATTCACCATAAACCCTTCAGTATAGTACAAATACATCTTTGCTATTTGAGCTAGTTAAATCTAGGTATTGATGAGTATTAGAGAAAAAAAAAAACAACTTGACGTACTTCAGATACTGGAGATAGAAAGTTATTACTCAAGCCAGACTTTAAAAAAATCTTAAAATGAACACACACAAAAATAGCATGAGCAATAAACGAATTAAACCCAAAATTAAAGTCAAATCACCCACTCACAAAAGTTTTGTGGAAAACCCCTTTGACTTAGGTCATTAAAGTCACTTCAGCTACCTTAAATTTCCACCACTGCTAATGGTGAGAAAGCAAATTAAAATAAATAGTAGAAACTAGTAGGTCTCTACAGGCTGTTAATTCATGCATATATTCTACTCTTCTATGCACTGCTATTCACTTTATTCAGGTTCCAAATCAAGTATTTCCCTCTGCCTGGTATTAAGATTTCCAAGTAGTTCAGCTCGAATGGGTACCAAGAGATAGTACTTAGATGGATGAGCAATGGAAGAGGTGCCAGGCAATACTCCTATACATTAAACCAAAGCACTTAGCCTCCTTTAAAAAGGAACATGTTTGCTTAAGATTGTACACTCTTCTAAAGCATTTTGTTTTGTAAGAAAGTATGCATAGTACAGGTTCAGTTTGGATACCTGGTCTCCACACAGGGCACAACAAAGCAAAACAACCTCACTGGTTGGAGATCAGTCAAACTCCTGTCGAAGTCTATGAAAACTCTGCTATTGATTTCCACATGAGCAAGTATCTAAGAAAATATCCCTCATAAAAATCTTTCTCTATGAGGAAGAAACTAGAAAACTTCAGATAAATCAAGACTAGAAACCTCCTCAAACACTAGCAGCCTTAAAAGTACATGGTCAGTGTCTTTTCAGATGCACATCTCTTAAATCATGATACACTTTATGCCTTATTATAGGAAATTAAAAAATGCATTGGAGAAGGGAAGTTCAAACATTATTCATAGAATTCATACACATTAACTGTGCATATGCCCAAGTATGAAACATATATTTTGCTAATCTTGCACACTTTTAAAGTGGAAGCAAGCCTCAGTGCCAGGCTCCAGCAGAGCAGGGCATCCTGGAGTCAACATGCTACACAGTGTCTGGCTTGAAGACAATGATTCAGCTCAAGGTTATAGCTCAAACTGTAGCATTAGCTCCACATTTATGATTCAATGGTGCTCAGACAAGTGGAAGCTGAAGAAAAGGGGTTGAAAATCAGAAGACCCCCTAGCAAGCTGGAAAGCCTGCAGCAGCCTCTAATCCCAGTCTACTTGCACTTGTCCTGGAGAAATGAAGTCATGGCAGTAAATGTGCCATATAAATGATCTTCCTGGAGAAGCCTACTGCGAAGGAACTTTTAGCAGGTTTGCACTGGCTTCCCAAAGTTCCTGTGATCAGGGAATGTCAAACTCACAAAGCACAGGAGAGATGAAGATGGCAGGATGTGAGCTGTAGTTACCTCTGTACATAGCCACAGGCTGACTGCTGTGTGAATATGTGTTAAGCAGTAACTGGAAAGGTTTGTCTTCCACTTTGCACAGCTCAGTATGCCTCTATCTGTATCACAATATCCTTGGCCTGAAGGGAAGCAGTAGCCTTCGGTACTTAGAGAAGGATAGCATACTTCAAGTTTGACCTCCTAAGGTTATCTACTTCAACCTCCAGCTCACTGTACAGGTAACTATAAAGCTACATCAGATTGTTCAGGTCCAAGCCCAGCCAAATTCTGAACACCTCAAAGGATGGACATTTCACAGCCTTCTTTAGGCAATTGTTCCAGGATTTGATTACGCTCTTCCTGAAAAAACCACTTATTTATACCTAGTCGGAACTTCCCTTGCTGCAGGTTTCTGTTTCTTCTCCATTCATCCTTCCTGCATTTCAAGAAGCAGGAAGCGTATTACATTTCCACAATCATGTGCTTTTCCAAGGGAGAAAATAGGAATTTCTTTAAGATTTACAGCACTAAGTTATATCACATTAAGAACAAAATAAGAAAAGCAAACAAACAAAAAAAACACAGAATCAAACAACAGCAAGGGAACATATAATGCTGTTTTCCAGTACAGTGTGTCAAAGTACAGACAAAATAACTGCTGTGAAAAATCATAGTTTGAAAAGTTTGCTGTATGAAAAGAAATATCCACTCTGTGGAAGTGTATTTCCTATCAAAAAGGGTGTTCTCTAAACTCTTTCCTGATTTCTCTCTAAATCTCTATTACTAAATTGCTTTTCTGTACGAGGTCAAGTTGCATGGTCCTCATGCGCAGCAGGAACTCTTACTGCCTCAAGTCTGAATAGAATGTGGCTCAGCTACATTCTGCTATTATTTTCCTATTACATCTTTCTGAGCATCAGGCTGACTACAAGATGTAATCAAGCCTTGTGTGTGTGTTTGGGGACAGTCTGGATACTTTATTTTTTCCAAAGAAGGTTAGAATGATCAAATACACAAGATCTGAATAAATCAGTTATCCTGAAGACTCCAATCTTGATATTGATGAATGTGGACTATAAGTTTAAGCTACAGCCACAGGAAATGCAATTAGATGATTTGAATCCCAAGTATAAATCCAAAATTCAGTCTTCATTATTAGAGTTATGTTAACTGACCTGTGAGTTTTTCCAGAATATCAAATCCATGTTTCAAAGCAATGATATCAAGAAAAGAGACTGTGCCGTCTTCAAACCTGAAGAATGGAACAAAGCAGCACAGTAAACAAATCATGCAGGTATCATACGGACTTTAAATCTATTTTGAGAGTTACTATTTAATATCCAGTGAATCTAACTCTCAGAATGGGAACTCTTCCCTTGGGGTTTTATCTTCAAGTCTTATAAGTGCCAGTCTTGTTAAGTCAATATGTATTATTCAAAGCTAGAAGCTCATTTGAGCAATTGTTTGTACATAACAGCTCTATTTATTTTCTCCTATGATGTCTACTTGAGTATTTTGGATTTTCAAAGTAGTGGGTAATGTTTACATTTTATGCCCTAATATCATAAGGTTCTAAGTTGTCTCCTTCTGCTCTTACAAGCTGATGGGAATAGGCGAAGCAAAAGGTGGACATTTTGTGTTTGCTCTACTCCAGGTGATTATATTTAGTACAGTTGAAAGACAAGAAAAGACTTTCCTTATCTGGAGGAAAGATGAAAATTACTAACAAATTTTCCTCCATGCAATACTCTTGGAAATGAAAAATAAGTGACCTATAGCAGGAACACTATGAAAGGATGGGGCAAGACATACATACACAACCAACAGGGTAAACATCAAATGGAGACAAAAATGCATGATTTGATGAACTTATGCAGCCATTCCTGAAATTCAGAAGATGCAGCTCCAAGGTAGGGCTGTATTCATGAAAGAAAGCCCAAGAGAATTTCGAGTGTGCAGAAGGGAAGGGATGTCATATAAGGCATCAAAATATGTCCACAGTTTACAAAGAGGTTTAAGGAGTGACCATTCAGCTTGTTTCACAAGCAGAATAACACTGACAAGTGAAGGTTAAACTATACAGAACTCACTACTGTGTAAACTGAAGTTTAAACTGGCTGAAACTGAGACCACAGCACTTCTCTAAGAAAGAGGTAGTAACTTCCACAGCTGTAACAGTTAAGGCTGGAAATGAACCCACCAGCAACATCTCTATGTCTCATGGTTCAAGTTTAAAGCTAAATTTTCACCATGAGGACAAAGCCTTCCCAGGAGGATGGTGTTCCTCAAACCTTTCTCAGAAAGGGCTGATGATGTCCATGCTGAACACAGCTGAATATCACTGAGTACAACAGAGGCACTTTGGGTAAAAATTATTTTACATGTACACATGATACACAAGAAGAAAAGGCTATTTTTTTTTTCCTGGATGTATCACTTTTCTTTAAGCAGATAGAAAGCTTTTGGTGCCACAATTACATATGTATTGTGAAAAGGCTCAAAGGTGCGAAACATCGAGACTTCAAATACTTTTTCTTTAATAAAACAAATCTCAACAGTATAGCATAATAGCTCTCACTTCAACAGTGGTTCTTCATACTTCTATTATTTCATTCTTCTATAGTTATCTACTAATGGAAACAAGACAAGTTACACAGACAGCACAGCAAGCTGAAGAACATATAAAGCTTCTAAAAATATTTGGTAAAGTTCCATCTAAGTGCAATACCTGACTATTGTGCAGGGCTAGTCAGTGGTTGGTCATATGTTCAGTTATGACAAAAGATAACAGAAGCAGTAAATAATTACAAATTAAGTAATAAGAGAGAAGTGGTGCAAGGAAGAATAGTCCAAAAGGGATCATTTGTGCTCACACTTTCCAACACAACACAGCCCAAAGAATCCTTCTTAGAAATTTCTGAATCTTGTCTAACAATAATTAATAGCAAATTATTATGCTCCTTAACCTCACTGGTTTTCAGTTATAAGGTGTGAATCAGTATCAGAGGGAAGCAATACTTCCAAAAAGTCAGAAAAGAATGCTGAGAGAAGAGGAAGGAGAGAAGGCAGACAATAGGAGATGGTTCAAAATTAAACGTAGAAAATACTACAAAATTGCAAATTCAGAGAGAAATATTACAGCGGTCCCACACAGTTGCCAAGCAGAGGTTATAGAAAGACTACTTAAGAGGGAGGTGATTGGCCCTGCTCAAGTATTGACAATGGCCAGCACTGAGATTCGAAGACCAGAGTAGAGACACTGGCACTGAGCCCATCAAGAAGGGCATAACTCTCAACAACAGTCAACGGAATAGAAAAGTACTTGAAAAGGCTACAAAGGTGTCAGCAGAGATCTTCAAAGGCCCCCAAATCATATGTAAAGTAAAAAGGGAAGATAAAACTGGACTTCTGCTCATTACATGTGATTATTAACCCAGGAGACAACTGCAGTTCATCCATCACTAAGCAACAGAAGATGTATGAACCATGATAATGTTTTATGGTCTTAAAGATTTTCACTAAAGTAGTCCAGAGATTAGGAATCTCCTTCTGTTCAGAAAAAAAATAAAGCAAGCACAATCATGTTTTTTTCATCAAACATTATGCTCCAGAACAGTACAATCATTACGGCAAATGCAAAAAAAAAAGTGACTGCTAGAAGCTCCATTACAAGAACCAGAAGCCATAAAATAATTAAAAATAATTACAGAATCATAGAACGATTTAGGTTGGAAGGGACCTTAAAGACCGTCAACCTCCAACCCCCTGCCACAGGCACAGTTGCCACCTGCCAGCTCAGGCTGCCCAAGGCCCTATCCAACCCGACCTTGGACATCCTTACGGATGGGGCAACCACAGCTTCTCTGGGCAGCCTGTGCCAGCACCTCACTGCTCTGCATAAAAAAACTGCACTGCATAAAAAAAATTTCTTCCTAACATCCAAACTAAATCTCTCTTCTGTTAGTTTAAAGCCATGTCTCCTCATTCTATCACTACTAGATCACGTAAAATGTCATTCCCCCTTCTGCTTTTTATAAGCTCCCCTCAAGTACTAGAAGGATGTAATGAGGTCTCCCAGAGCCTTCTCTTCTCCAAGCTAAACAAGCCCAAGTCCCTCAACCTTTCCTCATAGGAGAGATGCTCCAGCCCTTTGATTGTCTTCATGGACCTCTTCTGGACTCACTCCAATAGCCCCACATCCTACTCACGCTGGGGGGTAAAATACAATGCCAAAAATATTTGCTTAAATATATGGGCAAGTCATCTTTTACAGTTCAGATACAGATACAATATTTTGCAATATTCCATTCTTGTACTTGGATGCCCATTCGATTTCTACATTACCAGCTTTTCTCTTCTGACAAAGAAAGCACTAGTATTCATATATGTATGTAGTCATTTCTACAACGTGTGTATTTACACCATTGCCATTACACTTGATTCTCGTGCATAATCTCCAGATTCACTGAACATCCAATGCACAACTTCATGTAATGCTGTCATCCCCTCCATATTTCCAGCTATTTAATTGATCATTTGCTTTACCCCTTGATAAGCTTACATGAATTATCTATAAATTCTGGTATTCCGTAAATGAAGTCTTAAAAACTACAGAAGTTTAATCACTACAAAGTAATCCATGATGCTATGAAGGGTAGCTATTCGCCTCTTGGGACACAGAGAGCTCTTTCCCAGAATATTTAGCTCTATTTAGGACCAAATATAAACATGCTCCTTTACACTGCAAAACATTGACTTGAATGGCTGCTTTTCTTTCTGATGTAATTGATGCTTCAAACTAATTGTTTTCCCACTCAATGGCAGTTCCAGTGTTGGAACAATCAGTTTAGGATGAAGCTCATTTTAATGCTGGTTCACCAGCCATTTCCCAAAGTAATGGAGTCTCTGCAGCTGACAACGTATAAAGGATACTTACATAGGATAATAGTGCAGAGTATCAACCCAGGAAACATCAAGCTTACCTCTCTTAGCTAGTTTTTATTATAATTAATCCCACTTAATCACAGCTGGGATGAGCTCAATTGCTTAGCTAATTGTGTTTGTGAAAACCTGATAGCATTTCACATCAACCTGCTATTTGGCAAACTCCTTAAACAGCTCACGGCGTAACAAAGACACAGAGCAGCCTGCCTAAATCTTATGAGGGAGTTATGAAGTTGATGAGCTGCTCTTCCTTTGCAAGACACAAAAGACCTGTGCTTCTAAAAGTGGTGATTCTTCCTTTGAGCCATGAGAGAAAACTGCTTATGGGTCCCACTGTTGTGATCTCTTTAGGACTGGAGAGGGCTAGTTTTTATTTGAATACCATCAAGTGGTTGTCATAACACTTCTCTGTTAGGCTTCTGCATACAAATGTTATTTTCTAAATTTCAGGGCAACAGAATCCACGAAAGAAATGGCGATCTTCTTGGACAGTTTGAACTCATCCTCTCTTAGCCAGGTCACTTTCACATATAAATATGATAACACATCATGCCCTGGACAGATATGATTAGAAATAAAGTGCACAAAGACAAAACAAACTATTCCTGTTTAAAGAGAGAAGTAAAATTTGGCGTAAGAAACATAACCCCAGAGTTGAACAGCACTGATTTAAGTAAAGGGTCTAAAAGGGTTCAAGACCAACTGGCCACTGCTAAGGTTCTGAAATATCTTAAATAACATGCTGTTTTGTATATGGAGAGTATACACAGCCCAACTTTTAGGTGGGAGCACTGGCCTCTGCTTTCTGGGAAGGCTGACTTGCCCAGCAGGCAGATTAGACATTCAGCTGCTGCTTTTTTTTCTCTCCCCACTTACCCAAAGTAAATCCAGACACAGAGCCACTGCACATTAATTTCTCTGGCCAGAGTACAGCCCAGAGCTTTGAAACTTTGATAAAAATTCCTCCACAAGGTCAAAAATAATCCAGCTCATCTGAGAGCATTGCTGAGTCAATACAAAGCCCAATGTGCAGAGGGAACACTGCTGTCAGTCAAGCTCCACACTTCCTTACACCAGGGCAATGACTCCATTTAGGTCAGATGAGCAAAAGTCATCCCTTAGTTTCTGAGGCAGGTAAAAGTGAAGGCAAATCCACAGGAAGAAAAAGCGCATTTCTTGAATAAGCTGCTTTTCCTTTCTTTCCTTTCTTTCTTCTTCTTTTTTTTTTTTTTTAAATACTCCTCAAGAGTGGAACTGTCCTTTGAAGTGAGATATTACACAAGCTCCTTTCATCTTTTCAATTCATTTATTTTCATCTAATTAAAAAGTACAACAATATCGAGAGGTTCTTGGCATGCATTTAGAAGTAGTTCATTCAGATCCCGTTTCTCACCTCTGAGAGATATTCACCTCCATGTGAAACAACCGTCTCAGTAAATTTCATTTTTACACTTCATAGAAATACACTTGTTTGTTCTAAATTGACTTCTGCTGGAATTACAATAGCACCAAAGGTATACAGTGTCAGGTTCACAACTGTAGGAACAGACTCATTTCCATCACGTCCACCTTTTTACGTTATTAATTGCCATCTCTGATATTAGCAGGGGAACAGATCTTAATTGGTCTCACTGCTTCCCGACATCAAAAGCCAACACTTGCAAAAGGAGCTCTATTTGTTTTGCTTTTCTTGAACTTAAAACACATCTTTACTGGGCCCTTTAGTGCCCTGTTCTGCTCCCACAGAGACACAGTTCCCAGGTATGTTTCTGGGTTGTTTGCAACTCTCTAGAGGGAAGGCTCCCTTTGCTCTAGCTTTGTCTCCTCACAGCTGATTCCATCCACTGCTAGCAATTTGCCAGTTAGTTATCTTCTTAGCTAGGTAGAACCCTGGCTATGCAAACAGCAACAGCTGAGCGTTACCGCAATATCATTTGAGACCAACCATCCAGCTGCAGCCTTTCTGCTTCTCTGCAAATAACATTTTCCAAACAGGATCTGATCCCCAGGTTCCTACCCTTTGGTGTATGCTCCCTTCAGAGTGAATATCTTTGTTTTATATAGTGGATGCTGCTAAGATGAGTAAATACAATCAGGAGATAGACCACTGTTATGGGCAAGTATGCTATCACTAAGCTTTTGTAAGAAGTCAGCTTTTGCGTAACTGCCTACACAGGAGGATGCTGCAAGCAGACAGGAATTTAAATGCCAGGAGGGCAGTAATAAATTATAGATTCCTGAGTAGGACGCCTGCTCTCACCACTTCAGCAGCTCATTTTTACCTCTGTTAGAAGCACATTACACGTTCATGGGCAACGACTGTTTCTCACACGATGAAAGGAGATTGCTTAACCAGGGCCTGAACAACTGCCCTTTTGGAGCGGGAAATGAAATGAACAAATCAATCCATTTTTATTTCTCAAATGTCTCTGTTTTTTATATACAATGCCTAACTGGGAACTTTGATCTCTATCTGCATCCAAAAAAATCTTCCCGTTTTGCACAGACAGATTAGCAATCCTTCAATCTATCGCTCAAGTCAGTCTGTGTGACACACTCTGACTTTATAGACTATCAGTTCCTCAGGGCTTTGCCTTTGAGTAAAAATTACACTTTTGAGAACAGTGCATCACAATTACCTTCAGCTGTACACAATTTTTTTAATAAAATTAGCTTTCTCCTACTATTTTTACAACTAATAGTTTACAATTTTTTTTAAAAAAAATGAATTATTTAAACAAAACAAACAATAAAAGCATTTAAACCGTGCAACAGCTTAGAAGTTACATCTTGGGGCTAACATCCTCCCCAGCCAAGCCATACATGAACCTCCTACGGAATAAGAAAGCTCCTTTATTTTTTTCTCCACACAACATCAATCAGTTACAAAAAGTCCTAAAATATATTTGCCACTAGGCAAAGGTTCCCTTCCAACCTTGCAAGACAGGGCAACGTGACTTCTTTGAATTGACAGAGGTGGAAGAAACAAAATAGTCTTTCTTTTTAAAATTCCGCTGTGCAAACACAGTATTACCTTAAGGTACATAAAACACCGCAGAAAGGGACATTTCCTTAACGTATATTAAACATAAAAGTCAGTCTCCGGGAACAGGAGCCCTGCTGGTTCACTGGCCTCAAATAATAGCATGTTCAGCTCTCAGCTAGCTAGCTTGCAATTTACTCATTCATCTGAAATCATAATTTAATGTCAACAAGAACTCCAGCAAGGTGCAATTCACTGTGAGCAGGTTCCTTGAAAACCATTTCTGTATCTGGGTATTTAACATTTGATATGCATTATTCTCACATGATTAAATATCTATCATCCAAATATTCATACCTCTGCTTCCCATGGGAAGGTAAGATCCAGACGTAACCCCAAGTAACAGTTAAAGTGAGCAATTTGCAAAGTGTATTTGCATAAACTGTTCACTGATAAATTATGAGTAATGAATCATTAATAAAAATTCAAAACCTTTCTTTGATTTTCTTCCTGGAAGGAAGGATGAAAGACATTCTGGAGATAAATTTTTCATAGGCAATAATCTGACCAGCTGTAATCACTTGTCCATATTCAGTATAAACAGATTTGTTTATTTCCCAATGAAGACAGAGATACAACCTTTCATTTTTAAGGCACACTTGATGATAAAGAATAACATTGTAATGAACTATTAGAGACAAATCAATTTAAAATTAGGCAGACAAAAAAGACTTCACTTGAACAGGAGTTCATTCTTAAGGATCCACATGTAACAATACAGCTGTCTAAGCACGTGTGACAGTAAGGCAGACTCAGATCAATGACCTCAGATAATGGAGTAGTAACTTATCTCTAGATAACAGAGAAAAATCCCTGTGACTGCTTTCCAGTGTGTGGGCTCTGTCCTACAGAAAGGTCTGTGTCTCAGAGCAGGGCTTACTGCAATGCAAAAGACTTCTTTCCACCACTGATAGAAGTGAACTGGAACACTTTATTTCTGTAAATTACCATGATAAACCTGCAGGTCCAGGTATTTTGCTGTTGAGAACCAGAGAAGAGAATTCAGATTGAGAAATGAAAATTCATTTTCTTTCTTTATAAACTGAAAAGAGTAGTAAGTAAGTGGATGCTAGAAGCCTTCATGAATGTGTTGACAGGAAGAACACAGTGTTATCACTGTTCTCTTTTCCTTTTGATGCCATTGTGCACGTGTGATTGTAGCTGGTGGCTTATGTCAGCTAGGTGTAAGGAGCAGTAACAAGTGCTGAGTACCTACATTAAGTTTAATGTAAGATATATGTACCAGCAACACCTTGTGTATCCAGAAAGGCTGGCATCCTGGTAGGATTGGCCTTATTAAATTACTGCTATCAAACAACTTGGATTCAGAAGGAGATTTAATAGCTAGTTTGCATGTTGAGACCTTTATGATTGCAGTAAAACTGCCAGAGTAGAATGCAAAAAGACAAATACAGGGGATGCTTCAGCTTAATAAGGCATTCCAAGGTGTGCCTGCAGCCCTTTTAGGCACTGGAGATGCAGACAACTGAGATTTTCAATGAGGAAAAACATGCCCTTCCTCTCCCACTCTCATACTTGAAGAAAAAACATTGGTAGAAAGACATGCTTCACCAACCCAGGGCATTCTTCAGTCAAATGCTTTACTGTAAAACCTACAAAGCTGTCTTCACTCTTCGGGAGCTCAAAACTACTGTAATACACAGAACTCTTCCAAAGTTTTTTCACTTCTGAGCATTGCAACAAGTATATGCTAGTCAAATAATCAAGTTAGAAAAGACAGAAAGAGGAGAGAGATGGTGAAAACAACAGAACTGGTTTGAACTCAAGTATCTGGTGAGATAATTCAAATAAACTAAACCAGTTGCTGAGATCCTCCTATGGGAAAAAGGGTTTTGGATTGAATCATAGAATCACCAAGGTTAGAAGAGACCTACAAGATCATCCAGTCCAACCATTCACCCATCACCAATAGCTCACACTAAACCATGTCCCTCAACACAACATCCAATCGTTCCTTGAACACCCCCAGGGTTGGTGACTGCACCACCTCCCTGGGCAGGCAATTCCAGTGCCTGACCACCCTTTCTGAGAAGTAGTATTTCCTAATGTCCAGCCTGAATCTTCCCTGGCACAGCTTGAATCCATTCCCTCTAGTCCTATCACCAGTTACACGAGAGAAGAGGCTGACCCCCAGCTCAATACAACCTCCCTTCAGGAAGTTATAGAGAGCAATAGGGTCTCCCCTGAGCCTCCTCTTCTGGAACATTCTTCTGGAACATTCCAGCTTCTTCAGCCTCTCCTCATAAGGCCTGTGCTCCAGACCTCTCACCAGCTTTGTTGCCCTTCCTTGAACACGTTCCAGGGCCTCGATGTCTTTCTTGCAGTGAGGGGCCCAAACATCAGATATGTTCCTCTCACAGAAATACGTACTACCTTCGCTTCCTACACATAATTTAGAAAACAAAAGATGCAAAAATTTGTTGAGTTCAATCCTTAACAACAGCAAACAAAACTAAGTGCACAAAAAATAATTACCTGTAATTTGGCTTTTGTGAGTAGTCATACAATGTAATATAGAAGACTTTGAATGATGGAAACTCTGATCTGAAGAACTGTAAGATTATGTGGCATAGACAGATAAGCAACCCAAAACAAGCTTTTCAGCTTGAAAGAGGCAAATTGAAACATTCATCAAATTACTTGGTCAGGAAAACTGGACTGAAGACATCAGGGACATAAATACAGAGGAGACCTAAAGGCACTTGAAGTTCAAGTTCAGAAGTGCATATAATTTGCATCCCAAAACGTGGAAAAGAGAGAAAAACTTCTAGAGAAAATCTCCAGAAACAACTTGCACTAAAAAAAGGTCTTAAGATTTTAGCACTGCTTATAAAAGCTGACATGAAACCAGAAAAAGACTGCTAAAAAAAGGAGGCTACTTTTGGAAAGACAGAAAGCACAAGGATGAAGTGAGAACTCCCAAGAGCCAAGCTGTATTAGACTCTGACAAAGTAAATTAAACTGAACAGAAAATCATTATTTACTTAAAAGGAAAATATAAATAATATGTAGCACATATAATATATAATAAGATAAAGAATATAAGCAAAAATAATTTAAAAAGAATTATTATTATTCAATGAGCAAAGAGGTGGGAGAGCAAAAAGGGCCTGAAAATCAAATAAATGCTGCTTGTCTTTAGTTTTTAAGGACTCTGAAGAAAACCATAGGTCAGGACAGGGTGACTCATGGCTGAAAGTGTGTAGAAAGTGTGAAAATTGAAGTTATTGCAACTGGTGTGGAAACTAGCCTCAAAGGCTTTAATGTACTTCAGCAGAGGAAGACAGATAAACTGTGTCTCAGAATAGTACAAAATTGACATAAAAACTCTCAAGTAAACAAATTTGTCAACTCTCATATAAAAAAAAACAAACAAACATTAAATACAGTATTTCTGTTAAAGCAAGGGAAAAAAAAGTGATCCAGGTAACAATGTGTTATGTACGTCTTGAAAACAAATTCTGAAGCAAATGACAAATAAGTAAATAAAAGCAGGTTCCACCATGGATTACCATGAACTATGCCAATGGAAAATACAGACAGAGAGGCTGCCTTTTGCAGAGCACGCTGTTTTTCTGGGCAAAGGAAATGCAAAAGAAGCAATTGATCTGTATTTCTGCAAAGCACTACCTCTAGCACCATACGAGAAGCTATTACAGAATAAGGATTATTGGAAGAGTGCTACAGTAAGGAACTGTGCTGAAAGGGGAACTACTAAGCGAGGAAAAGGTAACTTGTTTAGTTCCTCAAGGACTTGGTATGGGACAAGTGTCTCTTTTAGTAGTAATGACCTCGGCAAAAGGGTAGTCATCATGTGAGTATAAAACAGGCTCATGAAATGAAATTGAAATGAAAATGAAAATGAAAATGAAATGAAAATGAAATTGTCAGAGCAGAAGAGGGGGCCGTATGCTGTACACAGGAAGAAACAAGTCTTTTTGAAAACCCTACAAATAGAAACAAGATGAAACATCCAATGTGCTGTAATGTACAGTATGTATAATACTATGCATAAACCATTATAAAGTTAGGGATTACTTAGCTTCTGCTGTGTAGGATTGTCATCTGAAGCAACATACTTAATAGTTGATCAGATCATCTATCAGCCACCAGCATGACAGTCAAGAAAACATGCTAGGATTTACAGATAGAAAAATGCTAGCTCAGTCAATGAAGATCTGATACAATTTTCTGTGTCATACTTTGTATGATGATCAGAGAAAAGGACAGACCATCTTATAAACGTGTTCGGTTCGTTTAGTATGGAAGCTCAAATCTAGGCAGAATTGCTCTCAGTATGTCAAAAATAGAACAGGTGAGTAATAACCAGAGAGGAAATAGAGCTATTTAAACTATGGGATAAAATGCAGATAAATGATCAGACTGAACACAGTGTAATACAGACTGCAAATTGTAAGTTTTGTGTTCAAAATGAGATTACAAACAGTTTCCCAACAGGATTAGCAGGAACAAAACAACAACAAAATGCCCTCCTGCCCCCATGCCAAAGGTCTTCCATACAGGCTCAGTATTAAAGAAGAGATTAAACTGAGTGTTTTTGTCAGCAAACTGATACCATCACCCAGAAGGCTCCTGCCACTCCTGAGAATCCAATAAGTGGTAATGCTGAAATACAACTCCTGTCAGTTTACTAAAGTGCAAATGAAATTACATAAATACCAAAGCTTCTAACTTTGGGAACATCTTAAAACTTAGGAGTCATCCCTCCTGAAGATCTTCCTGTGACCAAGCCTGTTCCCACTGACTATGCATTAAAGTGGCACTGTCTTGTGCACCATTGCTTGTACAGAGCCTGTGACTACAGAGCCAAGAGCAGAAGTAATGCACTTACCAGCAGCTTTCTTTTCCTATAAATTTGCAAGTATTCTGTACCAGCCTGACAGTATGATTTATCAACTAGTTCCATATGCTTCCAGTAATGAGGTGAGAGTGGTGAGGAACAAAAAGATAATTTTATTTAGATTAATTGTCATGGAAATAAAAGCTGATCTCGACAGATGTATGAATTTATAAAATGATGTTAACACAACAAAAACACCCACCCCCATGACTGCTTTTATCATGTAAAACTGAAAAAAATTCTCACTACCTCAATCATACAAGACAGAAAAGAATTGTCAAGAAAGAAGATTGTACAGTGACATTTTAATGCAGAATACTCATTTGAAAAATGCAACGTACCAATATAGCATATCAGCTATTCTCTCTTATCAATAAAAGCACTTTCACAATTCAGCTTTTCATGAGTGCGTAATCCTCCAATGTATTTCCTTGCTGGAAATATTTAGTTTTTTATATGCTATGGAGACCACAACAGCAAGTCTAAGACAAAATGACAGCATGAAAGTTTCACAGAATTGCATAAACACGCCACCGACAAAAATCTATGGCGTCTATAAAGAACCCACCAGAGAAGAGTTCCTCTTAGTTTATTTACCAACCTACTACTAACCAGCACTGAAATGAAAATACTTGCTCTTCCACTGCTTGGCTGTTTCAGGCGCAATGCACAGGTATTTCAAGGACATGCAGCCAGCTAACTGCAGCTTGTACAATGATAGGAAGTCTTGTACAAGAAGAAATATCCAAGAGAAGACCAAGCTTGCTCCAAATATAACAGCGTCTCCTGAGACTTACTAACCACTGGAGATAACTAAATATGGAAGAAATCAGGCAGCTCTGCATGCAGGGAAGTCCTAACAACACAGAGAGGAAGTATCACTGCACTTGAAAGTATGCTTAGAACTATGCGAATAATTAAGTGCTTTGAAAAAAAACATTTTTAGGAAGATAGGTTCTGACTGGTCATAAGGGCACCATAACACTGTGTCACAGCTGGGTGTTAAATGGGCATGCAACATGTCCAGCCCACACGAGCTGCCAGGTACTCGCATTTCCCCATAAAAACGTAAACAGCCTGCCTTGATGGAATGGGAACTCCTTGACAGCATGAAGGGTTGCAGTGGAAACCAAGTATGAATTTGGAAAGAAAGGCAGATGGAATTGCCATTCACAAACATAGTACATAGCTTATTGGGAAATAAAGAGAGCATATTAGATATATGTATAGAGTATAAAGCCTAGAACACCAACCACTCAGTATTTTAGTGATCAGAGGAATCTCTGATTTTAATTCAACACTAGTTTTCTATGTCAGAGAACGGAAACCTGTTATGCCATACAAAAATCCTGCTACCCTAAAATGATATAATCAGCAGGTCACTGCATTTTCTTTTCCAATACAACTATTCACAGAATTAATTTTAAATATAAATCAGATACTTTAATCCTTTGCACATGTAGAAAAGCTCATATAAAACTTAGTAAGACTTGTCAAGACATTCACTATTTTGATATATCAGCTATGCTTTGGAAGACTTCTTTCCTGCACCCTCCCTTCCCTGTATATGTAAATGTTTGCCTTACTGAATACAATTACCGAAAATACTCAGTTGAGATTAGATTTCAGTTATAATTAATGATGAATGTGTCAAAGTATTATGATGTTGTTTATCACGCTGCTTGCAATGTAATTTGGTACAATAATAGTAAGACTTGCTATGTGACAGTTATTTAGCATTTAAGTCTTCTTAAGAGGCTCTGCAGAGCATCCTGAATGCTAACTATGGGAAGATTATATTATACAAAATCAGCTTCAGGCAAAATGTAGCGACAAGTTGCTAGAAACCAGCAATAGCTCTTAAATCTTATGACATCTACAAGCTGAAATATAATAATTAAATGATCTAGACATATTGTAAAGCTAATGAGAAATCCAAAGGATAAATTTTAAAACTTACATTAATAGGGCAACTTAGCCATATGGGGAAAAAAAAAGAAAAAAAGTTATTTGCTTTTTCTGATATAATTTCTGAAAAGATTTCTTCCGTTTAAAAGTGTTCATACACACAGAAGATGGAAAACTAAGATCTTAGGGGGCAAAAAATAAAAAAAATAATAAAAAAAAACTTTGGATGCCATAGACTGCTCAGGGTATTTCAAAGTCTTAGATGTCCTCGCTTTTCTTTTTTCCCCCTCTTTGTAGTCACTAAATGAATTTCCTTTCATCTCAGACTTACTTAGGTCAAAGAAATTTTCCCCTCTCAGGGGATCCCTGTTGAGTGTTTCTGTGTAGGTTTGTGAGCCCCACAGCAGGACATGGGGGGTATTCTGTGATGGGTATGCAAGTCTTCAGTGATGAGCCATGCGCCAGCCCACCTCAGTGCTTCTCATCATCTCAGATTTGAGTGGAAAGCTGTGGTTTTCCAAATGTTGCCCAAGACAACTAAACAATCATAACTGATTGCTGCATATCCTGATCAAGAAATTAGCAGGCATAGAAAGAAACAATAAGGCATATGCTCATTCATTTTGTAGTTATAAAGGTTAAAGTGTTATAATGCTAGTTCTAGTCTTGATACAAGGAGTGACTTTTAAGTGAACTAGTAGAAGCAGAGAAAAACAGTTTATTTTGGAATGCTGTTTTCAAATTGCAACATGATGGAAATTCAGACTTAAAGTCAAAACTGCACATAAGGATTAGCTTTGTTTAAGTTAAGCTTTCACTACACAATAGCATTCTGTCAATATATCTCAGAGCATTTCAGTTCACTAATGCATTGTAATTTTGTCCTGCAAAAGTAAGATATTCTTCAGAGACTCAATTCTACCCTCTGATTAAAAAGCACAATTCTCCACAAGTCCTTCTGAAAACAACCAAATACTTAAAGCGCATAGAGCTCAACAGAGACATAAAATACATGTAGTCTTTCATTGAGTTCTGCCATTATTCTTGTAGGAACAATTCTAAAACATCATTCCATTAGTATAAACCTACAGACATATCTATTACTAGCATCTCATCACTATGTCTGGAATGCAAAACAAACAACAACAAAAAACTCTAATTCTTTTTGAGTTATAACTTCTTAAAATAATCGATCATCTGTGTTTTAGTAACAAGCATGTGTTCTCCTTTCTAGCAGACCTTGTCTACAGACAAGCAAACCTGCTCTTTTATGGGTATTTTGTGTCTAATATTGCCTATTTTTTTACAGAAAGAATATACCTGATAATACATTGTCAAGATTTCGCCTAATGAAGATTTGCATTTACTAAAGTTTTCAAAGCTGCATTTGTTATTGGAATTCAGTTCCGCAGATAAAATGTCTAATAAAACTTGACTAATGTCTTTGTTCAATTAGCTATCATATCATCAATTGAAATTCTGGTGCTCAAACTCACTGGAACCATTTCAAAGGCTCCTTTGAGAAAAACAGAATACATTAGTGAGGTAAGTGGAAGATTTTCAAGAGGTATATCATCCTGTATTGGCACATCCATCATCACAAAAAGCTTGGAAAATTTTAAGTGATGCGAAAAAGAATCAGCATTTTTACCACCCTATGTCACCATAATAACAAATGCAAACACATGAATGGATGGAAGATAATACCAATTATCCACATTGACAGATATTGCTTAGCCACAGAGATGCTGGCAAAAACTGACTCAAGAAGCACTAGTCCCAGATCTAAAGAGTGCACATACAGATTTAAGGGTGAGCCCCAGAGCCTCTGAATCACTGCAGTGACACCCCTCTTAGCAGCAGAAAGTTCTATAGCACTCACTTCCTCTCTATACCAGTGGGTAGTTTTAACCATGTACACTGCTTGCACTAGTAGGATGAGTCAGAATCATAGAATCACAGAATATCCCAAGCTGAAAGGGACCCATAAGGATCACTTAGTCTAACTCCAGGCTCCACACAGGATCAGCCCAAAATCAGACTATATGTCTTGAGAGCATTGTCCAGATGCTTCGTAAATTCCAGCAGCTCGATGGCATGCCCACTGCCCTGGGGAGGCTGTTCCAGTGCTCGAACATCCTCTGGTGCAGACCCTGTCCCTCACCCCCAGCTGCCCCTCCCATGACACATCTCCATGCCGTTCCCTCGGGCCCTGTCACTGTCACAGAAGTGCTGCCCCTCCGCTCCTTGTGAGGAGCTGCAGCCACCATCGGGCCTCAGCTCCTTTGCTCTGGGCAGAGCAAACCCAGGGACTTCAGCTGCTCCTCGTATGTCTTCCCCTCTAGACTCTTCAGCAGAAGAGCAGCCTGCTGCCTGGTTCAGCTTATTTCACAGGTGTCAAGAGAGGGATGGTGCCCAAGGGACTGGCAGGAGCCCATACAACAGTTGCCACCATGGGCCGTCCTTACGGAGTATCAGGCAGAAATTGCTTTGTTGCCTTTGCTTGCTGGTTTTCCTCAAAAAAAAAAAAAAATAGAAGCTACTATTTCTAAATAGATAAATAGATAAATAAATAAATAAGTAACGTTTTCATTAATATCAAGGAAGTCATCTTGACTTCCTTCCCTGCTTAAGGGAGAAATATGTGACAGCTGGCTTAGAGTTACAGTCAAACTCAATCCTCACAAACCATCCACTGATACGATGAAATGTGACTTAGATTACTTGAAATTTCTTTCCTGTGTACCTGTGAGGTACATGTGCTCAATGATTATCCTGGTTAGACCAAACTGAACACCTTCCAAACCACAGCTCATGTTCTGAAGCAGGGCAGCCAAGCATTCAGCTTGGGCAGCTCCCCTGGGCTACCGTGCACAGGGCCAACTCGCTGCTGCTGACAGCAGGTGACAGCTTCTAAATTAATACCTTTCATCCTTATAGGAACATTCCTATAAAGAGATGATAATGAAATACATGTAGTATCCATTAGCCTAAATGCAACCATAAGTTTCTCATCTTCGTCTGCATGCATTCCTCAGTCACTAGCCAAAAACAAATTTTTGTAAAGCTCTTCCTGAACTTTTTTGCAATGATGTCCTCATGAGGCAGATGAATATTATTCTTCCATTCAATAAAGGCAAACTGAAGCCTAAAAAGAAGAATGCTGGGGTCTTTGTTCTGAGATAATGCAGGTTCCTTTTTCAGGTGCTGGGAATGGCTACTCTTCTGCCATATGGAAGCAACATTGGATTTCAGAATTTAACACTGGTGGGGGAAATAAAGTCCACAGCCACTTTCAAAAACAATGTTAAGTAGCAAATAGATGTCCTAAATTCAAACAAATACAAAGTTTATGCAACTTGTAGAAGAAAGACAGTCCAGATCTCTCAAATCCTAGGACTGTCCTTTAGTTGTAGGTTATTACTCCTTTATGGAGTCAAGTACACCAGCAGACTGCATACTAAATAAAGAACTGCAGATAATCAATATTATGTACATCTAAGATACAAAGCTGTACAGAGAGATTGCCTAACAACAGGATTTTACCTGGAATAGAACAAGAATTCCCTAAAGTAAGAAGAGAAAGAGAAAATATTTAGTTTCAGCATCTCTGAAAAGCACAACTAACATGACTGTTTAACACATGAAGATTGCTTGAAAGTACCAAGGGACTATCTATCTGAAAGCAATATAAAGAAGATATGCAATGAAATCTGTCAAAAAAAGTAATGCCACCATACAGACTGTATTGTACTTAACCTCTGTTGGTCAGTAATGTTTAGAGGCCTGTGACCACATAACGGGCTCTCACTGGCATTAGTTGAGCACTTCACAGCAAGAAGCAATGTGGCACCACAGAGCATTTCTTAGCTTTTAAGATGTATAATAAACAAATATTCATTTCTTTACTTGATACTTTTTCTCCTTTTCTTTTTTAAAAGGGTTAATAAATCCTACTGAAAAAAAGACAGCGTAGGTGCAGTTCTTGAGAATACTGGATAAATTTATACTTGCTCTAAGAAAACAAAGCAAGCTAGCATTATTCTAGATATTCTACCTCCTGAGGTGCTCAGATACATATCAATTAGTCCATGGCTGATATTTATGCTAAATAAGTTTTTGCACTGATCCCTCCTGGAGACATTGGGTCCTCACACAGCTCTCAAGAAGACTTCATGCAAACCCGGAAAATTATCTATCTGTTGTTCCTAGGTTAGCAAAAAAATCCATCAGACACACATTTCTCTTACTGTGTAAATGCAAATTACCTATACCATCAGCATAGGTAATTTATAATTAAGGAAGTAGCATTGTTAGAAGTGAATAGTCTCTCTAGCCTAACAGAAACTGACAGAAAATGGATTCCAAACTAGAAAAGAAGTCTTCACGTGAAGATGGTTTTGAAGTCGAACCAGCTAAACTGCATCATTTGCTGGTGAGAAAATATGCGGATAGAACAGTCTCAATTTAAGCAAAATATGTCATAAAGGACAGAAAAATCTGTATTTACTTCCAATACAGTCAGCTAAATTCTCATTGTTCAACAACGAACACAATGTGGCAAGAGGAAGCTAGAGATAAACTAAATTGAATGTAGCGTAATTATATATAATTGTAATTGGACTAGTAATTCTTTTTCTTAATTTCAGTCTTTATCAAATGGCTGAGGAAATATTTATAATACAACTGTTATGCACACTGGCACTATCATAACTCACACTGCAAATACAGGGCATTCTTTAAAGCTTTTCTTAAGAGTGAAGTATAATCAGGGGATTGCAAAACAAAACAAAAATAAAACAAACAAACAAAAAAACAATGGAGAGAAAACAGAATAATGAGTCAACATTTCACTGGGATAATCTTACAAGGAAGATCATAAAAATGTAATTTAAAAAAAGCCCACAAAACTGTCACTAGTATTTAGTCTGAATGTCAACATTTTCTACCAATGCAGAGTTTCTGCAAACAGGATTATTATTGATGCATATCATATATGCCAAGAAGGTCTTATTCTCTTACGATGATGCTGTAAGGCAATGCTAAAAGGGAAAAGACAAACTTTGAACTTTTCAGTCATAAAGAATTCCTCATTTTAAATGGTAATCAAATTGCCAGGGTGAAAAGGATTCAAGGTTTTATCACTTCATTGACTATTTTCCCCTCAATTGAGGAAGTAATTAAAGTAAAAATACTGTGACAGAATGTTGGACGTAGTGTAAGGTAATGCTGTCTTCTTGGATCTGCCCAGAGCCTGAAAGAAGACCCAGAAGGGATCTGCACCTCCAAATGTATTTGTGGCTGTCTAGATAGGTACATTATTAAACAAACAGAGAAAACACAACAGACATCATGCCTCACTGAATTTTAATTGCCTGAGGTTGCGAAATCAAGTTCAGCTTTGAGTGCAAGATGCTGTCTAAAAATCAATCATTAATCTAGACACTGTTCACTTACACTGGGTATACCAAAATTAAAAGAAAGAAAAAAAAAAAACCCACAAAAAAATAAAACAGTTCTCAAATGATACTGCTAAATTTACTTCTTTTTCCTAATTATTTTTAGAATTAGGATTTGTTCAAAGATGCATTATAAATGAGATTATGTTACTTTCCTCCTGTGCTGTTTAGGTTAATGTCACACAGTGACTGTCAGGAAAGTCTTACTATTTTTTCCTTTATTTTCTGCAAAGTGAAACAGATGTCAAAGATATTTTCCCCCATGGAAAACAAACAAATGGTACTGTCACTGCTGTCTTTTTTTTACTGGAGATTTGTAATGCATTTAGTAATTATTTCACTGTGGGATGTCAAATCACTGTGGTATATGAAGCCACAAAGTCTCTATTGTAATTGATAAGTATATGTTCCAGTACAAATGAAGTTATGTTATGCTTTGTTTTAAATTTAAGAACTGAATTTGATCACTACAGTAAGACTATTCCCTAGAAATTAAAGTTTGTTAGAATTCTGTTTTCAGCTTAAGGAGAAATGGACATGAAGCAGAAGGCAGTGTCTGGGTGTTTATTTATTTTCAGGGGAGAACTTACCAGCCAAAGCTGCCTGATTTAATGGTGTCTAAACCTTGTAAGGCAAGTTCGGTAAGGAGAGGTATATTTCCCAGCTGTAGCAGTTGGAGCAATAAATTAAGTTACTGCAACTGATAAGCCTTGCCTCACCTAAATTTTCAGACTGTCGTGACAACAGCTCCCACATTTTTTGAGTCCCACGGGCAAGGATTTGGCTCAGTGCTTCTGGTTACACCACCACGTGCAACCTACACCACAGGCTTAACACTGCTACTCCTCTGCTGCTAAAATGACAGAGGTGGGTACAGTGTGTGTTTCGAGCTTTTCCCTAATGAAAACTTTGAGATCTTGTCACGTATTTAGGTTTTAAAATGGAAATGCACTGGCATGAGAAGAGTGTAAGAAATATTTTCCTATTAGAACTTTGAAAAAGCAGTGAATGGCCTGGAAAGTTATCAGTGTGATCAATCACCTATTTCCACAGAAAGAGTTAAGGATCACGTTACTGATTCTGAGGGCAGTATTGCTCAAAGCCTGTTTGAACCACAAGGAGCCCTACAACAGTCACCCTATGACAGGTTCATTGAGTTGATACGCTGATGTCTTCTGTAGAATCAAGTTCTTCCACTCCTTTGTAAACCTGACCTGTAACTGGAATCAATACACATCTCAGCAGAGCTCAGAGAAAAGATGGAGAAGAGACTCCTGCTTTTATTTCCTCCATCACTTGGCATTGGGGCCAATGTCCCTTTTACCTTGGATGTTAATCAAAGCTGCTATTTTAAGTAGGCGCTGAGGAAGAGGGACAATTTAAGGGAAAAATGCCCATCATGCAACACGTTGTATCCATCCATGTGGTTTATTATTTGGTCAGTAATTCCATGAAAGAAGCCAGTAGAGCCACGATCATGTTCTCGTCTGTGTATATATGGTTTTTCTTTCTGTACACATCATTTACACCTTAAAAATGTGTTGTCAGTATCATTAGTGGACACAACTACAGAAAGAGAATAGCGCTCGTTCTCCTCCCCCTCCAGAACACCCACACAAGAGCTAATTTGGCAGCCCTGCCAAGTGCTTTCACTCCTTTTCAACATGCCACTTCATATTAAGAATGAGCCCCACTCAGTATTTAACTATGGCTGGGCTTGTTACATTCCTCACCTACCTGAGGAGAAAAACTGTTTCAGAAACCCTAAATTAATGGATTATTAATCTTTAACTGGAGAAAGCAGCAGAGATAAGAAAAGTTTACTTAAATAAGATGTTCTGCTGAGAATTCTTACGATCATATGAATTTTTAACATTCCTGTAGCCATTTAAATAGCTAAAGGTAGATCTCGTTGGCTGTTAAAACTGCTTCATTAAGTACAAAATGATCTCTTCAAGATTCACGTTCCCCTCTTTAGCTCATAATTTAAATAAACCAGGCTAGGATAAGAAATCTTCCCTTATCTTCAACTCACAGTTCTGACTGCCAAGCATTTGTGTTCATCAGGCAAGAAGGGAGATTAAATGAGAACTTATTCAGTACTCCCTGTATGACAGAAGTATGTGGTAATTTACATTTTCCTGCACATAGAGAACTAAAATAAAATCCATATTTGCTATATTTTAAACACAGTTATACTATGAGGTTGATTCACCAAACAATCTGAATTCCTGGAAACTTCATATAGGAGATCTTAGAAAGCAGCACATCCACTGTGGCACTCATGATATTACACTCAGGATCTGGTGGCAATATTAATAGCAGGCATGTATTACAGAAACCTTTAGAGAACATAAAATGAATGTATCCTGATTCTGTATTCCTAACATATTTCATATAAATGTAGACTGTGAATGTGTTCATACTATGGACTTTATTCTGTGATAGGAAGGATTTATAGTAAATATTTAGGAAGTCTGCTATAAACTCACCCACCAGAATTTTAGGAAAACATTCTCTTTGAACAAGAGCAGCACAGTACAGCTTGAATTTGCATTTTGTACAGAAGCTGAACACAGACCAATGTCTTTTTTGATGGAGTTTATGCATACAAAGAAAATCATGAAGGTGCTAAACCTTCTCAGAAATAAAATCATATTATTAAGACAAAAATGGCTTCATTATATTCTATTACTTAAAACATTTTGCAGGCCAAGTTCTTTATAGATGTCTGTTTGAAAGTTAGACATATCACAACATTTAGTCAAGGAATCTTAGAATCATTAAAGTTAGAAAATACCTCTAAGGTCATCTAGCACCACCATCCACCTTGCAAAGATATTGCTCACTAAACTATTTCTCTAAGTACGACATCTACACATACCTTGAATATCACCAGGGACAGTGACTCCATCACCTCCCTGTGCAGCCTGTTCCAGTGCCTGACTGCTCTTTCAGAGAAGTAGTTCTTCGTAACAACCAGCCTGAGCCTCCTCTGGTGCAACTTCAGGCCATACCCTCTCATCCTATCACTGTTAACTGGGAGAAGAGGTCAACCCCACCTTTCTACAACCTCCTTTCAGGTAGTCGTAGAGAGCTATAAGGTCTCCACTGAGACTCCTCCAGACTAAACAATTCCAGTTCCCTCACTAGCTTCCCATAAGACATTTGCTGCAGACCCCTCACAGCTTTGCTGCCCTACTCTGGATACACTCCAGGGCCTCAGTGTCTTTCTTGTAGTGAGGGGGGCCCAGAACTGAACACAGCACTCAGGGTGCAGCCTCACCAGTGCTGAGTACAGAGGGATGATCACCTTCCTGCTCCTGTTGGCTGCACTATTTCTGATACAAGCCAGGATGCCATTGGTCTTCTTGACCACCTGGACATACTGCTGGCTCATGTTCAGCCAAATGTTGACCAATACCCCCAGGTACTTTTCCACATACAGCTTTTCAGCCACTCTACCCCAAGCCTGTAGCATTGTCTGGGTTTGTTGTGACCAAAATGCAGGATCCAACACTTGGTCCTGTTGAACTTAGTTCATCCCATTGGCCTTAGCCCATCAATCCAGCCTGTCCAGATCTCCCTGTGGTCCTCACTAAAATTTAAAATTGCATCTAGCATCTTTAGGTGTGTGGGCATTAACTCACTGCAAAGCCACCACTCAGTGACGGAGAATGGGAGTTGTAACATCTAAAATTCAAAATTCAAGGCAGTCAAAACAAACGGGCAGGAAAGTTTCCTTAGTTATTCGTCTACTGGTAAATCAACCACAATTATTTCTATATGTGTGTTCTTATACACACTGATGTACATAAAAACCCTAATTCTTCAGAAAATGCCAGCCAAAGGGCACGTTCCTGCTTCTACTTGTTGATCTAATTTAATCATCACATTCATTAAATGCCAAGAGTGTAATTCTTACGAACAATTAGGGAGGCAGTTTTCCTGCTCATCCTCAATTCAGTAGCAATTCGTCTATGAAAATCAACTAGAAATGTCTAGATAATGAATCCATGATAGTTTGTGAACTTTTAAATTGCTTTAAATGATTAAATGGGATTAAATTTGGCATAGAGAAAGTAATCAAAGGTCTCCTGTTTAGTCCAACAGCAGATGAATTGGACCAAGAGGTCCCTACACAGCAGTTCTGTCACTTTCATCCCAGTGAACTTACGCTTTTCTCATTTACTTCAGCACATTTCTGGAAGCCTGTGAATGATCTTCCTAAGCTTTTAGCACAACAGAGTACAACCTCTCCAGGGCTAAAGGTGTTGCGCCAGCAAAGGACTGTAATAAAACAGGTTACAAAATGCAAAAATTTGAAGTCTTGAAAGCCATGGTAACAAGAATGAGAAAATGCTTTGACCTTGCAAACACCGTAGCAGTGTTAGTACCAAATTATTAGAAAATATGCAACTTTTTTGTGCTGTGAAAATATGACCTAACACTAAAACTTACACAAAATACAAGTCAGACGTAAATTAAAGATTAATTATGAAGTTTCAATCAGATAATCCATTTTGACTGAAAGATGTCTGCTTTTTACATTAAGAAATTACCAAAAGTTATGCTTTCCCATGAAATATTTGCATTTCAGTGAAACAGCACTCAAAATTTCAACAAACTGTTTTAACAGTACTTCTCAGGAGGAGCACGATGTCACACTTTACAGGGGTTCCGGTACCTTCAGATAACAATTTTAAAAAGAATGGAAGCATTCCACTATTCGTGATTCACTGAATACCTCTAGAAAGATGACCATGTGTTCTCAGTGTATAAAACTGAAACTAAAAACTGCATCTAAAAAAATGTGACATCTAGCTACAGAGAAAGGAAGCATAGGAATCACAGTCAAGTAATATTTCTACACTACTGTCCCACCTGGGTCTGCACAATAAGATTTTTTATACAACAGGAACTAATTTAGGTGTATATATAATAAAATAACTGCGAGCAAATGTCTGATCTCCAGTCACAAAGAGCACTTCCAAAAGGCAGATTCTGTATATGATACGTACAAATTCTCAGGAACATCCAGGTCATACAGAGGACCATTTATGCTCAATGGAAAGTAAGGTACTTTTTGGGATGTCCGCTTAACCCAACAATACTAACATAAATCCAGAAATAATGATGAATGGATAAATATGAGGGCATTGTTTCATAACCAGATATATAACATGCAAAATGACCACGGCTGCAGTCTTTTTTCTATGATACATGGCAAAACGATGTACACTATCCTTACCATATCTTATACAAACCAAGGCAGACCACCAAACCCAAAATGCTAATATCTTACTCAGTTACCGGTGCTTCTAAACTACGCTGGCAGTCAAATCAATATTAAATTTATTTCCTTAAAACAAAAAGCAGTCTCATATGTAAATATCACATATGTAAAATCTTATTTTGAAAAACTTCTGTCACCCATGGATATGATTTGAATGAGATTAGAATGGAGTATTCAAGTTGACACTAGAAAAAGGTTACCAAACCGTTATCAGTAACCAAACCGTTATCAGATGACTATAAATAACTTACTGTCCACATACTGGTATAAGGATTATGTTTTCATATGCATATACATGCTTTGCAGAGCTTGAGAAAAGCTAATCTAAGGTTTATTTTATCTTTTAACTTCTGTTTCTCAAGACAAACACAGAAAATCTAGTGCTAAGAGTGACTCTAGTTGTTTGTCTTGATACACTATTTCTAAACTAACCCTTCATGCAAAATACAGGAAAAACATAGATGTGCAACAAGATATGAACGTAATCTGACATGAACAATAGCCTCCTTTAATACTGATGGGGACTTCAGCGTGGCAGCACTCATTCACAGATGACAACATAAGAGCTAAAAGAAAAAAAAAAAATTCCATAGGATGGGTTAACTGGGTTACTGTTACTTAACAGTAGTTTGTCTTGCCAAAGAAGACAGACCATGTGAAATCTGTCATTTAACAGAACAGAGTGCCATATTTCCTCATGTAAACTGGTCATATATTACTGTATATAGTGAGACCTATCAAGACAATTCTAATTTAGACCAAAGTGAGTGCTAAGGACACTTACTTAGATTCATACTAGCCACTTCCTAGCAGTGGATATTATGAAGAAAAAATCCATACAATTTATATTGCTGAACTCACAAACTGTTGACATCAGCAGCGATCCAAAAATGAAAAAAAAGGCCATTTCAGAATACTACCTGGAAGCATAACTGCAAAATGTCTGCCATAAAGGATAAAGTAGGAGATACAATCCACTCAGCCTAAGTACTTTCCCAGCTGTAACTCTAAAACTTTTATCATAAAATTCACCAAAAATAAAGCTATTACAATCATTTGACACAGCTATTAAACCATAGCAGATGTTATTTGATAATATAAATGCCTAGATGTGGAAAAAAGTAGATTATAATAATGCTAGAGAATCTGTCTGATTTTTTTAATTGAACAGACTGAAACGTGGCAGCCAAGTGTTTAATCAAATTTGAGTATTTCCTGTGTCTGTAAATTTTTCTTATACGTGAAAGTCGGGAAAGATTATAAAATCTGTTGGTTTTTTTTTTTTCCTCAAGAGCCTTAATATTTTCCTTTTTCTTCTGAATTAGATCTATTTGAGAATCCTGGAGATGTTTCTTTCACAGGTTCCCAAGAGTATAACTGCAAGATGCACTCTTGCATACATTTGACTAGTAATAAGATGAAAAAAAAATTAAAAACAAACCCCATGTTTGTACCTGTAATTTTCAAATACTAACCTGAATGAGCTCATCTAAACATTTGAACTACTCTGGATTCATATAGACCACTTTTCTCAGCAGGAAGACAGCGACCACTAAACTTGTTAAAAAAGTAGCTCTCTGAAACTTAGCTATAAATAAAAGAAGATTGATACCACATAAGAAGCCACATAATCTGAGTCATAAAATTTAAGACTGTTCTGTGAGTCTTCTGTTATTAAACAGACAATCCTTTATGGGCATTTCATCTTGCTGTCTTGTAATATGACTTTATTTACACTGCAAAAATATATCCTCTTAAGTGACAAGAAGTATGATACGGAGTGAAAGTCACTGAACTTGAAAAAATTCCACTGGAAATGAGAATCTCTTTTGAAAGTTCAGGTATACGGTTGCCACATGGATATACGATTATATGTTTCAGTCTCCTTCAGTGGAAACTTTGTGATTAGGTCATGGATCTTGAGAAGTTCCTACACAGCAGACTGAAAAACATTGATTTTTAATACCTTCGTTCAGAAAAGAGCAAATAAAAGCAAGCAAGATGGGTTGAAATAAACTCATGACACAATAGTGCATTAGAATGTTACAGAAGAAGTAAAGCTTTCTCATTTTCCATCAGGCATTTATGAACATAACCTTACCATCAGTTTCAGCTGGGAATGGGAATATTTTACCATTGTATAATGATTATTAGAATTGAGGGCAAAATTTAAGATGAAATGACCTAGCCTCATCCCATGTTGGAATAACTCAATTTGGACTGCATTCAGCCAATAGTTCTAATTGCCAGTCACTCTACCAATTAAAAATCTGCCATTCTTTCCTGAAACCTTCAGGTATTTTGCTCTGAAATTGTTAATTAGGAAAACAAACAAACAAACAAAAATCCCAAAGAAGTACATTACTTACAGTGTTCAATAAGACAAAGCTTATCCTTCCAGGTCAAGTGAAATGTTCCACATTGATCCATGGTGATATTTTCACAATCTTAGTATCATTTTGACACAACTGTTCTCTTCTGCTTTTTTCAGTTTGTCCTGTTTGAGCTAGATGCTGCGTTATCCTCCCAGCTCTACATGTGTCCTTTCCCCAAGACCTTGGCATCCATCAGGCCAGTGGCTGATGCTGAGCTGGTCACCTCTTTGCTACACTAGCAGGGATAGGGAGTGGGAAAAACCCCCACTAATGGCTAGTAAAAGCAGCAAGTGCTTTCCTGGGCAAGGATGGAGGATGTGTGGAGGATTTATCCTTACTGCACAGGTGCAGCTGTGTCCATGAGGGGCCAGAAGTGCAGCCAGCAGGTACTGCCCTAGCTCAATGCTTTTAGCACATCTGTTATCTGCAAACCAAAATTCAAGTGATCTCAAAGGAAGCAATAAATTTCTGCAGCCAACTCGGAACAATTTCAGCATCACTGTGAAAGCATTTAAAACACACACACATACATACACACAGGAGGATTTAGCACGTAAGAAGTAGGTTAAAATACTGTTAAATATATAAATTGACCCCCTGACACTAGTTACGGCTCTTCAGTAAGAAGAGCCTTAACTTCTGCTTTTGTCTCTAAGACTTCTGCAGTCAAACGAAGAGAATTATACTAATTATACACTATACCATGGAGTATTTACAGCAATTCCTGTTCTTGAGAACTGCCTGAGGTAAAAAGAGAGAGCAAAAGCTTTAATTCCAGTACTTTGAAGTAAATCAATGCCTTAACATTATCTGAACAGGACTTGTATGTTGTAAATACTGGCTGGGTCAAACAGCCAGTCTCACCCTTTTACATGCTAATAGCAAGCAACAAATGTTAAGGGGAAGAAAAAGTGTAATTCTTATGCTGAACGAGTTACCATTGTTTTTTCTCATATATCATACAGGTAAATCAATCACAAATGTAAAATCTGCAAAGCACAAAAAATCCACTATGAAATAAATTTATTACCAGAAAATGCTATAAAATCCCAATAGCTGGTGCTACAAATTTATAAAGCTTCTCAAAGAAGACATAGGGCAGAGGTTTGATTCTAAATTTGAGTCTAAGAAATCCCTAGGGTTAAACTGTAGCATGACAACTTGCTCACCACAATGACTGCAAATAGGCCTCCTAGCTCAGGCAGGATTTGCACTGTATTTGATCAAAGGCAAAAATCAAGCCCTGGTATAGAACAGAATTCCCTTCTTCCTTGCTATCATCTCAAAACGCTTTGTATTTTAAGACCAATGCATGTTAAAATTTGCTAAAATTTTTATTTTATTTAAAAATGCATGCATTCTTGCATCCTAGCAATGTATAAGGCTTATTTTGTAAGTCAATAATTTTGTGCCAGTTGTGTACTGGGATGGAGATTGATATCAGATTGATCGCTTATCAATACAGATTGATGATTGATATGATTTACATGAACCTCTGAGGGCTGGGCACATGACTGCATTAGGCATATGACTGCTACTGGATTTCAGCGAGACTTTAGCAACAACAGGAAAAGAAAAACAAACCAGCTTAGTTCAGCCTTCTTTTAAGAGAGAGGATTTAAGAGAGGGAATTACTTCTTTTAAGTAAGAGAATTCAAAGTACAGTCTAAACATCTTTGCATTTGTGGGTGTTTTTTTTTTTTTTAATTATTATTTATCCTTACTCAATATTGTTAAAAAGCATGCAAGATGTACCATCCTCCCACCCCAGAAACCCATTTCCCACCCGTACACCCCAGTATTCATTTCCATGCAGCAGACTACAGCCTAGGACAAAGACACTCCAGTGTGACGAAACATATAATCTTCCTGAGAAGCAATGTAAATTTCCTGGTATGGATGCCTCTGGCACTGTGCCTACAATGCAGTGAAGACCTGAGCTGGTTTGGTTAAAAGTAGTATGGGCATTTGTAACTGCATGCTGCAATAATCACCAGTGTTTAGATGTTAGCCATAGAATACCCTGAGTTCAAAAGTACCTACAAAGATCATCGAGTCCAAGATGATGCTCATCTTTTCTGCTTGTTTCTAGTAGTTACAGCTCTGAACTCTATACCTGACCCACTTCAGAATGGCATTTCCCAGCTGCACACCAGGAAACACTAAGAATGAAAGCAGCACTTCAATCTTATTGCTCCCTGGGACTTAGTGAAGAGTTTACTTGGAAGAGCACCTCATAGAATCGTAGAATCACAAGGTTGGAAAGGACCTATAAGATCATCCAGTCCGACTGTCCTCCCATTACCGTTGCTACCACAAGCCACTAAACCATATCTCGTAGCTCCTCATCCGGATGCCTCTTGAACACCCCCAGGGACGGCAACTCCACCACCTCCCTGGGCAGGCCATTCCAGTGCCTGACCACTCTCTGAGAGAAGAAATTTTTCCTTGTGTCTAATCTAAACCTCCTCTGGTACAACTTGCGGCCATTTCCTCGGGTCCTGTTTGTTCCCTGGGAGAAGGGGCCAAGCCCCTCCTCATCACAACCTCCCTTCAGGAAGTTGTAGAGTGCAATGAGGTCTCCCCTGAGCCTCCTCTTCTCCAGACTAAACAATACCAGCTCCCTCAGCCACTCCCCATAAGACTTGTGCTCCAGACCCCTCACCAGTTTCATTGCCCTTCTCAGGACATGTTCCAGGGCCTCAATGACTTTCTTGTAGTGAGGGGCCCAAAACTGAACACGGTACTTGAGGTACGGCCTCACCAGTGCTGAGTACAGGGGGATGATTACCTCCCTGCTCCTGCTGGTCACACTATTTCTAATGCAGGCCAGGATGGCATTGGCCCTCTTGGCCACCTGGGCACACTGTTGGCTCATGTTCAGCTGAGCATCGACCAACACCCCCAGGTCCCTTTCCTCTTCACAGCCATCCAGCCACTCAGCCCCAGGCCTATAGCGCTGCATGGGGTTACTGTGGCCAAAGGGCAGGACCCAACACTTGGCCTTGTTGAACCTCATCCCATTCACCTCAGCTCAGTGATCCAGCTTATCTAGATCCCTCTGAAGGGCCTCCCTACTCTCAGTCAGATCGACACCACCTCTCAACTTAGTGTCATCTGCAAACTTACGGAGGGTACACTCAATCCCCTTATCAGGAGGAAGCCACCTCCTTTTGTGGCTCTGGACTCTGTTCTAAAATCATGGCAGTAGACACAAAAGCAGAGTGGAAGGTGATTCATTTTCTTTCAACATCTTTGCTGAAATAACCTAGTGGTTACCGCCAACTTTGTACTTGGGAAGGTGCCTGTCTGAACCTCTGTCAGAAGTGGAAGTGAATGAAGAACAAAAATGATCTCAAAGGATTAAATTTGATTCACCGAGGTGTAATCTTCAATTTATTCTGGCTATGTTGAGTTTTTGGGCAATAAAACAACTTTATTATTGAAAAAAAAAAATTATCTAGAGTATTAGGGTGCAAAAATGACATATGAGTGCCTCCTCAATAGTGAGACAGAAAAAAAATAAAGCAAAACTTTTTGAGTATCAAATAATGAACAACCTTGCTGACTGTGGCAAAACAAACAAACAAACAAACAAGCAAACTGGAAACGTCAACAACTGTTCCCTTGGATCTTCCCAAGAAATCACAAGACAGACTGTTAGAAGCTTTCTAGCAGGTACACTTCATCAGAGAAAGAGAAAAGGGTAATTTAAGCCTTCTTACAGACACTCAGAAAGCAAATACTCCCCTCTACTCTTTCACAGCTCTTGCTTTGAGAAACAGCTGTAAAAGTTTTCAGAATTAAATTCTATCAATGAACTGAAAGTCTTTTATCTGTCTTTCCAATAGGGACAGCATCTCTTAGACTCCTACCCAGTTCTACCCCATGCCCTCAGCCTCTCATCTCTATGGGACAGTGGCACTTAAGAGGAAGAGGAGCTGACATCTTGGTTTCTTATTCCCTGTTCAGGCTGGCAAGCCCCAGGTAGTCTGTCAGGTGCAGAGGCAGCCTTGCAGCGCAAACACCTACTTGAAATTAGATGAAGACCCCTGTAATTTCCCAAATACATAATCTGAAAGTTATCACTTCTGTTTGAGGGGATGGTTGTTCAGGAATTTGGAAATCCTTAAGAGCTCCTGTTTGGAGATCTCCAAAAATCTCAAAACCATGTAAGGACCATAACAAAATGCTTTGTACAAGAAGTACTAGCTACCATTTCAGCCACTGGTCACATTAAAAAAATCCTGGGGACAGAGGCCTAAAGGGGAGCCAGATGACAAGGCAAGCATCAGCAGTCCAGCCCTTAGGTGATTTCTCAGTATTATGAAGAGTTTTAGTGCAGTAAATCAGCACTTTCTATGCCGATAGAAGTATGCAATAAATCAGCTTTTTACCAGGGGATTCTAGAGATATTCTACATCAACTACCCAGACCCAGGGTATTATACTCAATGCCCAAAAAGGATAGCTGTTTTTGGGAACCTAGTAGTAGATCCTTTGGATCCTAACTTTCTGGCTCCATTTTCCTGTCCTTCCTTCCCTTCCTTTCAGCATGGAGAAGTTCAGCATTCAATTGAGGATCCAAACTATGTCACTACTTACACACCTGCACAGGTATGTCCTGGTCATCTCTACCACAGTTCTCCACTGAGGTACATGGGTGCAACCTAATTAAGCACATTTCCTGCAGAACTTTATGTATCTCACCTTTTATTGGCAAGTCATATACAACAGATTCTGAATCACTTCACAAATAAAAAGCTACCACATCAAGAAAATAAAACACCTTTCCTGCTCTAGTTAAGTACATTGCATTATAGATTACAAAAGCCTGGCTGCTGCTCTGGGACTGTCAAATCATCCAAGCAGAGGAGGCAAGAACCACTCAAATTGGTCAGGGAGAAAGTCACACCATGTGGATTTTCAAAGATGTTGAAAATGCATTTGGAAATGAAAAACACACAACAGCTAACACGCTGGTAGACTACAATGCAGATATCCAATTTACAGATAACACAACAGTGCCTCTTCCCTTAGTCATAAATTGCAGAATGATCAGATTCTGAATAGCACTCCCAGATACAAAAGAAAAATAGGACAGATGATGAATATTTTATCACTGAATTCTTGCTATATATAATCATATTATTTTATTATCTCATGCTGCGGAGAAAAAAACAACATGGGAAATGAGGCTAGATTTGTGAATGATAATAATAATTTGTCAAGCTGTTTGATACAGGGATGAAAATACAATAAACATGATTTTAGAATTTGAGATAGGAAGACTGGCTACTGCCATGAAGTGGGAAAGTATGAAAGTGATTTAAGGGTATTAAAGAAAACTAAGAGTCTGAAATAGAATAATTTATATAGCAAAAACAACAAAAGAAACTACCAATAACACCAGGAAAAGCTGTATCCATTAAAACAAAAGGTAACAATTTTGACAGTTCTGGGAAGGAAAATGAATAAACACCCTTATTACGCATCTCCACTCAAGTTTCACCTTGACTCAGAAAAAGCCATTACTTTATTACACTGCACTTTAATTATGCACAAGGGATGCCTTCTGCTAAAGGCATCCAGACATACATATTTTAATCTCCTTTTCCAGTAATATTTGCTAGAATGCAGGTTTCCTTATAAATCACAGAATCACAGAATGGCCCAGGTTGGAAGGAACCTCTAGGATCATGAAGCTCCAACCCCCTGCTGTATGCACGGCTGCCAACCTCCATATATAATATTAGACCAGGCTGCCCAGGGCCCCATCCAACTTGGCCTTGAATACCTCCAGGGATGGGGCATCCACAACCTCTCTGGACAGCCTGTTCCAGCACCTTACCACTCTCATAGTAAAGAACTTCCCCCCGATATCCAACCTAAATCCTCCCGCCTTCAACTTAAAACCATTTCCCCTTGTCCTGCTATTATCTACCCTTTCAAAGAATTGACTCCCCTCCTATTTATAGGCTCCCTTCAGGTACTGAAAGGCTGCAATGAGGTCACCCCACAGCCTTCTCTTCTCCAGGATGAACAAGCCTGGCTCCCGCAGCCTGTCTTTGTAGGGGAGGTGTTCACAAATGAGCTCACAAAATGAAACATTTCCATTTGTTTACTTCCAATGTTAATGCAACACTTTAAAAAACCTTTTTTCAAAAAAAAAAAACAATTTTAAGAAACCAATCTTTAGAAATCACAGGGATGTATCTAAAGAGAGACTGAATATGATGCTCAGGATCAACAGTGGGAACACAGAGGTCAGAAGGGATCCCAGGGGGCCTTAAGTCTCAGCTCCTGCCCAAAGCATGTCCAGCTGGATCTGATTGCTCGATGTCTTCTCAGCTGGGTTTAGATACCTCCAAGGATGGAAGCTCTTTTCTGCAATTTGTCTGTTTATATAAGAAATAATGACTCATGTTTTTGACACTAGTGATGAAATGGAAACATGGCCACAGGTAAGGTAATCATTAGCTTTGGATGATGGCTGGCTTTTTCATTTGAAATCTAGTAGATCTGTTCCTTTCTACTTTGTGTGTTTTATTATCTGGAAGCCACTTGAAAGACATACAGAAGCAAAGCCCCGCAATGTCTGAATAGGAAAAAAATCCATATGGAACAGCCTGGAGATCACTGATTGAGACTTACAAGGCTATCACTTTTTATTTTTACAAGAAATGGTTATTCTCATTCCTTGCCCTATCTTTGAAAATGTCAGCTTCTGTAAGCAGGACTTTCAAGTGTCCAGAGTTCACAAGGGATTACGGACAGCATCAATAATGCTCTAAACACAAACTTTTAATAATTAGGTTTTCAAATAAAAAGCAAAGGAGTAGATGAAAACAGAAGTAAATATCAATATACCAGTCAAACCGAGTGACACTGGTGTCTACCAGGAACTAGTATCAATCACATGTCTGTGTCCAGGTGTCAGATTTGATTATATGTTAGGTTCCCTCAAACCAAGATTAGACACTCTGCTCCCAGCCTGAGAAATTCAGTTGGATAAATTTCCTTGTTTATAACTCTGTACTAGAAGAAGGTTAAAGCAGGCCTTTCTTCAGATCCAGCAACAAAAAAATGAAAAAAGCCCTTGAAAATTCTGAAAGCCCCAAATGCCTGAATGACTTATAAGCAGACAACCTCTGAAAACTCTTGAAAAAGATAACAGAGATTGAGCTTCCTCAAGATTCCCACATAGCTTTCCAAAAGGTATAAAAGAAGAATTGAGATCTATCACGGCCCTTACTTTCCATTTTCACTGCGGGTCATTACAGTGTGACCAATCGCGGCCTGGCTGCTTCAGGTGCAGACCTTCAAAAACAAATCAGGGTTCTGTTGAAGTACCTCACATAGAAGTTAAACAATGTATGGAGTGACTTTTATGTCACTGGATAAACCCATACAGTTTTACCAGTTGTGACAAAGTAGAGCAAGGAAGGAAATTGGATATTTCAGATAACATCTTTTAGATATGAAAATAAGAAGAAAATTGAGTTGGACATGAAATGCCTATCCAACTGCATAAAGCAACACAGTTATCAGAGAGGAGTGCATGTTCCAACACTGAGACATTTGTCTAAAGCAAACAGAATAAAAAACAAAACAAAACACGAGCTTTGTTAAACAAAGCCTTACCTTTCTGCTATAGACTTCTTTGGGAAGTAAAAATCTTCTCCTGCGAGGTAGGCAGCTGCAGTTCCACCTCCAAAATAGGTTTTCCTCAAGAGGGGGGCAATCCGATTGTTTACCAGTAATGCTCCTAAACCAGTAGGGAATCCAAAGATTTTATAGAATGAGATGGGGATAAAGTCAGCTTGGTGAACTCCCAAGTCTAATGGAGAACTGCTCACATATGAGGCTGCATCTAATAGAACAAACCACTTCCCTGGTATTTTGACAGGGCAGAGCTTTCCAGATTTTATGTCTCGTATCCATGAAAGGGGATATTTGGTACCAGAAAAATTGCTCTGAGCTGGATAAGAGAAAAGATGAGGTGTCGTGCAGTTTTGTTCTTCATCTGGTAACCAGTCTTTCTCCAGTAACAGCTTATCCTTTGGTTTTACTGGAACAGATAACACATTCATTGAGGCAGTTATGCCCCTCATACCCACCACAGATGTGTGACTGTCCGTTAGGTAACAGAATCGACTACTTGGTTGCTCTGAGCCTTCAGGTACCCATGGGAATACTTCTGCCACCAGTTTAAGTGCAGCCGTGCATCCAGATGTGAAAATGACAGTATAATCTTCAGATGTAGTGTGAAAATGTTGTAATATTCTGCAAAATGAAAAAAAAAATAAAAAAAATCAAGTTGTTTTCTGAATTTTCTATTTTATTACCATAAGATATATTCTGTTGTTCCTCAGCAGGAAAATTCTTCTATTCTGACACATGATTGAAATGTAAGTACTCAGCTTTCAGCAAATAGCACAATGAACTTCAAAAATTTTGCCCACAGGAGAATCTTTTAAATGCTACAGTGAAAGTAGTTGAGTTCTTAAGGATAGAAGAAGTCAATTCTGCCTAGCTGTGAACAGAGTGGTCCAGTCCAGTCCAGTGACTCAGTGAGATCAGAATCAAGCCTGCATATTATTATATTGTACACTAATAGTGAGGAGAGAGGAGAGTTTGACCTGAAAACTATTAGTGGCATTAGCGGGTGTTTGTTTGTTTGTTTGTTTTAACAGTTTTATTTGGTTAACTAGTTTACAAATTATTTGGAGCAGTCAGAGTATTTTTCATTCAAAAAAAAGGCATACAGCTTTGCTTCTTGTTTATAATACTAATAACAGAAACAGGAGACAGCGAAAAGCAACAGATTTATGCACATAAGGCTGTAATGTTTGTTGTCTGCAAAGATAGCCTAAACCAGAAGTAACCCGACGTCACCCAGTGAGCCAGATTAATAAAACTTAACCAAGCTGTTTTTTTGAAGCATGTCTACACCATACGCTTGCTGATGCTTGGCGAGCACTGAGTTGGCTCTAAACTATCTTCTGTGAACCAGCATCTACTACAGTCTTTAGTATCCATGAACACTTGTCCATCTATTATAGCCCTGTAGTGTGCAAGATAGACTTGCATCAGGTCTGTGCAGAGGCTGAGGAACAGCATCAGCTCAGTTGCTTTCCATGCATGATGTTCTGATGAACTTCTTCCAAATGAACTTTATAAAAATTCTATTAACAGGAACCATTTAGGAGGTTTGGGCAGATGAAGCACGACAAGCAAAACTGATCCAGAGCATAAGTGTTTCTACTCAGAGGTGTTGCCTGGTTTTCAAGACAAGCAAGATGTCAGAGGATTTCTCAGTGCACCTCTTCTGCTACAGAGCATTTCTATGAACAAGCAGCTGCCACTCTAATCTATGTAATCCCAAGGTACAGCCCAGCACTTGGGTAATCCATACACTCTGGCCCTCAATGTGCACCATTAAAAGTTTGCATGTTTTATGTAACAGGAGATTCCCTCATGAGATCGGATGTTTAAATACTGCATTTAAATGTACGTTGTTCAAAAGGTTACATGACAAATTCAAGCTAAAATTTCTTCAACCATAGAATAGTAGAGATAAATGCCTCAAAATTTTGTGTGTTTAGTCTGAAAGGCAAATATTACAGGCAAAGAATGTAGAGTTGGATGTGTGCTGCAGTCAAAGCTCTGACACTGAAAAAGAAACGACTGCAATGACTTTCATGATTAGGACCAAAAACCATTCCACAAAATGATATCAACAATATATTTGTCTGTTGTAGGAAAGTTTTATTGCCCTAGGAAGATGCAACAAATAGATTTGTATGTTCAGTGAAACTTGATTTAGAGCTCCAGTTTTTGAAATGTGATACAAATGTCAGGTAGTCTGTGTTTCCAGGAAATAAAGAAGAAATTTCAGATTTTATGAAGGAATCTTAAGGTTGTGGATTTAAGCTTTAAATGTTTTGAGGAGTCAGTTTGAAAGAAGTCATAGAAATCTTTCTGAAGCAGACCTGCCAGGTATAGCTTCACCAAGAATTCACAATTCTGGACATTGCTTTTAAAGAGCTCTTCAGAGAAAGCAGACTTCCTCCTTAAAATTCATATGCCACATTAGGGATGAAGACAGGGATACCCACAGCAGTTGAGCATAGGGCATTAAGCTGCTAACCTGCCTCATTCATCACTGTTGCTGAATCATATCCTCTCCCCTTACCCGCAGCAGCTATGCAGCCTCTCCCACCACCACCTACGCTACAGCCTGAGGCACCCGTGCATGCCATAGGGGATAGCTGACTGCAGGATCATGAAACCTTACCCCAGATAGCTGCAGTTCAGCAAGCTGTAGGTTTGCCACTTAGACCCATGCCCTGAATTTCAGCTGAGACATAATCTTGCCTTTATTCTCCTTTCCTTGCACTCAGCAAGACAGAGAAAAGGTAAGCTGCAAGGCAAGCAACAGCCCTAACTTACTTTTCAAGCAGGGCAGCATTAGACTGTTTTTTAATAGGGGAAAGGATTGGAAGGCAGATTAGTAAGATGTTCAGGTCTTTGTAATTATGGACATGATTTGGCCCCATCTGGAGTACTGCGTCCAGACCTGGAGCCCCTGGCACAAGACATAGCTCTTGGAAAGGGTCCAGAGGAGGGCCACTAAGATGATCAGAGGGCTGGAGCACCTCTCCTGTGAGGAAAGGTTGAGGGAACTGGGCTTGTTTAGCATGGAAAAGAGAAGGCTCTGGGGAGACCTCATTGTGGCCTTCCAGTACTTGAAGGGAGCGTATAAACAGGAGGGGGAACAGCTGTTTACGAGAGTGGATAATGATAGGAGAAGGGGGTTGTGGATGCCCCATCCCTGGAGGCGTTCAAGGCCAGGCTGGATGTGTCTCTGGGCAGCCTGGTCTGGTGGTTGGCGACCCTGCACAGAGCAGGGGGGTTGAAACTAGATGAGCATTGTGGTTCTTTTCAACCCAGGCCATTCTATGATTCTGTGACTTGGTATGTGTTATCTGATGTAGCCTGTCTTTTTATGCAATGTTATCATCCAATAGGTCTTGGAATCATTGCACTAATATAAGCACAAATTACAAAATTGGTGTGCAGTTTCATTGTCAAGAGAAATGACACCAACAATGAAGTATTAAATTTCCTATGTATGTTTTATCTTTTTGTAAGCAGTACAGCTAATTACATATTCACATGTATGTACACACAGAAAATACCTTCTGAGTTAAAATACGAGGTGATGGGAGCAACCTCCTAATACACAGTATCCTTTCGTAAGAGCAAGCTGACAGGAGCAGCAACGTAAAGCACACTGAAGACAGTCATCAAGTCAGCTCCTCTCTTAGCTTCTCTGCTTTCTTTGCTCTCCTCCTCAGCCAGGCTCTTTGTGCCACGCAGGCTTAAGGGGAGGTGAGACAGAGCTAGGCAGAATGCCAAACGTTACTTGGGAATAATAATCTGCAGATCTCCACAGGAATTGTACTGACTTGCTGCAGCACTGAATCTGACCAAAGGACACTGTGTAATAACAAGAGCTGGGATGCAGGAATGGTGGACTGGGATTTAATAACAGGATGCTTTTGCCTAACCATGAATATCAGAACCAGTGACTACTTTCCTGAAACATTTTCACAACTTTACAGAACAATAAATATACTTTTTTTTTTTTTTTTTTTGTTCACAAATAATGACAACTCTAAGTCGTAAATGAGAGACAAAGCTCATGCACATCAGTAGTATTTTAACTACATTCAGTTTGTAATCACTCAAATTTAGAAACAGTTGAAAGGTACTGAAATATAACCCACAACATCATGTGTTTATTTATTAAGTTCAGTACCAGAAAGTGACTTTCACATAGGAACAAGCAGCTACATTTCTGAATGGTTTCAGTAGGAAATGCGAATCTCTTAAGGTATCTATTTGCATTTTGGGTCTCTAAATGTGTCATGTAATTGCTGTGACTCCAGTACTGGTGAAAGAGGTAGAATTTTCAAAATCAGATATTTGGCTAGAAGATTTCTAACATTTAAAAAGGAAAATAAATAAAGGAAAAACAACCGACTCAAAAGCATTCTCTCTTTGAGAATGACTTCTGATGTGCAGAGCAGAAGAGCTATGAGCACCTCAGAATGAGTTTTATAAAACTAATAGCACAAACTCCTGAACCAGAGCAGCACTGCTATGATAAAATCAGGATACTTCAGGACAGAAAACTGCAATACCTCTGAATGACTTCTGCAGCCCATGGTGCTACATCCTGTCTTTTGATGTTAATATTTGGAAGCACTGGCTACTATTATACACAGAACTCCTAATGTTCTGTATCTTCACATAAGACATACCCCATTACAGTGAAATGCAGTTCACCTTTATTACACTCCTGGAAGATTTATAGCTGTATATAAGGTAGATGTTGGAAGCAGGACTAAAGAGTTGCAGTGGAAAACTGATAGCTTGATCTACTACAGCTCACAGCTGTGAGCAGTAGTGGTATTTTATATTGTTACAAATTTCTACTTCTCAAAGAGCTCTGTGGAAGAAACGACTACGAGGATAATTGTTTCATTAAGCACACTGATAGAGCTGTGCCATCACACAGATGATGTCAGAGAGGCTGAGAAGCCTGACTCTGTACCTCATTTCTAGGCTGGCAAGGGGAAGATGAGGCAGCATGCTCAATCTCTGCTGTGCACCAAAGGCAAACCTAGCAAATTGCCTTGCTGCCCCCTTTCTCCTCCTCCTCCTCTAACCTCCTTAGAAGGACACAGGTCAAACAAAAACCAGTCAAAAATGCAGGAAGCGTATGAGCAATGTGCCTTTGTGGCTAAGGCTAGCAGTATACTTGGCTGTAAGGCAAAGTATCACCAGCAGATAAACAGCTGTGACCCTTCTATGCTCAACACTGGTGGGGCTGCATCTGGATGCTGGGTCCGGTTCTGGCCCCCCAGTACAAGAAAGACATGGTCACACTGGCAAGAGTCCAGCGTAGGGCCAACAAGATTGCCGGGGGACTGGAACATCTGTCCTATGAGCAGAGGCTGAGGGAGCTGGGTCTCTTCTGTCCAGAAAAGAGCAGGCTCAGGGGCAACCTTATCAATGTCTACACACAAAAGGAAGGTGCACAGAGGACGGAGCCAGTCTCTTTTCAGTGTTGTCCAGTGCCAGGACAAGAGGGAACTGGCTCAAAATGGAACACCAGAAATTCCCTCTGAACACCAGGCAGCACTCCTGTGCTGTGTGGGTGCTGGAGCAGTGGCACAGGCTTCCCAGAGGCTGTGGAATCTCCTCCTCAGAGATCTTCAGAAGCCACCTGGACATGCTCCAGGTGTTCCTGCGGGATCAGAGTTTGGAGCTGATGGACCCAGAGGGTCCTGCCAGCCTCAGCTGGCAGACTGTGAGTCTGTAAAGCCAGAATAAGGAGAGCCCACTCAACACCCAGTACATGCTTGTATTCTGAGAATTCTCTTTGCTGATGCTTAATCCCTTTAAAAAGTTGCCGTTAGAGTTTTGTGTATTCATTAACACCACTGAGCCAAAGTGCCAGACTCTTCTAAAGTAAAATATGGCAGAGAAAGTCAATTAATTTTGACCCAATCTTGCTGTCTTGTTTCATAAATGTAACACATACCTAATTAGTAACTGGCTTTATACTTAAAGACATATATAATCAAATCAGGTATTCAGGGAGAACAAACATCTAACTTAACCCAGCTAATCCAACAGCATGGATTAATTAAAAGCTTAATTAAAATTAGATACCCCAAACCACCACTGTCAGCTCTGCTGGGGCACAGGCTACTGATTCATTCGGCCACCTCAGGTACACAGGATCACCCATGGTCAGCTGAAAGGAATGTCCTCCAAGGCTGCCTGCTGGCCGTAGTTACCTCAGACAGAACAAATCATGTTCTTTCTCACCACCAGCTCTTCCTCTGTGGCTCTCAAAAGCAGAGCACTAGCATTGCTACCAGAAAGGTATGAACGTTCATGCTATACCATTACAGCCATTACAGCCTCCCAAAACACAAAACGCAGTTGATCTGTATGCTGGTTTTTGTTTTTTTGGTTGTTTTTGTTTGTTTCTTTGTTTGTTTGCTTTATCATGCTTCTATACTTTAAATACTTCTAAAATTTACCATTTTGCAAACATGTAAGAAACTGAGCAGCTTACCTTCCTAGGTTTGAGTTCTTCCATGCGTTAATTCCAATCAATGATAACATTTCAGCTAGTTGGCAAGACCAAAAGATGACCATGGAGTTTGTGATTGTTATGATTTGAAATTGTATTCACATTTTTATTTAGATTGCAGGTGAGCATTCATGAATACTGTGAACACAGTGATTTTCTAGCCAGTAGCTGATCCAACTAAAATAGACCTCTTTTAAAAACTTAGTATTGCCTCTGTAATAACAGATTCACATTTGAAGACAGTAGTTATCCATTCAACAGTACAAGTTTAAGTAGCACTTTACAAAGACTCCTTTTCAACTGTGCATTTACATATTAAAACTATTTCTTATTATAATTTTTTTCCATTGTCATGCTGCCCAGGAGCACAAATCCAGTTTGGGCTTGTATGGAGAGATGTTCAGCTTGAGCCTCAGAAATTTCACTGCACTGCTTTCTGCTCTACAGACACTCTGAAGAGATTTAAAGTACTAATGTCTAAGGAAAAGCCTTTGTATGAATGGCAATTAGAAAAAATACAAAAAAAGACTTTTGAGTCGATATATTTTATCTTGACTTATAAATATTTTTCTTTAATAATATTAGAGGGTAACACTTTCCATAACTGCCTTTTTAATCCCTTTCACATAGGTATGCATGTGAGAAATGTTTCCAGTGGCTACATCTACATTTATGAGCAATAATATTTTAACCTTCCTCATTTATTAAATAAGGGTCAGCTCCAGCTATCAAAGCAGTCAATTGAAAAAATCTCATCAACTTTCTTGAGGGATTAGAAATGGATACAAGCGCTAAGACCTGGTGCATGACACTCAGCATTGAGGCTTAACTTAAAACCTAGCAATAGATTTGATAATAGATTTAATAGATTTTTCCGTATGTGTTCTTTCCACATATATGAAGTAAAAAGGAGGAGAAAACTGTAATTTAACACAAATTCACAAGGATACCATAAAGAAGCATACTGCTTAACACTCATCCCAAATTTTCCTTAGCTTCTCCCAGTGACAAAAGTACAAAGTGACGGGATAGCTTTACTAGTTACAGCTATATATGTAAGCAGAATGTTCTAGTTCACCAAATTTAAAAGACAAGCCGTCTGGCTAGAAATATCTTATTCTGTGAAGACAAAGTCTATTCCAATATACCACACCACTGTATTATACTCTTATTTTCAATTTCCAATCCAAGCACAAAATGAAACCGAAATCTATGAATAGTTGTAAGAATCAATTGTTTTAAGCAGGACTGTGTCTATCTTCCTCCAGCAAAGCATTAATTTAATGAAAAAATGCCCTTGCAAAGGTTAGTTACTGCCTTCCCACCCATTCTCCTTAAATAAATGTTTTCAACAGGAATCTGCCATCCCATCTCTGCTACTTGCGCAAGTAATCCAGCAGAAATCCATCAAATTCAAGGATTTTCCAATGGATTAATACCTGCATAAGGAAGAGCACTGCAATAAATAAATAATCCTTTGAAGTTTCATCTCAAAGTTTAAGTTGCTTTTTCTGTTTCAGTTTCTTTTCCCATCCTGACAAGGCACAAACTTAAACCTTTCAGAACATACGCCAGCTGTGAAATAGGCACATATTGCCCTACCCTCACTCATCACATCCACATAAACTTGTTTTCTGACCACTTTACACAGAACATACTCATTCTGATCCCAGCTTCTTCCCATTTCTGCTTTCATGAGAGAGCGATTAGGATTTCACTCATCTGAACCTCTGCCGATTATGACTCCACTGAATCAGCTTCCGGAACTTATAAAATAAATCATTAGAAGAAATGTAATTGATAAGCTTCATTTGTTATAGGTGGGTGGTGAAAATATACCTTTTTTTTTTTTTTTTTTTGAAAGCACTATTTAAGCATTTGTGCTCAGCCACCTGTATTGAAGCATTATAATCCGTTACATTTATTCTCCTAGGCTCTGACTGATTCACTGGAGACACACTGGGGAAATGTCTATTTACTAACAAAGGGTCAGAGTTGGTCTTTAAAGAAAAAATCCTCTCTCCAATTCTGCAAAGTTGTCAGCACAGCAGAATGCCTGGAGTTCGCTTTGCACTGCATAGTCAGAAGAAAAGTTGCTCTTTAAAGGCTACAAAATGTCCTCCTGCGAGAAAAGATGCTTTGATGAACAATATTCGTGAGAAGCACCCATACAGACTAAGAGGTGTGGACCCTCATTAGAAAGTGCACAACCAGAAGGCATTCAGTGTCATGCTGGGCATACTGACAGCGAAATCAGATTTAGGGTGGTATTATGGCACTGCATGTAATCAGAAGGGCAGAACAGTAGGAAGGAATCATGAAAACTATAAAATACCCTACCACAGGCTGACTGCTGGTACAGTTTGTTCTAACACACAAATATTACTCCTCTCCCTGGCAGCAGCCCATAACTCCTATAACTTTCTAGATGTGGCAGAAACCCCTGGGTAACTGTTTCCTTAGAAATTAAATAGTTGTTTTTCTGTAGTAGAGAAAGAAGATCAATAGCTACACGATTTTAAAACCACTTTGTGGATATTTTTTTGAGTAAAATAAGCCAGATCGGTTTACTCTAGTGCTTGAACAACGACCAAAGATTTGTGAACATGGTTGTGAATAACAATATTTTCACTAATTAAGATACAAATAACTTTACAAAAATATACCATAGGCTCCTCAAATGAAAATTCATCTGGCATTCAAGTCAACCAGGTAAGAAATAAATAAAAAACAACACAAAAAACGTATTTTAAGTAACATCAAAGGAGAACTAGTCATGAACAGCAAACAGCTCAAGAACAAACCATTCCAAACTGCAAATGCACAAAGTAATTACCAAACAGAAAATGACTAATGAATCATTTTTACAGTCATTCGTGTGTTAAAATTCAAATTGCTTTTGCAACAAGTCTTAAGAGTCACTAGGATGACACAAATCCGAAGCGATACAGAAGAAGATGCACATCAACTGAGGGACCTGATTTAGTGGGAATGATGGTGATGGGTTGACAGTTGGACTAGATGATCTTAGTGGTCTTTAACAATCTTAATGATTCTATGATTGTATTCTATGATTCTAACTTAGTGTCTCAGTGTTAACCAGTCAGAAGTTACTTTAGTCTGCTTTCTGATTCAGAGAAAGCAGAGCATTAAAGTTGGCTATTTTCCAGAAGTATAGCAAGTATAAACTTGGACAGGCTGTTCCAGGAAAAAAGATTAAATAACAAACAAACACATGCTTAGGTGATCTGATGGTTCCAGACACTCAGGTCTTTACACTGTGCTTAAACTTGGAAGTAACTTCAGACAAGAAGTACTGGTCTTTAAACTACATACTTCTGTGATCTTTCCAGCAATTATTCTTTTTGTTTGCTTGGTTTGGGGTGTTGGTTTAAGATGTTTTGTATCCAGTTAAAAAAACCAAACAACTACAATTCTTTTTGTTCCTTGAAGCATTGCACTATACACTCCAGACACTGTGACCCACGTTAATCTCTTTACTTTACTAATGCTACAGAATGGAAGTGTGACAACCAGTAACTGTCCACTAGACATTTACAAAATGGATTTGCCTTCAAAACCTATAGTTTGATTAATTTGCATGTTCCTTGTTATTTTCAGTTGTAAACTGCAAGTAACTAAGCACAGCTTCAAAAGGATAACCCAGCATTTTTCATTCTAGTTAGCAAAGTAAGACATGACACTTGACAGACATCTTCCCAATACTCAGATCCATCTTTTGTTCCTATACTCTAATTCTGCTCTGAAACAAAGATTTGATACTAATCTTGAAAAATATTAACCACAAATGAAGATAGCTGTGTCAGTGATCACACACTTTTCATATTAGCCTGTTCTCTGGGGAAATTGCAAAATGCAAGGTGAAAAGAGATGGCTCAAGGCAAAATGCTCTCATATCAAAAGGAATCAGCTACACAAAATGAGCTTTCAGCAGTGATGAAGTCCTCTGACTCCAAATGTCTGAAGTTCAGAAACTGACAATTTTCAGCATAACCTTTTGGATCTTCCTCTTTGGCACATTTCCACAGTATGACTGGTGGGTTTACTATAAAAATCATTACTGCCATAAACAGTGCTTTCTTAGTTGAGGGAAAAAAAGAAAGCTGAAGATGGGATAATTCCCTGGAATTTATATAACACCTGTACAGAGATCATATTTACTTGGGAAACATTTAGGCTGAGAACTTAAGAGGTACTTAGGTGCTTAAGAAAGAACAAGATGGCTTTGTGAATCTGAGCCTCAGTTACCATGGTGAACGGGACCACAGCATACACTCACACATTAATAGGCCTTATTTCCTCATGGGTTGCTTTTCAAGTACTGTGCTTTTGTCTGGAAAGGGTTTGAGATGAAGATGTTAATATGAAAGCACCTCAGTTTGCTTTCAAAATACAAGGAGTTTACATAAATCTACTCATGCATTTCCACAGGTCTCTCTTTAACATGACTTAAGTTTACCAGGTAAACCCATCAGCTTGCGCTTACCCTTGCTTGGGTGAAAAGACACAAAAGCAAAGTCTGGAAGATTCCTGGACGCTGCAGATGGTTTATTTGTTTTTTTCTTTTTTTCATGTGGTTTGATGCCCTACCTCAGCAGTGCAGCTCTGCTTTTCATTTCTAATAACACTGAAGTTTTTTACAGAAAAAAAAAAATGTTTCAAAACTCCTGTCAAGATGAAGGAAAGAGACAATAATATGAAGAGCAAAGCCTCGGTACAAGGGCTCTTGAAAGCTGCAAGACACTCATCCTCTGCTAAAACCAAGGGCCTATCCCATAACTTGTGAGTTTGAAATAGCACAATACATGACATACTGAAACCATCCTGTTGACTTCGATCTGAGAAGCACTCAGGAGTGAAGGGATTTTCTGCTTATTATTTGTTGAAGAGCCAATCAAAGACTTCTCACTGCACACTGAACCACATTAATATTTTGGCTTAAACAGCCCCAAGATTTCCCAGAAATATGAATGGATGTTGGCACATATGGGAAACATCATTTCTGCCTGTCAAGTTGCACTTCATTCACTTTAAATCCTGACAACCATGCTTCCAATGCTCCTGGCTGTTGAGGGAAAAACTGTTCCACACATGATGAATGCAATGAGGCATAAATGACTGTTGAGGGATATTCTTGGCTTGCCTTAAAACAGAACCCATTTGCAATCCCGAAAACTCGTTAGGAAACGAGGAACAATAGCATTTTAAGGAGCTCACAAGTGACATTTTTAGAATCATAAAATGAAAACAGCTTAGGGGTAACTTAAAGCATGTTAACACCAGAAAACCTCTGTACAAATGTCATTACTTTACAAATTGAACAGAAAATATTAATCAAATTCAAGAACAAGACACTGTGTATGTGAAAGGGAGCTAAGAGAAATCTTCTGAAACCTGCTGCAATTTTCTCATATTGTCTGAGGAACATTCTGTTCAAATCAAAACGGACATGGAAATCATAAACCGGAACTAACTAATCCAGGTTTAAGTATTACATTAGCTAATTCTGATACACATGAAAACTGCTATTAATTAGAAAGTTCACCCCACAGGATGTATGTTAATTAACCTTTCCTTTTTGCAATTTGTGCTGTCTGGCAGCAGAAAACCTCATGAAATCAAAAGTAACTATAAAGTATACTAACAACTGCAATTTCCTATGCAATCCTTCCACATTGCATCCTCATCTTATACAGCTGCTAGGCAGAAAGCCTGAGCTAGAAAGATATCTGACCTGTATTTCTTGTTTCCTCGCTATCTAACTCCTTGGAGTTAGACACCTGACCCAGAAGGTCGGGAAATCCAAATGTCAGATGGTCAGCCCAGACACGGCAACAGATATTCTGGAAAACATTCCGAATAACAAATTCATCATTGGCATGAACCACTGCAGCTTCACTAAGGCCAATTACCATAGGTAAGGAGAAGTACTCATGAACCTGTTTCTGACTTCCCAAGTATGCCACACTGCAAAGCAAAGTCCCATGAAAACTCAGGTCACTAGAGGATGCTCAGGGTGAGCAGAGGATTGCTCACACAGGTAGTACATTCTGTCGTAACAGTACATTCTGGATAACAAACCGTGCTCATGTGAAACAGAATACTTAGCATCTTGTGGGATAATACTCATAGCTCATATCTTCAAAACAGCAATAAAATTGACATTTTAAGTTCAAGAATTTTTAAAGAATAAAAGCAGAAAAGAAATAGGATGGAGAAACCTCATCATGTTTGACTTCTTTGAAGGGCTATTCCGCATGGGATGATCAATAGTTAAAAGCACTTGCAAAAGTTCTCCTTTGCATTCCAGGTCTTAAGGCACTTAAAGAAACGCAAAGGAAAGTAACATGTTGCAGCTGACCACTGAACTCAGCATCCCAGCCTTTCAATATTTTGTACTGACATCCACACATTTCTCATTAAAAAAGTCAACTCATTCTTCTTTTTTATGTAAGATAGATAGACAAAAAATGGTCTATTTCAGACTTGGATAGTTTTATAATACTGTGCACGGTCTTGCACAAACTTTAATATTCTTAAAGTTGTTGTAATTGGAGGGGCATGGAGGGTAACCGTTCTTGTTATTACTACAAAATTTGCACTCTGCAACAGAATTAGCAGTTGTGACAACACTGATGTAATTCCTGTCAGTGCATGCACCTGAAGAGGCATATGTGTTGCTACATATACACAGCTGAAAACAACTCTATCCTTGATTAACTTTCAAGGAAACAAACAAAAAAAAAAGTCTAGAATTTCTACAAGCTAAATCAAAAGCCTGGGTACTTTCATGTATTACCTTATACAGTGATTAAACCCTTCTGGGAATAATGTAATTGAGCAAATAAATTTTACACTAAACATGGATTTAACCTACAACCTTCTTGCATTAGTGAATCTAAGCATTCTACAAATTCATCAAAATTGGAAAGTTTTATTAACTGCTGAAAAATATATTACAACAATACTAGAAAGTGCAACAACCTTCTTTACGTTACTATGCAACACCACATCACAGTAGGCTCTCTGTTTTGAAAGTGATCTCTTGTCATATCAAAAACAGACAGGATGCACACAGTAAGACCTACCCAGAGATTTAGAGGTCTACCAATATTGTCCTCCAGAGTTCTGGGCTTATGTTCCAGCAGGATCAAGTCTGAATAAAACCCACAAAGCAGAAGAGAATTCCAAAATGTTTACTTTCGTGAGGTTTTTCAGATAAAACCTACTGCCTTCTCTGCTCTGTGTACTTTTAAGCCCCACCTATCATGACTTCAGCGCTTTTTCTGAAGCTCTGTCACACCTCTGATGCTTTGATATTAGCTTTGGTAACATCTAATATCATGAGGAGCAGAACAAAAAGTGCAGAATATATTTGATGAATATTTATTCAGAGTTCTAAATACATTCATGATATGCATGCCTCTGCCCTTTGTACACTGCTTTCTGCAAACATCTCAGCAAATGTACAGTGAGTCTGAATGATTACAGAATGTTCTAGGAAAGTAAATACAGAACTTGCAATTGTACTCCTGAAATCTGACTTTAAGATTTACATTCTGAAAGTCAAAGGCAGAAGCTTAATATGCATCCTACATCCCATCAGTGGGTTAAAGTGCCAAATTGCAAAATCTCAAAATGAATTGCTATCAACCACTCTGCGCAACAAGGAGGTCAGAAGAAGTTAATTGGTGAATAACAAAGCACACTGAAGAATAGTTTACTTTTCTTGTGGGCAATTTCCAGATTAAAATATATGTAATTGCTAACAAAATAAGTAATTATGGTTTTTGACCACCATAGTAGGAGTTTATGGAGAAATGGACACAAAAAGGCAGGGATTTCAGCAACTTTCCCACAGAAGCTATATTCAAAAGCCAGTTCAATCCCAGTGGGACGTGTGAAAGTCCATCGTACTGCAGTACATATTTTTAGCTGTTACAATTTCAGATTTCATTAAGTGCTTCTTCAGTGTGACAGGGCAGTAGGAGATGAGTGCTCTGGTGCCTCATTGCATACTTCTTTATCATCTGTCTGGACCATCTGGCTGCAGATCAGCACTGCATGCCCCTAAACTAAAGTGGATGCATGAATCGTTAAGACACACTATCAATGCAAGTCTCCTAAGTGTATTAACAGGAGGAGACAGAAACAGTAAGCTGCCCACTATAAAAAGCAGAAGTGCTCTTCCATAATCTACTTTGCTTGAGATTTAATGACAATTAAATGTAGAAGATACTTCATACTGTGGCTCTTTATTGTCATTACAGATCTACTGGGCTTTTCTTCATTATTCACAATTTTTATAAAAAAAAAAAAAATTGAAAAGGGCAAGAATTGCATACCTATTTTTAAACTTACTGCTTCATTCTTATACAGCACCTCCCTTTATGACTGCCATTCCCTTACATAACAATATTTCTACAGAATCATAAAAATAAAGGCACTGTAACAACCTGTTGCACAAAGCCTTCAAGAAAACAAATATCTACATTGATCCCAAAATATTAAGCCGAACCTCACTCTGCTGTGATTGGGCTGCCATTTCATGGGCTTTCACTCATGATGTGTAGATATCCAACTAAGCCCAGCGTCCCCATCTTATGTTTGAGGTGGCACTGATAGCTACAAGCCTGTTGGCTTTGAATGGCCTTGGCCACATCATCACTTGGGGACCCAGCTCATGTTGCCTATTAGGGAGCTGCTATCAGGCTCAGCAAGAGTGGGTGAGAACTAGGAATCACCAATTCACTCACCTCTCTTACAACACTACTTAGCCCACTGCCCCTACAAAAGAACACTACGTTCTGGTTAGGTTCCTGCAGTTAGAGGTAGGGTCACCCATGTTTTGTGCCTCCCAGTTTCTCTGTTCCCAAGGAGTCAAGCAGCATTGGTGTTCATCTCTTCATTCCTACTAGCCAAAATCAAAACGGATCACATTCCAGCAAAGCAGTTCCCCCCGGGCAAACACCAGCAGCAGTGGGATTTCACTTTCTGTACATCTCAATGTAATTTTGTTTATGGGTCCACCTGTACCATCAAGTTGTAGATAGCAATCCAGACATGAGTTTCGCAGAGGAATATGAAAGACATAGCTCTGTTTGTACTTATTGCTGAGGAACCGTTCCATGTTTAGGCAGAGATGTGCTGCTGCTGATATCCCACCCTTGTACAACGTAAAAAATTTCATACAGCTCTTTGAACGTCTCTCTGAAGGCAGAACACCTGAAATGGTTGATTATAAAGCAGATTCCACTGCAGCGTGTCAGTTTTCCATCTGACAGATGTTGGACAGGTTCCCCAGTTCTCTGCATAGAGCAACTGATTGATTTGTTTCTTTGCCTGAGACAGCAATGTTACTGCTTCCTCTGTTGCTCTCTCCCCCGCCTCCCTCCCATTTGGCAGCTATTACAGAAAACTCCTGCAGCAGCAGCCATCACTTCAAATCCTGTCTGGTTTTCATTGGAAACAGCAGATGTACCTACAGCACATCATTGAAGTTAGTAAGGGAGTGTTGACATGAGATACCTGCATTGCAAAATCACTGCAGATTTATTGCGTGCTTACGCTCAGCTCAGGACAGTATTTAAGCATGTATTTAACTCTTCGTGGTCCCATTGTTTTCAATTAGTCTAAAATGACATACATACCTGAATAACTTCTTGAACTGAGACCTCAGACAGTAAGGTCCTGGCACTCGTCACTCAGACTCCCCAAATTATTCAGATCTCTTAAATGTTATAACAATTTTGTAAGTGATTAAACACTCCTATATTCACTTCTGATTCACACTGATTGTTTTTGCTTGACCACAGGTCAAGCAGCAAAGAGGAAAGTGGACTATTACTCCCTATTACTCCTCTTATGCCAGCAGACAGACAGTGAGGGAGGAAATGTTGAGCGGAATTCCAATGTTTCTGGCATATCTTTTTCTTTTTTTTTTTCTTTGCATGAACGTTCAGTTGTGGACATCTCTAGGAAATGCAGGTAGGGAGATTATGGAGAAGAATATTACAATCTGGGATTACAATATTCCTTCAATTTCAGTTTCTTCAACTTGAAAAATCTCAGTGTCTATACATTTCTTCAAATATAAAATACAAGATTAATCTTTATCAAAATAATGCCACTAACCAAATTCTAATAATAAAAAGTACAAGTTCTTAGAAAATAGTGTACAGTTTCCATTGCCTTCATGCTTCAATCTAACATACGACTGAATGTTAATAGATGAGGACTGAGCTTATAAAAACACCATTGGCTAAAAAACAGTTGCTCAAAATCTCACTTCCTATCACCCCACACAAGTGGTACAGACACACGTGGTTGTTGTTGCTTAACTATTTGTATTCTTGTAACACACAAGAAGCTCAGCTCACCTGCAATATCCCACTGTGAGACACTGTATGCAAGCAGTATAAACAAAATTATCCAAAGAATTTAGGGATAGCCCTCATCTCCTTCTGAGTCCCAGGAAATTGCACATCCTGCAGAATCAATACAGTTAATAGCAGAGCTTGGAGAAACACTTTACTACAAGGTAGACTGCATGGACCAAAACCAAAAGAAATCTTGTTTTGCTCAGATATGTTTCTGTGTACATGCATACAAAAATAGTTTCAGCTACACATTTAAATAAAGAGAACATTACTATAGAATATTTGTAAAATTTTACAAGATCTGAAATGCTGTGCAAAAGAACAGATAACAGTAAATGCAGATTCTTCTGCGCACTCCCTAAACCAAGTTAATTGCCCAACAATTTAAGAGAAAGATGCCAATTATAATCCCGTGGTATCTCCTGTATCCAGCATGTAAAACTTCAAATGGACACATGAAGATCATTTGCCAGTTTTATTGTCCTTACGGTACTCATAAGGACTAATCTCATTGCTATTCTTAGATATTGCTCAGCACTATTACAAAGGAAGAAAAATAAATATACTTCTGCTACAAAGTTGTATTCCTTTATGACCAACAGAAGTACTATGATTTCACTGTGAATGAGAAACTAAAAAGAGGTTTGCTTTTAAGTCATAATATTTAAGTGCTAAAACTGATGTTTACTTATTTTGCAGAATAACAAGTATTTTTACATAATGTATTGAATAATGACTGAACAACTGGGGAACTCAACAATGTAGGGGTTTTTTTTCCTCTCTATGGTCTCTCTACTCATCTTTTGCAGAATATTCAGTAACTGATGCTCAAAAACCCAGGTCAGAAAACCACAATGCACTTGCACATATTCTGTTGCTCTTGTATATCCACCATTATCTACAGCATCAAGGTATGCTGCACTTCCATCCTGTGCCATTCTCAAAAAAGATACAACCCAAAGACCTTACACAGGCTAAACAATTTACCACTGCAAAAATGTCACTCATCCCAGTAATCCCACTAAATTTTGTGTCAAATAAAGATAGTTAACATAAGAAAAAGTTGACATGTGTGGGCATTTGTTTTTCTTAGGTTTTACCCCAGTGAATTTATAAAAAAAAAAATGATTATTTCATTTCAACCATTTATTTCCACCAAAAATATATATTAAAAAAAAAAAAAAAGAAGAAGAAGAAAAAAAGAAAAGACTGGTTAGAATCCTACTAAGCTTGAACTACAATAAATATATATGAATCTCTCTATAATGTTCCCAAAACATGCCTGTTCCTATCTGTCCACAAAGGCAAAGTTTCCAAAACAGCACATCTTCCTTAACATGCTACCCTCTGCCTATGGAATGATTTTCTAGTTCCATTCCCAGCTATTTCAACGTCTATTATGTCAACGGTTTACGGGCTGGTTCGGCCTGGTTCCATGACTAGTGGGGCGGAGGGACTTTGCGAAGTCCACGCCTCTGGAAAAGGGAAACAGGGGACCCCAAAATAAAGAACAGCGGCAACGATCTGAGGAGGAACAAACTAGTTTACCAAATATAATGAGAGAGAGTATCTGGGAAAAAAAAAAGCTGCAGGCCTTACAGTAATGCTGAAGCAGCACTCACAGTTGGGCAGCAGCAAGGAGAGGCGAAGCAGAAGAGTGATGAAGGGGAAAGCGAAAGGAAGTCAGATGACCCGACAGTGCCTTACATGCGTTCCCCCCTGTGCAAGAATGATATCAGCACAGCAAACAGTCTTCTGGGGAATGTAGTGTCTTCTCTTTAGTATGTTGAACTAGGACATTAACACTTTAATTCCCAGTGCACTACATGATGTCATGATGTGGAATAGTGATGACCATAAAACCATGACAATTACCAGGAGCAGTTTCCCCCTTCAGCACTTGAACCAACCCGCTCCCCCAGGTGGTTGTCTCCAGAGCCCACCGAACCCCAAAGACTGTTCTGTTTTCAAGTCTCACTGTGGTCTTGCTGCTGAACCCTCATTCACTGCTAAGTTTTGGAGCCTTGATTCCTCCCCACAAACCTCATCACCTTCTCTTGTATTTTCAAATGGTTCCATTTCTGCTCTAGAAAAAGATGATAGCAAATGTTCTTTAAAGGAATATCCACTTACTTATGGATGTTTTGATTACAACGCTTCCTTGAGATCCAACCTCAGAATTAATGTTCTTTCAAGCAAGTGAGATGCTGACACTGTTACTGCTCATGTTTATTTGCCTTGTCTACTGGGTATACTTGCTTTCTCAAACACCAGTGCCCACCTGTGGTTGCTGCTTTTAAATTTGGATAATAAACTTTTCTGGAAAGAGATCGCCTTCCCTACGTGACACTTAAAGAACCACTTCCCACAGCATGCATGACGCAGTTCAGACGCTGCTAGAACATAAATGAAAAAAAGAAATATGGTAACTTGTTCTCTAAATGTTTGAATGTAATCCAAAATGCGCATAAAACAGTAAAACTTTGGATGCCTCATTCAGTAGCACCTCTAATTTCAGGCTCAAGCAACATATCTGTAGCTCCTGATAACAGCTTAACATATTTAACTCTTGGTTGTTGGTTTTTTGGTTTTGTTTTGTTTTGTTTTGTTTGTTTTTAACTTGATAACTAATTAGATTTATTTTAACCGATACTTTGGTTAAAGTGATTCACTCATGAATTAATGTGGAAGATGTGTGAAAGTGCAAATCCCTCTTTGAATTACTAGATAAAGCCTGCTTCTGTCAGCATTAGAATCTGTACTGTTTCATGATCAGCGTGATGCTAAAGAAGTATGTATCAGTATCCACAAAAGAAAACAAAACCTTTCTATGCAAAGGCTACTCAGAGACCCATTATATTTATAAACCGTGAAATTTAGCTATATCAGCTACTCCTTGCTTTCAGTATCAGAAACCAAGGGAGAGGATACTAATGGGCACAGTCAGAAACTATTAAGATAAAATGTTATAAAAGAATGCAGCATTAATAAAACAGGAGAAACTGACAAAAAAAAAGAAAGAAAGAAAGAAAACAAAACAAACCAAAAAAAGCCCACACATAAACACACAAAAGGAAAATATTCAATAAAAAAGTTTTATTTTGATATTACAGCTTAGTGGTTTCAAGTGATGATTGTTTTCTTAGGAAATAACATATTGTACTGCTAAAATAAGACATCCACAGAGAAAAAGAAGCTTACTAATGATAAATTATTGTAATATAAAAGCAATCAGATTCAAAGAATATAGAATACTCCACTAAAAGATACATTTTTTTTTCTAATGAGAAAAAATGCCATGGCAAGAAACATACTGCAGTACACAAGAAGCATCTCTCCCCAAAAGCATCTGAAATGCTAAGCTATTATTTCTAGATAACAAATGTAATTAAAGTACAACCACTTCAAGTGCAGTCTAAACTGGATTAATCAATAATGTATCAAACCCATGCTCAAAATAGCTGGTCACTGCCACTGGGGATTAGCAGGTGAAATAGTTGAGAAAAAGAGAGCACAGAACATTCACAGCTACTGAATACACAGTGCATCAAACTCCAGAGCTAGGAAAATCCCACAGAAAAACAAGTGGCACTTTGCTTCTGAGTGAGGATGCGACCATTCTGCCCAAGGTAGGGTGTTAACCTTCCATTAGGTGTTAGTTCTACAAAGCTGTAGTAGTCCAGTATCACCGTCTGTTAGTTAAAGATGTAAACCTACAAAAGAAGATGAGAGCCAGCAGAATGCCCTGGCAACCAAGGCAGCAAGCTGGGCTGGGTTACCAGAAGCAGGGCCAATGGACTGAGACCCTCCTCAGTTAAGCCATCACTAGGCCACAACAGCAGTACTGCAGTTTTTGGCCCCAGCACAAGATGATCAAAGGCAGCCAGTTCAGTTTTCAGGCCATCACAGGGGAGTAGGTGCTCCACAAGGAGAGGTTTTTAGCCTGGAAAGAAAAAAGTCTTGAGGGAATCTAACAGCAGCCTTTCATTACCTCTGAAGTCACTGAGAAGGCAGAGCTGTGCGCCCCACAGCAGTACAAATGAAATGAGAGAATCCAGATGAATACATGACAAAACTTATCCACCATGGGGACAATAAGCAGTGGAATGGGTGGTCAGGAGGGACTGTGCAATCTGCAGTTCTTAGAAGTTTTCAAATGGGTATGGTTTTAAAGAGTTGGATAAAGCATCAGGTGTCCTGGTCTTACTGCTGCCCCTCTTCAAGCAGCAGGTTGACCTCCTCAGATCCCTTCCAACCTGCACTAATCAGTGATCTTGTGATTCTAATAAAAGTCAGCACAAAAACATTTGGAAAGAAGTAATCTGTGGCTTGAGGTCTGTGTGTCAGTATATCTTTGTCTTTGCCAGTCAGACTTTCAGTGGAAATCACTGTTTTGAACTATTAGAAGAAAATCTAGTACCAATCTGCACCTTGAATGATAACTGCTTAATGTATCTTTTTCCAAGTTTCCCAGATTTCATTGTACCTCTCTTTGTGTATGAGATTCATCCTTGAAAAAAAACTGGTAATTTTCCACATGCAAAACGAGGACTTTTTGTAGAGAATTAATTTTTAACTACAGGCCATTACAGATTTGCAGGAGACAGAATGGCTTGTCACTGTGCGCAGTTTGTGAACAGACTGAAAGTTCCTGTCCTAATCAGTACACAATTTTTTTTGGTTTGTGATCATTTTCTGAGGAAAATAACGGATGCTCTTACTATCCTTCGTATAGCTTTTCGTGAAACAGCTTATCAGGAGACATGACTGACTGAATTGGCTCGCTGCCCCTCAAACAAAACTGAGAAGGCACTTTACTGATCTTAACTCCACTCAAAAATCTCCTGGCTAATTATATTTCCGAAAATGTACATTAAATTGCAGCTTTATCACACTGGTCACTTATTGATTAGGAAAATGTTTTAGACATTAAAAAAAAAAAAGCCAAAAAAAACACAAAACCCAAAAAACAAAAAACAAAAAACCCCTCCTTCTCATCCTCTGTATCTTTGTGGAGAAGAGTGTCTTAAACATATATATACATGCATTTATGTTCTTTTAATGCAATTAAATGGGAAGCAGCAAAGAAAATAGCAATCTATTTCTAGGAAAACACTACAGGAGATGGCACATGAATTTTTTTGGAAAAAAATGTCCAGAAAAAGCAACACATCCTGTTGGCTTCCAAGTAATCTCTAGATTGTTATACTCTTCTACAATCACAAGGAAAAAACACTTTGATCAAATAACCCACTTTTCAGTTAAGGGCTTTAATCTTACACAATTCGAAACAGCCCCCAGTGAAGTAGTTCCATGTGGTTAAATATGCCAGTTTTCAGACTCATAAATTTTATTCAAGTGCATGATCGCTATAGATGAAAACCAAATGGGTCTATTCCTCTGATAGAGCAAATCAAGAATGATTGGTCTGAAATAACCCCCATTAAAAGTAGGTGCTGACATCAGTTGAAGTTTGCTTGGATAAGCAAGAGGCAGAGAATTCTGTGAACATCCTTGCTACGAGGATGATTTATGAAATAACTTCACAAGCACAGGGTAAGCTGTGTGTCATGGTTTTGTAATTTTTGCTATTGGTATTCCACATCATAACATCATGTAGAGCACAGAGAAGAACTACACGTCCCAGAGGACCTCATGGTCAAAGAGGAAAATATGTCACAGAAGTGACGCTTGCTCTCCCTCTCACTGCCTAGCAGTAGGTGTGGGTGTGCTTCCAAGCTGTGTGCCTTCAATTTCAAAGTAGGCTTCTTGTTCTTCAGAAACCTCTCTCTCTCTTATTTTACTTGATTTATTAGCCTCAATTTTCAATTAGATTGTATTATATTGTGTTATCTCGCATTCCGATATCATAGTTAGTAAAATAAGTTTTCCTCCTTAGATAATTGCTGCTGCTCTGTTTGTTTCCTTGAGTCCAGCTCCCATCTCCCTACCCCTTTCCCTTTTCCTTTCCCAGCTTTGGGGTCAGGGGGCCCATGGGCCAACTGCCCCCCTGTCACAGACATAGATTGATCAAGATAACTCCGTGACACTGTGCCTTGTCAGCTTCAAGAAAGTTTTAATCAAGAAGACACTTTGGCTGTATACACTTTTAAATTTTGATTACATCTTTAATATTTCAATTAAGTTTTGGAAAGTTTTTAAAGTTACAGAAACACCTTATCACTGCAATAACAGCCAGAACATTAGCAGCCTCCCTCAAATTCACTGTGAGATAGAGTATGGTAAAATAAGATTTCTCTTCAGGCTTTGGGAGCTGGATTTGGTATGAAGAATATAGGATCTCACAGAAAATTTCAGCATAGAGAAACAACACCCTGTTCTTTAGCAATTTGGCTGTGTAGAGGATACCAGAGACGCGTGCTTATTATAAAAGGTGCTGTAAAAAACATGGTGTTAATAATATGCTTTGGATAGTAACGTGTTAAAAGTTAGAAATTATGAAGCTCTATTCTACTGTCTTTTGTCATAACCTCCCTGTAATCAGCATCTCTACTTACCTATGTTTAATTGGTTGTCCTATTCAAAAATGTCAGCAAGAAATATGTTTACTTGAAAAGCAACACATTTGTATAACATTAAATCAACAGCTAATTAAGGTAGCAAATAACCACTGCATTTTCATTATAATCATGTAATCTTTCTAAGTGTGTTGGTTACAACAACAGTTAATTTTGTTACAGAGATATATTTTAAAAACATAATCCAAACAGAGATATAACTTTGTGGCTAGTTGTCTCAAATATTCAACAGCCTAATATGTTTTTCCGCTTGCTCAGGTTGGGCTTTAAGATATACTTCTGGAATTATCATGAGCATTAGCCAGTAAGGGAAGAGAACAAGACATGCTGATGGACAACAAAGTAACATGATACTACAGCGTGCTCATACATAGTACAGACAGCCATTTATTTCCCTCAGGTAATAATAAAAAGGTTCAAAAAGAAGCTAAGCTTTGCTATTGTGCATGCAGAGCCAATTTCAGAACACCTGTATGTAGCCAAGAGTCCTGCAAAACTTCCTCAGCATGTGAACAGGCCAAATCATTACTCAGTCTTAAGAGATGGTTACTTTACCATGTATAGCCAATCTATTCAAATAGAACAAGCTACAGACCTATCTGCTTACAGTACAGACTCATTCTAATTAGTCAGAACATCAGGACTATCTTGCAGTTATGTCATAAACTCCTCTATTCGGCAAAACTGCTCAGAACTGTAGGCACCTACTCATTATCCATTCAGTGACCATCATTCCCTACTTAGCGGTGGTAGTACCCACCACATGGGATGGCACTCACACTTATGAGCAAGAAAGAAATCACAAATAACATTTTCAGCCTGCCCAATCTCCCAAAGCAATGAAACTATGAGGGGAAATGTTCATAATGAGAGCAGATAGATCTTTCACATCATGGTGCTGCTCTGTTTCTTGGGTAAAGACTGGAATGCTAGCCTAGGAAGCATCAGTAAGGAGATCAAGCATTAAGCAGATTAAAAGAGCCCTCTCAAAGACAAAGTCTTAGACAACTGTAACGAAATCTAGTTAAATCAGTTTGTAATTACAAATGAACCACTTGATCAGGATACATTTTCTACTCCAAATCTGTTTACCAAGTATTCCTGATTAACTCACCAGAAAAGTTTCTCAAGCAATTACTCAGTACTTTACATGAACAATTTTCTTTCAAGGTAAAAATTCAATTTACCACTTTATGAACTCTTTGGCTGTTCATTACTTATAGTATTAAGTTCTGTCACCCAAGCAACCACCACAAGACTTCTGCATCTAAACTTGTGAAAAAGAAAAGAATCAGCTATCTAAGCAAGAAATAAACGGGGTCTATGACCTTGCACATGGACATACTGCCTTGTTTACATGAGGTGATCAGCATTTGTACAAAAAGAAGAATCCTGGACATTTCCTCACTTAGTAAGTGCCTAGTCATTCAATACCTGGACAAAATACAAGTTGACAGGTTCATTTCAGATTGAGTATTGTCAGGGACTCTCAAGATTTCTTTGCCTCTTGCCAGAAAGCATAAATGTCTAGAAGCCATGATGAGGTTTGAGCCTCCAACGTGGTCTCCTAAGTTGAAATTCACTTCCATGTTGATGAAACAAAATGTACAAGCTTCCATTTAAGTGTTTGAATAAGATTTCTTTATTGTTTTGTGAAATGACATACAATTTCAGAAACATCTGGTTTTGGAGAACTCAACCATTCATCCAGTATCAGCATTTCTGCTGTCTTTAACTAAAGAATCAAGGGCCAAAGTTAAGAACAAGGAGGCAAAACAAGGGTGGAAACACTGTATGATGTTCATCAACATCCTTTGTATGGTGCTACCTTTCTTTATGGCCAACATGGATTTCCATGCTGTTATAATTTAATCGTCCCTGATAGTGCCTCCACGATCTTTGTGGTTCTGTGGGAAGGAAATTTTGTGGGCAAAGAAAAGCAGACTCTCCACCTTGTAACAAGCATTAAAAAGACAGCAAATAATAATAATAATGATAATAATAATTGAAAGGCAATAGAAACAAAAAGAGACCAAAAAAATTGCTTATTATTTGCAATGATTATGATTAAATGACACATCACACTCTGGATTGAGTAGCCCCAGGATACTCAGCACAGAGGTCAACATCTGTACAATCTCATTTTCGTTTGACATGGGACATGATAGTTCAGTGGGACTGAACTGTCAGCTACCTAACATTATTTTAGAGGCCTTGCAGTCATATCTAACAGTTAAGCTGTTCAAACAAAAAGGAGCTCGCTTCAAAATTCACTGCCAGAAGTCATACGCTTGTAACATTTACCAAAGACTTTGGAGATGCAAGCACCGGGGCTCTTTGAAAGACACTCATTTATTCCACTAAAAATTATATCAGTGAACACAAAAAGGTATTAATAAAAACCCAAAATATCACATCTGGCTAAGAGCTCCCTGAACCGAAGGACACTGGATGCTAGAACAGTCTAGCAGGAAAGCATCACAACATGTTTCCCTTCTTCTTCCCTAGATGTCTGTTACTGATACTGAACTAATGTATTACTCAGGTTAAAGTGTTGGTCAGTTCAGATGGCTGAATTCTGAGACACTGGAACACCTTTCATTCCCTGTGTACCTCTGAACAAACCACATGTTCTCTGCTTTTCAGCAAACACTCCTAGGAAATACTCAAGTATCAAGATCGTCCTCTCTATCTGGTGCTGAGGAAGTGAGCTCAATGGCGTAGAACGTATCCCATCGATGTTTGTAATAGCAACGTTGCCCTCTCCTAATCCAAGCATTACAGATCTGCGTCTGCAATACAAATCACTGCCATCTTTTCTATTTTAAGCAGCCACAATTTAAACCACAATAAATATAAAATTCTAGTGCAAACTAGGCCGTATCTGAAAAGTTTGGTATCGACTAAACTTGGGAGCGTTCACAAAAATCTTTTTTATCTATCCTACATATATAATTTTGCAAAGTGTATCACCTCATTGATGCTCAGTTTTCAGTGGAGACATTACCAACACATACCTTAGCAATATATCTCAGCATTTGTAAAACCTTATATACTTAATACTGCTATAAGATTATTATTCCTACTACTATAAATACACTATTTCTCTCTTATTTCGTTGCTCCCAATTCTAAGGAAACACTCTGAAACCTAAAAAAAAATGCACATATTGGGAGTGATACCATTTAACATCTTTGTCAACAATCTCAATAATGGGATGAAATGCGTCCTCAGGAAGATCATGGACGATATCATGTTATGGGATCTGACTGATACATCAGAGGGCAAAGGTGTCATTCGAAAGAACCTTGACAGGCTCAGGAAAGAAGCTGACAAATTTCAGAGAGTAGCAAGTTCTGTACCTGAAACTGAATAGCACAGTGTATCAATATAAACCAAGGACTGACTGATGAAGCAGTAGCTCTGCAAAAAGGCCCTTGTCCTTGTAGAAAAGTTGAAAATGAATCAGTAGCGCACTTGTATGGTTATGAAGGCCAACCACACACTAGGCTGTTCTAATAGCATGGATAGCAAGTGATTATTCCCATTACTCATCACTCAAAAAGCAACTGGAAGACTGTGACCAGTTTGGGAGTCTCACTGTAAACTGCAAACTGGAGTGTATTCAGCACTGGGCCACTAAAACAGCCAGGAGGTTGAAGAACATGCCCTTGGAAAGAGAGACTGAGGGATACTGATTGTTCAGCCAGGAGAAGAAAAGGCTTTGGGAACCTCATCACTGTCTTCAGTTACCAAAAACAAAGGAGTTACAGATAAGAAAAGGCCAGACTCTTATCAGATGTAGATAAGCAGATGTAGAAGTGGAAACAATCAGACACAATAGGGAAAAGTATGATCAAACATAAAGAAGAAAATCTTCCACATGAGGACAGTCAGTCACTGGAACAGGCTGCCCCAACAGATAGTTGGAATCTCCAACTTTGGAGATGATCGGAACTCAACTGGATGCAGCCCTGAGAAACGTGATCTAGTTTTGAAACTAGCCCTGAACTATGACCCAGTGGATTTCACAGGCTCAATCCAACCTGAAATATTATATGATTTTATTCTAGAAGGGAAACTATGCAAAATGAAGTGCTGTAAGGAAGCAGGACATTTCTCCCATGCTTCCAGGCATCAATTGGACAGAAAAGTGATCAGAAATTGGGAATCCCACATTTTTAAAATAATGAAAAGGCTAACAAAAAATGGGAGGAAACAAGTTACAAACCACTGGGGCTACAATGACAGAATTTCTGCCAACTAACAAATTCTGACTAGAAGATGAGTAAGAGAACTCAAGAGCTAAATGCACAGAGAATGCTTACAGAAAATCAGTTCCCTCTGTGCTAAGGGCTTTAAAAGTCAACAGGGTCAGTTTAAAATTGATCCACTGTCATTTTATCGGCAGCGAGTGACAGGAATGTTGGGTAGATGTAATGTGATCCCAGTCATTCAGTCCCATGAGCAGTGTGAGGCTGCATCCTTCCATAGCTGGCAGCAGCAGGCAGGTTTTTACTAAGAACCCCATGAAGAGAAAACTGCCACTGCTGATCCTCATGCTGCTATTGAAGTTGATGAGAATTTTTACTGCTAAATAACTGCAGGAGTGAGGCCTACATTAGAACAGAATGAACAGAATAAGCATAAAGAAACATGTTTTCATTTCAGAAGCATATGGCTCCCAGTGGTTTCTAACAAACAGTAACTCAGTGTCAAAGGGCAAATTTGGCTCCCAGTTTACTGTTGTATTACCTAGTTGCTGTTATAAAAATGAGGAAACAGAATAAGAAAAAAGACATATGGATATATGTCTGAGTCAGTGACCTTTTGTTCTGACAAATTGCTGATTTTTCAAATATTGGAAACAACATATTTATCACACTGAAACTGACTGATGTGCTGGCAATTTCCCTTTAAAAAACCTCTGTGCCAGCCAAATGTCAAAGTCTGTTACTTCATGTTGCGTGGATTTATACAGTTATTCCACAAGTCAGTGCACAGTCTCACCTTAGGTAGGAACCGCACTAAGTGTGAAGGAAAAAAGCACGCAACTATTCAAGTACCAAAAGTATGGTGACTACTCCGAAAGTAATGTGTCCTATTTTTCAGGAAGATCCAGGGAACCACAAGCTAGTGAGCATCACATCTTTATAAGTGACATAGACTGTGGGATGAAGTGTATTTTCAGCAAGTTTGTTGATGAAACTGCTATGCGCAGCTGACACAATAGAAAAAAATGGACACCACCCAAATGGACCTAAACATACTTGAAAAGCAGGCACAAGAGAATCTAATGAGGTTTAACAAGGCCACACGCAACATGTTGCACTTGGGTTGAGGCAATCCCAGTTATGAGTACACACTGGGAGAAAAACTCATTGAGAGCAGCCCTGCAGAGAAGGACTTCAGCGTCCCAATAAACAAAAAGCTGGACATGAACCAGCAGTGTGCTCTAGCAGCCCAGAAGCCCAACAGTATCCTGGGCTGCACCAAAAGAGGGGTGGCCAGCAGGGCGAGGGAGGTGATTGTCCCATTGCGCTCTGCCCTTGTGAAGCTCAACCTGGAGTACTGCATCCAGATCTGGAGCTCCCAGTGCAGGAAGAATGTGGAGCTGTTGGAAGGCCTCCAGAGGAGGACCATAAAGATGATTACAGAGGTGGAGCATGCGTCCTATGAACAAAGATTAAGAGAGTTGGACTTGTTTAGCTTGGAGAAGAGAAGGCTCTGGGGAGATCTCACTGGGGCCTCTCAGTACTTGAAGAAAGCTTATAAGCAGAAGGGGTCTGATAGTGATAGGATAAGGGGGAATTACTTTAAACTAAAAGAAGGGAGATTTAAGTTAGATTTTATGAAGAAATTTTTATGCAGAGGGAGGGGAGGCCCTGGAACAGGCAGCCCAGAGAGGTTGTGGGTGCCCTATCTCTGGAGACATTCAAGGCCAGGTTAGACAAGAGACTGGGCAGCCTAATCTAGTGGATGGCAACTTTGCCCATAGCAGTAGTGTTGAAACTAGATTATCTTTAAGGTCCTCTCCAACCTAAGCCATTCTATGATTCTATGATTGATTATGTTGGCAGTATGGCAGTAGAGGTTGAACCTTCCCAAAAATATTCCATTACATTTTGTAGCCATGAAATATATGGCAGCAGAGGGGCAGTCTGACAAAATGGCATCTGAAGCAAAGACATGATCATGAAATCCTCCATGCAGAAAAAACGGCATCCACCAACATTCACTGACACTTGCTGAACATTTACAGAGACCGAGCAGCAATGTAGCACAATGAGGTGGTGGATGGTGTGTTTTAGCAGTGATGACAGCAATGTAAAAGACAAGCCGTGTTCCGGACAGCACTGCACAGCTTTCTCACCACAAAAAGAAGAGTGTCTCAGTCATCTCATACATGCAAATTGACTAACAGTGGTGCTCTATTGTATATTCTGTAGTATATATATTACTATGCTCTATTGTATATACTGTAGTTTGTACTACATAAACATAAATAAATCTCTAATGAATATTAGACCAATATCCTACTTTGAGTGAGTACTCTGAAAAGTAAAGCATTTCTTCTATTCTTTCTTGCAGCAACTGAAAGGAGAAAAACTACCAATGCTAGTCTATGCAATCTTCTCTTTGAAGGAAGTTCAACTAAATGCATAACTTCTGGCTTCACTGGACCTTCCCTTGACATTATCCTATTAACGGGAGCACTTCCTCCTTCCAACATGGAAATTTGAAATTAACTGTTTTCTTGGCTCCTGTTTCAATATCAAAGAAGGTGAGAGTTTTTGTCATGCATCTTTAGACTTTAGACAATCAGTATTGTTCTGATATTGGGAGAAGAGGGAAAAAAAAGAGGGAAACTTTGCTGTTCATTAGGTATTTTCCCCTCTAGTTTCTGTTCCATCACTATTCTCGAGGGAAAACATCTGCTACCCAACCAAGAATTCTCCTTCTTTCTTTTGACTGTGTTTCCCTCTAGAATATCCTTCATTTTGCTGCACTGGCATTTTAGATGCCCTTTGTTATCTCTCTCCTTTTGGTACATTCAGGTTATCCTGTACAGACTTCTTTTTCACTTTAAATCCAAAGACACTTGAAATGAGTAGTGAAACATCATAGGAATAACAGTTGCCTTTTTTTTTTTTTTTTTTTTAATTCAGCTCAAGAATTTCTATTGACATCAAGAGCATACTCAAGGTATGCATGTATATACACTGCATGCAAGCTGTACATTTCCTATTTGCATGTAGAGCTCATTCAACCCTTTGCATAGGCAAATATTTATATCTTGATGATTTGCTCTATTTTTGACCCAAGCTTAAAGTGACTCCCACCAAAAAGTCAAGTTGAAATACTTGACCAAAATATAGGACTGTATTCTTTATATGCATATAAAGAAAACATATATAAGAACAGAATACAGGACAGAAAATCTAAAAAATACAGTCCCTAACAATGATTTTCAATCTTAAGATGGATTCTAAGATACAGCTATATAAAGTCTTTCAAAATTATTGAAGTAGAGCATCCCAATCAAAGATATTTATAGATTGTATTATATTTTGCCACCAGCATTGATAGCTATCCCAATTAAATCTAAAGGCTAAGACATTTTGCTTCAAACTTGTAAGGCTCTTATACTGTGTAATCAATTTGACTTGCTTGTAGATAATTAAATGCTAGCAAGTGACAAAAACTAGACAAGATGCATCAACTTCAACTGGATTAAAAAAATATATATATCAGAAACGTGTTCTGCAAGTGATCATCAATACATAAAAACCTCTCAAAACACCACCAATACCTTGCAGCTTGGAAATTATGGTAAGTGTTATGATAGGATCAAGGAGGATGTGGGTACAAAATCTTCCCTCCCTCTTTGCAAAAAGCCAGTAATCCTATAAATAGGTCCAAGGCAATATCTATTAAATCGCTGGCACTGACTTCTGTCTTTACACTAGGTCAGAATTTCACTAACGTCCAGCCTACTGACAAAAGGTGGTTTTTATTAACGTCCAAACTAATAAGAGTTCAAGATCCCTAATTAAGATGCTTCGCTCACTTTTCATAGTGATCTGATATCCACTGCAGGTGTGGAAAAGCAATTGCAACAAACTGAAAATGCTACTTCTAATTCCAAACTCTTATTTCCAGCTCAGTGAAAATAGAGACCTTTTCAACATCTAATAATCCCTTTACTGACAATACAATTTCAGCATTCCATGAAGATGGAGATGTATCTGTTGCTTGCACTAAGAGATAATTGCCTTAATTGTAAATAAACAAACAATTGCACATACAAATAAAATGTAATCTCATGATACAGGCAAGCCACAAAGGTAGCTCTTCAAATCTCAGAGGTATTTTGATCTTCCCTTTGGTACTTACACAATGAATTACATGTATACTGCTTATGACTGCACATGAATTTCAAAATCCCATTCTACAAATAGTGGTAGTCAGACTCTGATCTTTGTTGGTCTCTTCTAACTCAACTGTTCTATTATAAATACAGCAGAACTAAAAATTATTTTGAGAAAATGAAAGCCCTGTGTCATTCTCAGCAAACGCACCTTCAAACAAACAAACGTTTTTAGAAATATGTTTTTAGTTCCAATTGAAATAATGGGAGTCATCCTCAGATATCGAGAGATATTATTTACATTTCCTGATGCAACAGAAAAAGAAGAATGGTGACTTTCACATGTAATATGGATGCCACATATGGTGAAAGCTACAAAGCCTTTCTCAGGTAAGTAGATCTAAATAGAAAAGAGATTTTCATGAGTATGGATCCTCTTCATTTGTAAAGATGACAACTTTTGACCTCTCTTATCTTTCTGCCCAAAGTTGGTGAAATTCAAATTTGACTAAAATTCAAACACAAATTTATTCCCCTTTCTCTGCCAATGTTCTCTTCCCATCTTGACTTATTCCATTAAGCTACCCAGAGAGAGAGATTTTCATCAGTTACTAAGAGAAAATCTTACTGCTCTCACAGCTGGCTAAGAGAAAAAAATATTTCCTAAGAATATATTTTACGCACAAGTAAGATCTACGGTGTTCCTGGAGTCTTAAATAATGGTTTGAGGGTGCCATTTGAAGATGGCATTTTTATACTACTTTATTTCTTTATTTATTAAAACACAAGTCAGGTCAAGCTGCAAGTCTCATAGAGGTACATCATGTGAGAGTTGTGATGATTTCCAAGGCATAAAGAAAAACAACTTGTCAGTAGGCAGAGACTGCCACAGGGCATTCAGTGGTCACCATTTTTTTTTTCCTTTGCCCCTGTCAACAGCCATTTGGAGATACCCTTACTAAATCCAGCAGCTTTTCCCAACTTTCATAATACATTAGTCCTTCAGCAACAGATACAGAGTCTCTCTCACAGTTAAAAATGATTGTTGGTGACCAAGTGAAAATGTCATTAATTCATTTCAGAGGACTGACTTTCCACGTTGTGGAAGGTTTTCACATGCAATCCTTATTGAAACTAAAGAAAGCAACCAGAAAAAAGAATGATTATAAAATACAGTTTCTTCGCTAAGGGGAAAAAAGCATGCATGGCCTAAGCAGGTGACCTCAACCTTTACAGCAGACTTACAAACAAGCTTTGTACGTTCCACTGTTTCATCTGGCAAATATTTGCACTGGTTTGGGTTAGGGCACTCTAGCCTTAGTATTATCTTGCTCCACATGCATTTTTATTGATTTCAGTGGGAATTATTAGTAGAAGCAAACAATTTATAATGTGTCAGGGTCTCTAAGGTGCCTCTACATCTTAGAAAATGCCTTTTATGAATGTGCTTGCTCTGTGGGAGCACATTCATTTATACTATTTATAGAAGTTTTAATATATTCAAGTCCAGGCACAGTTCCTTTACATTTCAGGCTGGCCCATAACTGGAGAAGGCAACTTCCTTGGCCAGGTATTTAAATGCCTACATTGAAAACAAACAAAAATGTAGGCTGTACTTTTTAACTTCTTTCTTTCTTTCTGGCATAGGCACACGCCAGTTTTCCTCAGCTGGCTTGTCCATCTCTCTTTTGATTAAAATCCCCATTTATATATGCTAGCAGCAAAAGTGCAGCATATGTCAGTTATTTTCATGCATCACAAATCTTTTGGAGTCATTCACTCCGAATTATAGGCCTTTATTCTGTAGAAGAAAAATCTGTTATTCGTTTCTAGGTATGGAGCCTGTAGTAAAAATAAAGGAAAGTGCTGTTCAGTGCTAAGTCAAATGTCTATCTGTCTACTATGTCACGAGATGTTTCTAGCAATCAAACCTGGAAAATGATCTCAAGCAAACAAGATCTGTTTTCTGTGAAATTGTTTTGATTTGCATTAACAAAACTGCTGTCCTTTAATACTTTACTGATTTTATCTGTTATGTATCTCTCGGTAGAGATGTCAAGTTAACTGGTATAATGTTACTTAAGCATCACAGGAGAATGAAGATTTTTGAGATGCACAAAGCCTGGGCATTGTAAGCAACACAATTTGAGCCCCCCATCAAGCTACACAGATATCAGAATGGTAGCATACACATTTGTTCACTTTCTCTTTTTGTCTATCCAAGCCATCTGTGTGTTGGAGAAATTAGTTCCAAATGTGTGTAATTTAAAACCTATCATTTTTCACAATGTGTGCAATCAGACTTAAATTATTTAGAATTTATCAATGTACGCTGCCTTGTTTAACCCCTTGAGGGGAAAGACCACGTGATAAAAAAGCAAATCCAGGGAGTGGACTGATTGAAATTAAGGTACAAGAGAACAAGGCAACAAAACACCGACTTCACCTCAATGCCAAGACCTAAATGCCCATGTCACAGGGACACTTTGCAAAGAGGTCATTGTTACTTGCAGTATGGTTGCCAATTACTAACATCTATTGCAAGGCATAACCGTAGTTTTACATCGATAACTCCCAGCACTCTTCTTCCTCCTACACAAAGGGAAAAGAAGAATAGAAAGCACAAAAAAGATCCTTCCTTTCTTTCTCTTAGCAGGAACAACAACAAAAAGATGTAATACATTTCAACAAGCACAAGTAACAAGACTTATCCTCTCAGTCAGCATAGCTGTAAATTACCAAACTCCTTAAAGCCAGTGAATAGGAGAATGGGAATAAGATTCCATCTATAAGAGTGCAAAAATTCACAGATGGGGAAAAGAAATGCCTCATTTCATTACCACTATGTTTTACTCTCTACAAGCAAGTATTTCAGAAGGCCTATTATGAAAAAAGCATTATTGATTGTGAACCCTCCCTCACCCCAGATTTGAGAAGAGCAATAAAAACATCTACATAACCAGAGCTTAAACTTCAGCTATACGTATGATGCTTAGCAATAATTTAGCAGGCTTTCAAATGACTTTGTATTTCTGAGTACTGACAAGACTCTAGGTCTTGTTAAGTGCACTGTTTCATAGACCTGGCAGTATTTTAGCATCATCTCTTTCACAGCAAACCATCAAAAAGACTGTGTGCTACTGGTATAAGCCTGAGATAAGTTCTCTACTATAAAAAATAAATAAATAAATAAATAATCATCCTGTAGTTCTGGTATTTAACTGCCCAGAGATCAAATATGCACTCAGTCTAAAACACTGAACATAATAATGTTTGGCTGCACATATTTCCAAAATTCAGGTCTGGTTTTTGTTCATTTGTTTTTTAAAAAAACTTGTTTCAAATATATTACTTCCCATGCAAATATCTTAAAATGATAAAAAGAATCCTCTTGCTAAAGCTGCAGTAACTACGTAACTCCATGAGGTATTATCTCCACATTTTACATGGGGAGAAACAGATTCCAAGAAGCTTACAGAGACAGCCAGTATCTTATAATTCAGCATATTAGCATGAATTCCAATTCCTGCAAAGTACAAATCTATGATTAGCTTGCTGACTTTAATACAATTAATGTTTTACATTTGCCAATCAACACCTCACTGCAGATCTGGAATATTACAAGGGTACATACACAAGGAACCAGCATTCTTTGATCCCTGACCAGTGATAACTGTGCTGTCTGACAAACATAAAAGGGATGCACACTGAAGACTCCATGACATTTTCTTGCTTTTCTCAGACACAGACTTTATATATATAACATTTTATATAAATCATTGCTGCACTCAGATTTCTGCACTAATGCAACATGATTACTTCTTCCACTTTTAGAATAATAACAGCAGTAACAGCTATCAATATTGATCTTGTTTACTTATTTCTGTCTGGAAAAAATATGTTTGTTTGTTTTTTTTTTTAATCATTGTCTGGGCAAAATCAAAATGGTTTCAAACCAAAAGAGGGGAGATTTAGAAGATTGGATATTTTAGACTGGATATATGTAAGAAGGTTACAGGTTGTTGTTTGTCGTCGTTGTTTTGTTTTTCCAGTAAGGGTGGTGAAGCACTGGAACAGGTTGCCCAGAGAGGTGGTGGATGCCCATCCCTGGAGATACTCAAGGTCAGGCTGGCGGGGGCTTTGAGCACCCTGATCTGCTGTAGGTGTCCCTGTTCACTGCAAGGCAATTGAAGTAGATGGCCTTTGAGGTCCCTTCCAACTGAATCAATTCTATGATTATGATGTGATTGTATCTTTCTCCCTACCACTCTGCTTCTGAACTAAAGCTCTGCACAATTAATACAATACCAGATTTGGGTCCAGGTATTTAATTAAATGTATACTGTCTACTGTAAGTAAAATTACAGTGTCAGAAATGCACCCGCTGAATCATCATTCTCAATTAGGATACTGGATCCACTTCATCTAACATTAGCATCTAAACCCACACAAGTCATCTCTAAAATGTGATTTATTCTACCTATTTAAATACCAAGCTCAACTTGAGATAGTGAAAATTAGCTAATAGAATTGACTAACAAGGACACAAATCACAGAAAAGTGATGTGACCAGCTTAATTAGCAGTTTTTCAGCAGTTTATGCACAAGTATGTCAGACCGTCACACAAAAAAGCATTAATTCACCAAAATCAACAATTGACAAAAAATAATTATGTTTCCACAGACACATCAGCTTATAATTGTAGCAACTAAATTTGATTTTTGAATGTTCTGATGGGGAAAAAAATAAAAAATTATATTCATGTATTTCACATTTCAGGTAGGCGATGATAGATAAGCAATACTTACACACTGGAAACTCAGAAAGGCAGGCATAAAACCGTCGATAAGTAATGAGTGGGTTTGCTGCTAGCAGCAGAATAGGGAAGTGCACTAAAAGCTTATTTCTGACTAGCCATAGCAATGTGTAATATCCAAGTTGGTCTGCAGAGACAGCAGAGAATGCTTTGATTTTCATAAGTGAAAAATTACAGACTTCCAGTTCACTTTTAAGGTGACCAAAGTGGACAAAGTCAAGTCACTTCCATTGATCCAAACCATGTTTCTTTTCAGTTTTAAAATCTTTCAAGATTTAGAGGGAGAAATGAAATCCGGCACAGGATATGTAGTTATCCCAAACCCTAGAAGAACTGAAAATCCAAGATTTACTTGTCTAGAAATGAAGATAAAAATCTTCATTGTAAAGTTTTACATGTTTAAATAATATAGATACTACAAAGCATTTCTTTTATTCAGTAAAACTATTTGGTAATAAAACAACCTACCAGTATTATTGATTAAAAGCAGAATAGAAGAGAATGGTTCCAGTTGGAAGGGACCTACAAGGATCAAGTACAACTATTAGACTACTTCGGGGCTGACTCAAAGTTGAAACTTATCACTGAGAGCTTTATCCAAATGCCTCTCAAACATGGACAGGCCACTGTAAACAATGAATCTTGTTCCATTGTTTAACTATCTGCTTGATAAAGATGTTTATCCTTGTGTCTACCCTAAACCTCCCTGACACAGCTTTCAGAATCTGCACATTTCATGTCACTAGTTATCAGGGAGAACAGATGAGTATTTTCCTCTCTACTTTCCATCCTCACAAAGTTGCAGTAAGCAATCTCCTCAACCTTCTTTTCTCCAAATTGAATGAACCCATGTGTCCTCAGCCTCCCCTCAGTGGACAAGCCTTCCATCCCTTTTATCAGTTTTGTTTCTCTTCTCTCGATGCTTCGAAGGACCTTAGCATCATTTTTAGATTGAGCCACAGAGCTCATTTCCACATGGGGCTGTACCAATGCTAAATACATCAGAAGAATCACCTCTTTTGGTGGGCTGGCTGTGCTGTGTTTTACACACTCCAAAATAGTGTTTGTCCCTTTGGCTGCCAGGGCCCATTGCTGGCTTGTGCTAAGCTTGCTGTCATCAGCACCCCCCAGCTCCCCCTCTGCAGAGCTCCTCTCCAGCCACTCACTTCCCAACTTTTACTTATGTCTGGCGTTACTCTAGGTGCAGTGCAGAATCTAGCATTTGTTCTTGTTGAATTGGTGCTTAAATTCTTCTGCAAGGCCTCTTGTCCTTCCAGAGAGCCAAAAGCACCATCCAATTCAGTATCATCAGCAGATTTACTAAGGATGCATTCCATTCCTGCATCCAGATCATTGGTATAAACATCAAATGCAACTGATCCCAAGATTGCACGCTGGTGTGACTGGCTACCAGACAGATGTAGCCCCATTTACTATAATCCTTTGAATCCCTACTGCCAAGCCAGTTCTTCATCCAGTGTACTGTCGACCTCTTCATCTCACAGATGGACAATTTGTCCAGAAGGTTATTGTGAGGAACGGTATCAAAGGCCTACTAAAATGCAGGCAAACTACATACATTGTCCTCCCTTCTTCTATTAAATGGGTGACCTTGTCATAGAAGGAGATTAAATCAGTGAAACAGTACCTTCTCTTCATGAACATATATTGGTTGGGCCTAATCTTGTAGGTGACTTTCAATAGTGTCAAGGATATAATCTCGTAATTTTTCCAGGTACTGCATATAAACTAACAGGTATGTAATTTCCAGGCTCTTCTCTCCTGCCTTTCTAATAAATTGGGATATTGTTGTCTATCAATATAGATATCAAATATCCAATAAACTGCATAAGATACCTGGCAGTTACTGTGCCTACATTTTTTTTTATAGACACACACATATACACACACACACATAAAGCGGGGGTACTTAAACAGAAGAAAAAGCTACAACTCACAAGTCTTAAGGAAGTGACAAAATGACCAGATGTCCACAGCTATTGCCACCCAAATTATGGTGTGAGCAGGTACAGTCTGTAAGAAAATACTAACAGGCTATAGGACTAGGATGGAAAAGATGCTAAATCTCTGAGCAGCAAAAGGAAAAGGTGGAAAGGAAGATCCTGTCTCTCCCCTTGTTCACAGAAAGGTTTCTACAGCTACCACAAACGGATACTGAAAATTTAACAGAAGTGGGAAGGGAGAAGTAGTTCATGTATCGTTGTGTATTGACTGTGTTGTTGATTAAAGATTAATACTTCTGTGCATATACACACTGTATAAGACAAAACACTGTCTCGAGATTCAATTACTGCTTCAGAGAGCAGCAAGCTTCCAGGTATAGTTAAGCAGATACTCTCTCACTGCTACACAAGGCTAAATATTTATTCTCCACCTTCCTAATTTTTCAAATCAGCTGAAATATCATACAGGAACAAGGAAGTATTTTCAGATAAGGCATATAGTGTGCATTCATTTGTCATGGGATATTACTTTCTTTCTTCATTATGGTAATAACAAGTCATTTTCACTTAAATAGGAATATTAATTATCATAATTTATATCTGTTATGCTGCAGATCCACTGCAAAAACTGTTCTTGGTTCACAAAAAATCAGGAAGTTAGATGAAAAGGAAGTATATATTTAGCATTGACAACACATGCCCCCATACTACGGGAGACAGCGCACTGCATCACATCTGCACAGATCTCAGTGCAGAAGTTAAATGAAACAGCCTTCTTCCACCCTTACAGCCTGTCTTAACTACAGTGAATGCATAAATAAATATAGACAATTCAACAAGTTTTTAAAAGAAATTATAGGCCACTTACAGCGGCACAGACTCTGCATCTTTCTGCTTGTGCAACACATTATAAAAACTGAAGTGAATGTTTCCCACAAAGAATGCAGATCCTTCATGAATTAAATAGAAATGCTCATAGCTATTATCAAATAATGTAAGCAAATCAATTGCTACAGTCCAATATTTTTGCTCAAAGCTGTGAGACATTTGTATTGTCCAATCAATTTAAAATGCTTATATATAGAACCAATGACAAAAGGAAAACAAGTTTATATTGATTCTTACTGGATAAAAATCCAGACACCATATCAATGTACTTATCAACTATTAAAAACACCTTTATATGTTAGGTACATCCAAAGGCTTCATATTTTACCCAAACAACAGTGCACGTTTTCCTGGGCTACAAACCAACTGACCCTGATACTGCAACAGATGCAAAGTGGCAGGTCTTCCAGACAGCATGCTGGGTTTTTACAGTCGCCAAAGTCAGAAAACTCCATGGGTAGTTGTTCCAGGTTTTCAGGTACAGGAATGCAGCAAAGGGTTTGGGGAGAACAGGCTTTCTTGAACCCAGAAGTTCTTGTGATTCTGTTTTTCATGTTTGACATGGGATAAAAACAAACTCTTCAGGATAGGCAACAGGAAAACCCATAACAGCTAAAACTTCATTAGAAAATGAAACTACATTGTTTATTATGCAAGAGTCTGACTTGTAACTCCCTTATTCAGACTAAGATGCTCATGCAATGCCAGTATAACACAATAACGGTGAGAGAGACAAATAGAGAAAATGTGCATCTACATTCCTCCCCCCACTTTGCAGTCACTTTCCATTTAGTTGGCTAACATTAGCTGGATCAAAGCAGTACTTCAGGAGTCGATTCTCTTGACGAATGGCTAGTGGCATTATTGGGTAAAAATAACAGTTCAAACCATGGACCCAAATCAGGCAGAAAGGATCTGGGACCTCTGCTAGACACATAGGAGCTACATTATATTTTTCTACTTCACTCATTTCTTCCCTCTAATTATCTAATCTCGACTCTATCATTGGTCTCACTTCTCTGTACTGCTTGTAGAAGTGAACTGTGAGTAAAAACTTGGGATTATAAAGCCAAAACCCAAAAAACTTTAGCTTCTCTTTAGGAGTGAGGGGGGTTACTTTACATTATTACACCGCCTCTGTTAGAATTGCCACCTTAAACTCCTCCTGAGGATCTGTCAAGTTTCAAATCAGCGTGACTGATAGGAAGAGGTCTCAGAGATGCTAAACTGGTACAGTGAAAAACAGACCTTGGCTTGATTGGTTGTAGCTGGAAGAGAACCAAATAAGTACTACTGGTGGGGGAAAGCACTGACATTCTACTGTTCTGAAGCAAGTCAATCCACGCCAGGGCATTAAGCAGGCAAGCAAAACACCCATTTGAGCCCACTATATTCTTCATTAGTACAGCCAATCCAAAAGCTTTAAAAAAGAATGAAAAGAGATATTGCAAAACTGCCACCAGCATCACAGGAGTTAAAAATTAACCATGTCAAGTTTCCTCTTGGGAGGCATAAATGCTAACTATGGGTTTAACAATCTCACAGTTTTAATTTCATGGTCGTTTTCCTCTGGTTGAACAAGAGAGAGGCCAAGTTTCTTTGCGCAGACAGAACACACAGGCCCAGCTACAAGACCTGAGGCCTGCAGAGATGTAGGAATCTTTAATACTGCTGCATAGTTGGGGTTTGTTTTGTTATTATTCAGTTACTAGTTTATTCAGTGCAGAGTATTTTTAAAAGCTTGCTGCCATTACAAAATTCTGACGACTGCTGCATCCTTTTCAAATATTTTCAAGACAGGTGGCTGGCTAGAAGCTAAGGGCTATTGCTTTTCTAGCAGCTCTTCGGAAGCAGCAAGGCTGATTTCAAGGTTTATTTTACATAAGCAGCATCAGGACACAAGCAAGCTCATACAGTTTTTAAATATATCTCCAAGTGATGCAGCTGACAGCTAAATCACTGAAGAAGAGCTCAGGCATTAGAATATTCAGGTAAAACAGCTCCAGCCTATGAAATTTTGAAATAACACTTTGAATATAAAACAGAAAAAAAATATTAAAAATAAGATCACAGAAAACGATGCCAAGCATCCACATTTCCTTCTCCTGAGAATATAACTCCTCCCTACACAAATAAGAATACGAGCTATGCAAGGAATCTAGAGGAGAGAAAAGAACGTCTTAAAGTCCCGAAATCTAGAGTTCAGCAGCCAAAAAAGCTGTGAAGATGTCTGAGAAATTTCTCAACCTGAATTTACTGGAAAACTTGAGGGTTTAAAGGGTGAGCTAAGGGGGTGCAGAAAAATAGAAGCTATTAGAATAAAAACATGGCATCTACCTAACAGCATAAGAGGTCTCTGAAGTTCCAAAATTATTCTAGGATATCTCAGACTGCTCCACACAGTTTAGACAAACTGCATATGTAAAGTCCACTTCTCATCCTCAGTAGCATATCAACCACAGATTCAAACTTCATGGGCTTTCTCTCCCTTCACTCTACCAGTCGTCTGCCCTCACAACAAGGACTATACACACATAACAGACCACAGAAATATGATTCTAAGTGCCGACATGTGCTGCACTGTCTTTCTTGTAGACCTTTGCACCCGCTCACAGCAGCAGAAGGAAAACATAGTAATCATGGAATGGCTTAGGTTGGAAGAGACCTTACATGTTTTTATTAAATCAGTAGTTAAACTTTAGGCAGAATAGCTAAAGAAACAGGAAGAAAAAAGGAAAAATGTATGACTACATTTACCAGAACCCTAGTTCCAGCACATTCATCTTTTCAGCCTGAAACAAACTGCTGCAGGAACACAGAACACAGTATATGGACCTTTTGCATCTGACTGATGCAAATACCTTCTCCATGTCTGAATGCGTCCCCTTAGTTTCACTGAAGATATCTCTGCTATGTGTTTTGGTGGTCACTTTTTTTTAGAAGCCCTTTATTTACTCTACCCACTGTAGGTAGCTCGTGTGATTTATGTTTTTAATTTTTCTGCAAAGTAGGTAGTACGTGGTAAGAAGTCCCATTTAAAATTACTTGCATAAATAAGCAAATAAACGCTATTAGCATATAATACCTACAGTGTAAACACTGTACGTTCAGAAAATTCAGTGGCAGTGTGACTACCAAGACACGGGAGGAATGTCTATTAATTTTCTAATCGGTCTAACAGACCCTAAAACATTACTTAACACAGTAATAATCTTCTCACAATTTGCCAGGAAGAATTGAAGACTCTCATTTTCTTCTTTGCATTTTGTCAATAGCTTTACCTGAGTATCATGCTTATGTTAGGCAAATGCATGAAAACCCCACATAGTCAAATATGATCCACCGTAACTCACTCTGACACCGTTACAACCTCCTCAGAGCCATTCTCCATGAAATGATGCCCACAATCCTGGTCTTTCCTGCCTCAGCTCCATAATCAAGTGCCAGCCCAACCTGAGTATCCAACAAAACTCAGAGCACCTAGTGAGGCCTGTACCAGCCATCTCACGTACTTACCTTCAGGCAGGACACCAGTCCTGGAGAGACCACATGCTACACAGCACAGACACCATGATAAGCTTCAGTGACTAGCTGTAGTGGCTCTGACCACCTCCCAGCCATGTTGCCTGCAGAAGAGTACCCCTTTGCCAAAGCTAGCATAGAACATACAGTATATTGCTGGGCTTTCTTTAACTTCTGTGCATTCCCATTCCAAATTTCATGTTAGGGGGAGATGTCTTTCACTATGGCTATAAAAACAAGTTTAGCAACATTTATAATTTGCTGTGATTGAACCTCTCCACAAATCTGCCATTCATAAATTTAAATGACTTACAATATGCTTTGCACTTCAATAATTATATTCTAAGTTATCAAGTTTACACATGCTCTCTTTTTCTAGCAACCCACGTGTGCTTGAGAGAAATTACTTCTGAATACACTTAATTTTAAAGTCTTCATTTTACACATTGTATGTAATCAAAATTTTTATTAAACACTGCCAAGCAATTTGTCTCATTTAAAATGAGCTGCTAGAAGAGGTAAAGGTCCATTAAGCCGTTAATTGCACACTATAACTCTGATTTCTGGAAAAGTTATGTTGAATGTAGTTTCTTCATATATTTAATTCTGTATTTACCTAATCCTGCGGACATTGCTACTACATTGGTCAGGTGTATGGTAACAAATCTATACAACCACGCCAGCAGCAAATTTTTCTAATGTAGAAAGATAGTGGGAAAAAAAAAAAAAAAAAGAATTTTTCATTTCCATTTCTTTTGTTTGAGTCTGATATGGGAATTTGCACTGAACAGGTACAAAACACAATTCTACTAATGCAGAAATACAAGTACACCCTAAAGGCAAAGTGCTTCTACTGCAGTAATGGCTTAAGTGGTTTGTGAGCTCCAATTCATTGCAAGTAAACCTCAATTGGGCTCAAAAATGAAAGTCATTTGAGTGACACCAAAAATGTTATATGCCACTGTTTTTAAATTACTTATAATGAAGGTCAAAAAAACACTTTAGGCAGTAAAAATACATTTGAACTAACTCCAAATTATATAAGCTACATAAAAGCATTTTCAAGAAGATTGCCACTTCTCATATAAGGCTCTGAAGTGCTTTGAATACAGGCTTTGGTATGTAAAAATACCATCAAATCATTTGAATTTGAATATACTAAATTCAAGAAACAACAATGGTTTTTACATATTAGCTGATTAACCAGACCTTACTTCCAATAACATACATTTGTAAATTAAACTTAATAATGATGTTTGTTTCAGTTTGTAGTAACTTGAATCATATAGCAAGGGAGTTGGAACAAGGTGATCTTATAGGTCCCTTCCAGCCCAAACCATTCTGTGATTCTATCACAATGAAATTAGACAGCGGAAAGCATGAAACGTATACTTATTTCTCCCAAAGGCACAAAATTTCTCCCACAAGATACGCAAGCACAGTAGCACTTGAATGTTGATATATATTCTTTTTTCAATCAGCTGTGCAGATCTCTTCATAAAACTCTTCATAACCTAACACATAGGTCACTCTAAAAGTAATGCCTCCTATTTATTTCCTTGGAAACGACAACAGATACAAAGAACACAATAACACTGCTTGATAGCATACTGCAGCTAAGAATTTGCTTCATTTTTCAATGGAGGTATCTCCATTAGCTATGCAGTATGCGAACAAGAGCCTGCATGCCATGCTAATAAAAATCTGTACCAGCAGAGGTAACCCACTGTTTCACACCAACTACAACAGCACCATTGCTAGGAAAATGTTGCCTATGCAGTTCACCTTTCATTGGCCCAAACAGATGGAAGTCAGAAGCGCCAAATCTGGACTATACAGTGGGTGTGGTAGGACAGATCAGCCAAGATTGCCTATATGCTCCAAAACTGGTATGGGGTCTGGTGTTATCATTTTGCAAGAGAAAAGGTTGTCTTCTCCTCTGGCCTGACTCCAGACGTTAGAGTCTTCAGTTCAGTGTCATGATGTACTTGTCAGAGTTGATAATTTGTTCGGGTTCCAAGAAATCCAGAAGGATTATCCCTTTCCTACTACAGAAGACAGTGCACATCGCCTCACCCATTGAGGGATGCGTCCTGAATTTTTTCTTTGATGAAGAATTACCACAGTCATTCCACAGACTGTCGTTTTGACTCTGGCTTCTAGTGGTGACATCACATCTCGTCACTGCTAATGATGTGATCAGCCTTCTATTGGCTCAACAGGTCCTGACAAACTTGCATACTGTATTCCTCCTCTTCTTGTGTGAGCACTTATTCCAACATTTCCACCATTGTTTCCAACACACTGAAGCCAACGGTCAACTGTGTACACTGTTCCCTGACCATAATCCACCAATCTGCATGGATGAGTTGATTGATATGCTCTTCATTTTGTGACAGCTGTGCATGACCATCCAGAATGTGGCTTGTCTTTCACATTACTGTCACCACTGCTGAAAGGCACCAGCCACAGCCTCACTGTGCTCCCTGTTTGGTCTTCATAAATTTTCAGCAAGCTTCAAAGAAGGTCAATGGGTGCTATTTTTTCTGCGTGGAGGAATTCAGTGCTACACCTTTGCTCCTCCATGTCGGATGTAATTTTGTCAGACTGCTCCTCTGCTGCCGTCTGTCACACGGCAACAAAATGTAATGGGATACTGGTGGGAAGGTTTCTACTGCTGTACATCACCACCATCTGCCTCTGACATCATGGACCAACATACTAAGAGGCATTATGTTCAGAGCTGCCATCGCAATTAGTGCTGTGAACTTATTATGCCTGGTATGGGTCTCTTTGTCTGAGGAATCTTTGCTCTAAGGCATAAGATCTGACCACAGGAAAATCTTTACCCAGCTGCTTTTTTAGCAGCTCTTTTTTCCAAGCAAGAATTTTTGGCCAGTCCCTTCCCACTTTGGAAGGTTTGTGACAGCTCTCAAGTGGCAGATATGCCTCTTTGTGTACAGCAACATATTTCACTGCACTTCTCGTGTGGTACAACTACAACCAAGAAACACCAGAATACACAGGCTTTAGCCCTTCTGTTAATGTTTGTGGTTACAGCTCTGACTGCCATGCATTAGAAACACGAAAGCTATCTTCACTCTTTTTCCACACAACAGAAGAAACACCATTAAAAAATATATATATATTTAAAAAAAAATCAGAGGAACCCCTGCTTTACAGAAGACAACATCATAAGTACTTTGTTAAATATAAACAGCCTTGAAACATATCAGCACTATCTTTAAAATTACAATAGCTGTTCAGGGCCCAAGACTTCAGATTAAGAGAATTAAATTTCCAAAACTCAGTGGAGTGTGTGCTTATTTAATTAAAAGCAGGCAGAATTTCATTTGCACTTCATTGTTAAGAATACCACCTATTATATCACATTTTGGCACTGCAGCTTAACTCCAATTTGTACTAAAAGCATACTTCATCAAGCTCATTTTGAAGTTCATTATATACGTTAAACGTCAGTACTATTTGCTATAGCAATCCCATCCCATTTAGATGTTTAAACAGGCAAACATGGCCAGAAAAACTTGGAGAAGTACCCACATGGTATAAGCTTTTTCAGATGAAGTCTTTCGCATTTGACCTGCTACTGCGAGTTGAACTATGTAGCCTTAATTTTAGATTTTTACAAGTACAGTTAAAGGTGTTGAATAACCACAGAATTTTCTTGCTTATATCTGTGCCTCTAAAATACATGTGTTTTTTATAATTTTCCTATCACAAATGAAGCAGCATATTATACTAATTACTGGAATATCTCACACAGCAAGAAAGGGGATTGACCTTAGCAATGGATTTCTCACTGGTTAGACAGAAATCCACCCTTCTACACCGCCTTCTAACCATACACGTGGCACAGAATGTGGTCTGTAAGACAAGTAAATGTCAAACATTATGCCTATCCAAGGAATAAAGAGGGAGACCTAAAGGGAAGCAACAACATCCCACTTAACAAGGCGGCCACTCAAGGCAGCTGTAAAGTGCTACTAGAAAAATCAGGAGCAAAACCTTCCTACTTTCTTCTGACCAACTGTCAGCCAGTGCAAGGGAGAAATAGACCACTTTAGCTCCCTTGTTAGGAGACAAGATTCATAATAATATTCCAAAGGTCACTTTTACCATGAATTTCGAAAGACTTTCCAAATATGATTCTTTATCTCTGAAATCTCCTTACCACATGACATCTATTGTGCAAAACGTGTAGCGAAAAACTAAGCATCTACAAAAAGGTAAAGACAGAGAAATGAAAAGAGGCAAGAGGACGGCTGAGAAAAGCCTGAGTGCTGAAAAGCTCTATTGTACACTGTTGACTGTGAACACCGTATTCATTACAAACCCAGGCAGCATTCATTAAACTCCAAAAACGCAGAATTTAACCTTCTAAATTGTCTCACAATCCAAAAACTTGAAATAAACTATGAAGTATCTACAACACTTTATTGAGCTGGCACTCAATAGTACCAATGATACAATTTTCTCCTGCCTTGACACATTGCAAATATACTAACAAAATCCACCAATTCCATCTGGAATTACTAGAGGTTATTCACCTTAACAGAGAATTTTGTTCAAGCCCTTGCTTCATTTATCTTCCATATTTCCATATATTAATGTGGCTCATGCTGCTTCTTAAAGACATCCTTTATTTTCAAGGACATTAATCATTGCTTACAACCTTCACAACAGAAACAAAGTTTAAAACAAGTGAAAAAACTTCAATAGATCAAATAGGCAGACTAACAAAAGTAAGAATAAATACAGTTAGAAGGACCTCAATATTTCCAGTGTATATTACAAAGATCTGAGTTTAGGTCCTCATTTGCTGCATATTTTCAAACTATTAGTGAAAGCTGGAACATTTAATTTCAAAGAACTAAAAGCTGAAAGTGATAATGTTAATCAAATAATTTTCTCTTTTTCAGATCAGTGTAGTTTCCCACAAAATACCTATCTGTACAAAAACCTCGGTCTTTCATTTGTGCCCTGTTAATAACAGTATCAATCAATTTAGAGATCACATTATCACTTTCAAAGTAGCATGACATTTCAAAGCAAAAATGAAAGGAGAAATCAGCTTCCAACAAATGTATCACATTCTAGAAGAATCCTTACAAAGATGTTCTTCCTTTCATCCTGAAAATCCATTGTGTCTGTTGGTTTCCTCTAATTCATTTGAAACGCCTGGGCAATTTCCTTATCTTTACAACACTTTATGACTTCTCCTAGCACCCAGAACTTTTCATCAGGTTATATCCCCATTTAAACAATTTTTTGTTTTCCTTCAATTACAAAACCTTCGGTTACTATACTTGTAGGACTTCTACTCTATTCCTGCTATGCATTTCTGAAAGAGGAAGGCAACCCAGAACAAGCTCAGAAGCAGGGTCTGTGGGGTTTGGGATGGGGGATAAAGAACAAACCTTAGAAGAACTGCTGAGCCTGTTCACTCCATGAAAACAAGATAATGGGTAAGGACTCACTCTACATAAACACCTCAGAAGGTGTTAATGGAAGAAGAGACCACAAAAAGTAACAGAAATTTTTGGCACAGAAGCATACAATCACTGCTTTCTCTCAAACCAGTGGAAGAAGAGAGTTTTCCAGCTCTCCCATTTAGGAAAATGAGAAAATTGTTAACGAGATGAAGAGTACCCTTTATTAGCTGGAGACTAGACATAAAAATCCTGAAGGTCATGTACATTTCCATACTCTTGAACTGCACCAGCTGGGAACGTGCATTTGGATCCAGCCTTCCTGAAGGCTGGCACCCTAAAATCCTTACTGTGCCTTCACATTCCCACTGCATCCCTGCTTGGACTAAGGCAATCAGCTTGTACCATACCATTATCCCTCACCAATCTCTGCTTGCTCTCCTGTATTCCTATCCTGCTCATCCTGTTTCTTTTGCTCAGCAGAGCTACTACAGTAGACCCACTGGCTCTGCATCCTCTAGTATTCAACACATTGCTCTGTCTGCATGCCTTTTATCACAGAAAGGTTCAAATTTTAACCAGGACAGCAATGCCTAAGATAACAAGCCACTACACACTTAATGAAGTCAGCTGGCTGGCATCTGCACATGCCCGAGCGGGTTCTCAGTGCCACACAGAGGAAAAGAGGAAACAACCACTAACATACGTAGGAGATTAACTGCAAATTTCAGCATGACATCAGGTTTCAGCAGGCAGCAAAACAGAAAAAGCAGCTTTAGAACTATAGCCTCTAGCACGGGTGCTGTAAATAATCCCCTCATTAGAGAAAGAGAGAGCTATAGGCATGTGATTGTCTGGCAAGGCAAATGCACTTCCTGTGCCTGTAAATGAACTGGATGAGCTACAGACAGTCTGGAACAATGCATAAAAGCTAATAGCATTATTAGAGATGAGAAGAAGGCTGCAGTTATGTTTGATGTAACAGTGACAGAAGATAGTTCTCAGTCTGTATAACAACTGAGATTAAAAACTGTAATGAAATCACTGAAACACTGCAGTCACCTGCCCAAAATTTTTTACTACCCTTTGCAGATCGTAACAACTGCTGGAGAAAAAGATATATATATAATTTCCTGAATGTATCACTGTATTAAAAAGATTAGAAATGTGCAAGTAGTTTAGAAATATATGCACATGAAAATGTAAACAATACACCATGAACAAGCTTGACTTGGTAATAAAAAAAAATAAGCAACACTTTTAGCTATTGCCTTTGGTGAACTTTGTACTAAAACTATTTCAGTGGGTATCAAAGCACTAAAAAGTCAAGACAGGATCATAAAGTATGTGCAACAAACAGTACCAAAAAGCTGAGGAAACTGAACAGTAATTAGTGTCAGAATTCACACGCTTTTGGATGGGGACTCAATATGCAGAAAATGACTTTTTTCAGGACTGAAGTCTGCTAGTTAAAACTGCAGTTAGATATGGCTCAGGCAGCAAATATGAGTGCAAAACACACAAGCTTTCAAGAAAGTGACACCATGAATTTCAGATTCGCTGAGGCACAGGGGAACCCTCGGGAACACTATAGCATCTCTTCAACAGCTTAATTGCATCAACAGATGAAGTATTTAGATTGCTTCACAAGTGAAATGAAAAAGATTCAAAATTGAGCACAATATTGGATTTGCTAACTTAACAGAAAAATCCTGAGATTCTGTAAAAAGGTGCAGTAATAAATTACCTCTGTGCTTCTAAAAAGAATAGACGGATTGTCTTTCCCACAGTGACGGTGTTAAAGGTAATATAAAATATAAACAGCATAGGTTAAACTTTTCAGAGATGGAATCATCAGTTTTCTTGGTAACGTATCACTGATAAATTTCAGATGGAGGAGCAAAATGGAAAGTATCTGTGGTCTTCAAAAAAGTTGACAAAAACAACCGCTGAATTTTGGACAATATCCATAATTCAAGATGGCACTCAAGACTTCTCAACTGACTTGAAGGAAATGGAGCAGCTCTTTAATGCTATATAATTTATGAAGAGAAACAGAACTCCAGTGATACCAAAACAAAGCTCTCAAGAACAAGTAGTAAACACGTGATAGATAAACTACTTTTGTTCTAAATATCAGGTCTTCCAAAAGCATTATTTAGAATACAAATGATCGCCTAGGCCAGTAAGGAAGTTGTCAGATTCCCTAAGAGCCAACAAAGGGTCATTAAAACTGCTAGGGCTCCCAACAGCTAGACAGGACCATGATACTACTCCCTCAACAGCTACAGGAACATGTGTTACCAAAAGAGTCACACAAAGGTGTTTCACTGCCCTGCTTTTCAGGATGCAACTGAAGATCCAGAACACAGAAGAATATCACCTTTCTTCTAAAAGTATTACAAAGTTTAAGGAGGAAAAAAAACAAAAAAAACAAAAAAAAAAACACCTTCCATGTTATTTCTAAAAGAGACAAGAAGATGAAGAGAATGGAAAAATGGAATTTGAGGAAATGACACTATTTTTAACAATGTGTTTTATTCCAGTTGAAACATCTCATTCAGTGGCACAGGTTCCCTCTAGCAGGCTTTATGGCAGTCACAGGAGCCATCAGGTCAGTGCCAAAAGAGCAGACTGAACACGCAGCTAGGCTTTATACATTTATAGAACATGAATAAACATGGTGGCCAAGGTCCAAGTAAGCCTGTACCATTCCCTACACTCTGAATGTTCTTTAGAAAGCAATGGAACAAGAAGATGACTTCTGAACTTATTCTCCATTGCTTCTTCATCACAGCCACACTATAAAAGCAGATTCCTCAGGTTTCTTTATTTCTGAATGCAGAAGAATAATAAAGGTCATATCCACCTTTTTTCAAGTATCTCTGCAAAACACACTCTAACCACTCATACAAATTAAACTCTGGATTGCCCAAGGTTAGCTAATAAATTGTGTGTTCATACGCCAGCAATCTTGACCTCCAGGATTTTAATTCATTTTACTGAAGCATTTCTTTTTCTTTCAATAAATGAAGCATTCCAGATTTGGCTCTCTGCAACTCAGAGAGCATCACCATGAAAATACAAATATTATTCACTGCTATCTCACCACAAACAACAAAGGTACAAAGCTGACTAGCAGAAGAGTAAGAGATGATATTGACACACCCCTTTCTAAAGCTTCAGCACATCAAGGTAGCTGATAATGAATTTATAAAAATAGAGATGAAAGTCCATCAGCAAAGTTACAAAGCAGACAGATTTCACTGTTTTTTAAACTCGTTCTAAAATAATAGTATATGTCTGGATGCTTTTTGCTACCTTGCAAAGGACTACAAAGAGTAGAACCACTGCAAGCAACAGATCAACTCCTAGAAAACCTTGCTTATAAAACTGAGTTCTTTTTCTTCATTTTATGCTTACTCCTCATTCAATAACTATTTTTCTTTTAGTACTGCAAACTAAAATGTAAGCTCCCACAGTTGCATAAAAGGACAGGTGTTGCTAAATGAAAAACAAGAAAGCATCTGTACTGAAGTTCCTGAATGGCTGCTGATCAGCATGTAGGAGAGCATGGAGTCAGGTATTGGTCTGATCAGTATGGGCACACTGGGATCATTCCATTGCACTACTATGTAAAAGCATTACATGGACCATCAGGAAGATGATCATGTCTCTTGCCTATTCTGCACTTCCAAGAGAAACTATTCATTATTCATAACTGTCTTCTAATGGTATTTCCATTCACCATGCAGAGAGCCATTCTCAGGAGCAGCCTTTCCACTTGACTTTGCTGGCTGTGGCTTTTCAGACTTGTCCTACTGCTAATCAGCGGGATCAGAAAAAGCAGCATTTGCATATGGCATTATAAAATAAGCATGTAAAAGGGCTGAACACCATCCTAGTTTTGAAAGGTGGTTTCCAAGTGGATAGGTATCGTTAAAGAGGAGAGCATGCAGGGCTCATATGTCACTCACCCATATGGTCTCCGGCTGATGACCTTTACAAAGAACAAATCAATACTAAGCAGATCCTGCATCTACTATTTCTTACTGTGTATGAAAGGTCAAGCAATTTTCATGTATGTATCAGTTCTAACATTCCTGTTTCCAGACACCGACTGTTTAAACAAGGAAATAAACAAAGAATGCTTATTTTGCACGTATATCTGTTTCAGAACATATGATAATTTAAGAGAGTTGGAACTTATTTCAGAGACAAGCTATGATGCTCACAGAAGGAATGCAAAGCTTTACTTCACTATCATGAAATGATCTCTAAAAATACACTGTAGATTAAATTAGAAACTACATTTATAAGACTACTTCCTCAGCAAAATTCAATACTACCTGTGTGTTTTATGCTGAAGTAATTTTTTGAAAATATTAAGATGTTTACATTTATTTTATGCATGTCTGCTGTACCTTTGTTCATATGTACACGCAGAACACAAAGATTATTCTCCTCTTACCATCTCCTTTAGATGGCATAGTTTGAGAGAGGCCTCTATAGAAAGATATGTTTTGGTTCTATATTTAAACTTGATCCCATTTAGCTCAATGCCAAATCCTTTTAGCTTCAGTGAGAAAATTCTATAACACGCATTGCCATAGTTTAAGAGATTCCTGGTGCAGAAACTTAGCTGAAATTTTTGAGTTTCCCCCCACCCCCTACATTTCAATTCCCAAAGTAAGCTTAAGTTTAATGTTTCTTAGTACCTGAAGTTCAAGGCCAAACATCAAAACTCTACTAAATTCAACAACACTGTTTGAAGGAGAAAGGTACCCTGTTGGATATTTTAAATGCGCCCCAAATGTAACACTAAAATGTCATTCTGGCTCTGGTTAGAACACCACACTGAACTATTTGATATTGCAAGTATAAGATCTACAAGGACAATGTTTTAAAAAATTCAGAAAGCTAGTATTTTAAAATGCTTGCATATGGGAAAAAGGTTATTTAATACTCAGTCTAATGAATCTCTGAGTTGCATTATCTCTGCAGCATCGTAAGGAGATATTGCCACTCATGTTCTTTAGCTGTATGGAATGGAGCAACGGCACATCCAAGCATCCGTAAGCAAGGTCATAAAAGGGGTCTATAATCTTTTTATGCTTACATTTAATACTTTTAGGAAAGGTTTATTACAGTTCTTGCTTCCTATTCTCAGCATCAATCATGATTAATATAAAGATTCGCGCAACATTAAAAAATCTCTCCACAGTTCATTTCAGATGAAGAGAAGCAATGCTTTTGTGAATAAAATAGGGTTGGGTTTTTTTTTTGTTCTTGCTTAACTTGAGTTGGACAAGAGGTAAGCCATTTTGATTACTTTAACTTTGTAAATTATAGAAAACATACACTGACTCCAATATTTAATTATTTGCATTATTTTTATGCAAATCTGTTCTAACAGTGCTTTCTGCCAATCAAACAAATACCAAAGCAAAACCAAATAACAGTTTTATATGGAGGAAAAGGGTTCATGGCCAGACTAGGAATGTCTATTCCAATGCTGTAACCAGCAACATCAACTAATACAAATCAGAAACTAAGTTCTGTATTCATCTTAAAGATTTATTACGGGGATAGAAGTTCTTTAAAGGTCCAACTCAAACCATTCTATGACTCTGTATTTAATTACTTGCCCATGGCATCTCATCTGAAAATCAAATTAAAAAATTAGAAAAAATAATCATAAGGTCACGGAGTTGATCTCAGATAAAAGTCAAACTTCTAGCTGTAGCCATTCACCAAAAGCAGAACTATAAGGAAGCAAACCATTTTAAGATTTCTGAAATTACCCACAGAATTATTGTTTCATCAAGGAAATCTAGCCTGTGAGCTCTGAAATAGGACAAAACTGCCTGCCTCCCTCTCTTGTCATATTGCTTATTTTGACTAGCTGCAACAGCATGGAAGTATAGATATTTAATATACTTATATTGGCTTTTAGATAGCTGACATACTGACAGAGGTTTTAGGGCATTTTCTTTCCAAATTTTTACAACTGTGTCTTTTTGATGATTAAGCTTTTAAAACTTTTATTGGGGAATAATTGCAGAATTTCTACAGGACTAGCTGACAAATTCCATTTGTAAGACTGAAAACATTCATTTGGATGCAGAGGGCTCTTTGTTTATTAACTTATTTTCAGGAGAAAATAAAAAACGCAAACACGGGTATGCTTATGGCATCATATGCAGCTCTTATAAAAGTCATTTTTTTGTTAAATTAGGATCCAAGGTAAAATAAGCCGAAGATGCCGACTTTCTTAAAGAAATCTATATACGTTCTTCCTTAAAGAAATCTTAAATATATGGAGAAGGTCCATTTCTTTGTACCCTGTCTATGAAGTGCATAGAGTAGTATTGAAATTATTCCAGAAACAGCTACAAAGAACACTTCCTAGTGTCCCTTCATAAGAAAAATGATTCAATGGCAACACTGAAGTATAATTTAGAGTAAATTAAAACCACAAGTTGAACACTGCATGTGATCACAAAGGCAAGCTCAGCAGACTGCAGGGCTGTGGGTACTGCTGTACATGGCCCTCAGCAACTGATGCTGAAGACAGCCCTTCCTTATAGATTCTTCCAACTTCACTTAGACTTGTGTTAACAGGTTGTCTTATCCTGCTTGCATAAGACAGAGTTGTGAAAAAAAGGAAAGAATAAAATACTTTCTCCAAAACATTTGGGGGGTGGGGGGTAGAATAAATTATACCCAGCACCATCATGAAGCTAAAAATCTTGTGGTCTTTGTTTTTGTGGTGTTTTTTTTTTACACCCTTATAAAGGTGCACTCAGTGAAAGGGCAAAAAAAACAACCAAAAAACAAAAGAACGTAAAGCAGATTTTCTTCATTCTAACCCTGAGCACTACAATGCTGTAGTTCCACTGCTATTGATCTGAACTCTGTAATGTGTTTTGGAGAAAGGTTTGCTTTCAAGATGATGATAATGAAGGAATCTGTGACATTTCTCACCCTGGGCAAAGAGTGCCATTAAAAAGTAGGCCAATCAACTCTGGTCAAAGCATGCATACCCAGCAATAAAGACGTATATTATAAAAAAGCAAGAGGTACATTAAAAAAAACCCTAAAGACATTAACTAAGTACCTATATTGTGTACTTCTTCACTTTGTGCAAACTAATGGTGAAAAAAAAAACACCCAAAAACTTTCAACACGCTCTATTCTGAACTCCTGAGAGGACAGTTTTTTAGAGATTCAGTTCCTTCTTGCCATGATGCTCAACTGTACCTTATTTGTCTTTCTGCACTTAAGAAGTGACAATAAACCAACTTCAAAAGCTATTCTATTATTTCAATAGAAGTATCTGTTGTACAACTATGTACACATTTTTACACTTTCTGCAAAGAACGTACACCTTTTTTTTTTTAAATAAATTCCTCCAAACCCCCACATCTTATTTAAAGTCATCTGAATTCTAGCAACGTCTTTGCATTCAATTCCACCTTACTATCTACTATGCTATCTTATTAATATTCACATTTGAAATTCCAAGGTCTAAATCTTAATTAATATTGTAGACTTAAATTACAGCACTAATTTAACAACAGGAATTTAAGAATTGGGACATCTGGGAGAAAAAAGAAAGATTGTCTCAGACTGCATTCAACATTTGACTGCCTGAGTGCAAGGCATTCTCTGTAGATGTGACAGACAGACCTCAGAAAATGGCATCACATCAAAACCATCAAACAGCACAGGCCTAAACAAAATGAAAAATATGAAGTGCATCATACAACATCTGAAAGAAAGATTATTCTACCTGTATCGGACATGCTCGATTGTGTCGTATGTCAGTTTGCTGCTGATATTCTGACTATGAGGGTTGCCTAGGAGACAATGGAGATATAGAAGTTAATCATAAATCACAACTTAGGTATCATTTTTTTTCTTTTATCGAAGTATTACACCAAGCCAGCCTGAAAAGATGACAAAGAAAGATTTAGTATACGCTTCACAGCAATGCCCTGAAGCTTCTTGGAACAGTTAGTCAAGAGATTGGACATATAACTAAAGAAAGTAATTATGACAGACCTTGAAACTTCAGCTGTATTTGATACTAGTACTTAGTTCCCTTAAAAAAATACAACTGCATATGTACAAATGCACTAGCACAAAGCACAGACAGAATGCACATTAATAAATATATTCACGGACTAAGAAATAATTTAGCAGGCAGCATATGGAGGCAACAGACATTCATGACTGGACACCAGGAATGCTCCTGTTTATTTCTACTGTTTGAAATACGAGTAGCTCATGAAAATAAAAATTTCACTGCAACATGAGTAGCCATCTTAGTACAGCTCAGCACAGACAGATGTTAACAATTAGGACAGTAACTAAGAAGGGCATAAATTTGTATCTATGAGCAAAATAAACTGCACCAACACCCACAGATGAACAACACACTTTCCTTTCAATAAATCCTTAAGAAAATACCTAAACCTTTTTGAAAAAGAACAAGGAAAAAGTTACTAATAAATACATTTTTCAGTAATTTACAATAAAATCTACTTTTTTAAAAATTTCAAAATCAATGAAGGTGTTACAAAGCATGCTGAGCAAAGCTATTAAAAAGAATAGTAAATTTATAGCTCAAACCTAAGATCCAGTACCTAGACTTTTCATGTCTGTTGTTGCATTTCTGTAATTTCCAATTCAAATATTCTCAATTTAGAAGTGAGAATCTCTTTTACTTACATCCCTTCCTCTCATTTACACATGCAATAGCTTAAATGTAGTTCTTCAGGCCTGTGGATTATCACCAAGAAAATAAGAAAGGGTGCAAGCTGAACTTCCCCTTCATTCACACCTGTGTCCATTAAATGAACTCTTATACAACAGTTATTGCCCTTAGAGTAGCAGAGATGTGAGGAAAAAAAATATATATATTTGACCAGGCTAGGGATTACATTATCATTTTAAATTAAAGCAGTGTCAAACATGCAATTTGTTCTCACATAGCATTATAGGTACTGCGGAAATCTGGCAGCACTACTGTTTCTATTCATGACCATTCGATTGATTCACAAATTTAATTTTTTCTGCCACAGATGGCACTTCTAATTAGAAGGGCTGAGCCCAAATTTGTTTGAAGTAACTAAGATCAGAGTGCATACATTTCACTTTGAAATGGCTGTAGTGACATAACATTAATCTTAATATCGTTGACATAAACTAGAATAAGAGATTTTGTATGTAATCAAATCAACACATCCTTTTGTAACTGAAAAAAAAATAAGAAAAAGGCTACCCCTATTAAGAACAACATGTATTTCATAGAACTTAAATCCACATTAGATCCTGGATTTATCAGCATTCAGGAAACAAGAGGGGAAAAGGCTACGAACAATGTTGTATGACATGAAGTTTTGCCAGAACTCCCCAGTGGCTTATCACCCAGGTGATAAGCACAAGCATGATGGTGCTTTAAGGAACACAGTTTTCTTTTGAAGCAGTGATATCTAGTTCCCAGGTGAGGAATCACTTTGCTCAACGGATCAGGGAGCAAAAGGAAGACAAAAAACCAGCAAAAAGGACATCTAGTCCACAAACATTAACACACAATAAGAAATTTTGATGACTTCAGAGGGACTACTACTAGCATGTATAGGTAATACTGCAGAGTATTTTTTTTTTCTGGATGCATCTCTTCTTATGTAAACTGTGTCTCACCATAACAATAACTCCCAAACAAAGGATGCTGTTGCCTTTGCTTAAAAGCACAAGCAGCGTGGGATTCTCACGGAGATGAGAATGTCCTAAGGAGACCGAAGAGTTTAAGTAGAAGATCTGGGGAAGAAATAATACTAGGTAGCGCTGTAGGGCCCACATCTACAGCTTTAGTAAGTATCTCCACTCAGATACTGTGTAATTTAAAAAAATATCAAATTTACGTTCCTTTTTCTAAGTACCAAACTGCAGTGGGCCAGAAGAGGTATAGCACCTATTCTCTGCCTAACTCCACTCGAAGTTAAGCTTTCTTTTAAACAAAATGCTTATGCTGGGCCACAGTCACAGTAGTGAAGGGTCTACATAGCCTAGTCTCACACAAATGCCAGTAAACAATGTGTACTTCTCTTGCTCTTATACTATTCACCATCTTCTGCCAACTTCTGGCAATCTGTAGATTGGCTTCCCTCATGATATACAAAAGGAGCAGCAGCTGCCTCAGGTTTAGGTCCCTCTGTCCAGATATGAAAGAGGGCAAGATTCACAAGGGTGAAAGCAGCCCTGGACAACGGCAGGCAGAGCAGTTCCCATGTCTGCACCCCACTAAAAAGCAAAGCCAGGGAGATCTAATGAGATGTGACCTCCCTGTAAAACCACTGGTCTTCCAACTGCACTATAGCGGTGTTAAAAACACATCTTCCAACAACTCAGCAGGCCTAGTTTTGAACAATTTAGGCAGAATCTTGAGAAGAACAACAGAAACATTGATTCACACTTACCATAAACATTGTTTCTGAGGTCATCTGTAAAAGCTTTAAGGAGACTCTCTGGGAAAAGTGTTGAACCTGCATGGTCAAGGTAAGTTATCCCTAAAACAAACAAACAACAACAACAAATATCAATATTTTTTCTTAAATATTTAATTCCAATTTCTCATATACAAGTGAGGTACATTATACACAGATCCCCACTGAAGTACACAACACAAAAAAGATGTTTCCCCTAAAGTTCCTAGTGTATGACAGTTCTCTGACTCAGAGGTCTGCACAGCTTTTGAAAAATGCTTCTCAAATATGTTCTAATAACCAGGCAATATTCACACTGAGGCATCTTCCATTCAACAGCAGAGTTAAAAAATACTACTAATAATAAGATAGAAGTGATGCAATAGAAGCCCAGTGTTTTGATTGCAACTTTATAATTTTTAACTGAAAAGCAAACTAGTATGAGACCCTTTTCTTCCAAGTTTATATTACACATTATTTGAGGTGAAAAGTGTTTTTGTTTCATCTGTAGAAGACGGCACAAGCCAATGCCTTGTACCACAGTATACTGATTCTTCTAGACACTATGTATTATTATTGTTACCTCAATAATTATTATTAGTATCGTAACAACAGCGAGTTGTTTAGTCTGCCAGTGAGGAGGCAACAACCTTGTTAACTGGCAGGGACTGAATCATTCTTGAAGCCCAAAGACAGCACTAATTTAAGTTTTAATGCATTTAAATATTCCTTGCCAGTCTGCTGCACTTAATGTTCAATTTGTTTTTAAAATTCCCTTTTATATTATTCAGTTATTGCAAAACTTTTAAATAAAAGCTTCTTGGAAAGGAAGGCTTTCTCGTGTTTGGCCATTTTAGATTTCTTAATCTTTAGCAATTATTCTTCCATTTCTCCAGTGTGTTGCATGCCCTTTATTAGTTTTTTTCATTTCACTTACCTTAAGTATTTCAACCTATTTCAAATTTTAATAATGATGAATATGATTAAGATTAGAATTTAATAAGTATTTTAAAAGCCTTTCCTTTCCACAGGGATTTAAAAGTTAAGCTTAAAGAGTTAAGCTTTAAACGAGAAGCCCTGACACTTGGAAATACATATAATTATAAATTATGTTGCTGTAGCAGTGATTCAGTGGGTAAAGCTGTGAGACTGGTAATGACAAAACCAATCTGGACACCCATCCCTTCTCTTATTTTCTGAGAGTCCTCCACTGCCTCAAGATCTCCCCATTTATAGTGCCTGGTTAAAAGCAGATTTTTTTTAATGAGTTGAAGGTAATCGAGGAAAAGTGTTTTGAGGTGCTTAGAGTGGAAGACGATGGAAAAATACTGGACTGATTCATTACATGTACCATCTTCCTGGGTCTTTACTTTTTTTTTTTTTTTCTTTTTCTTTTTTCTTTTTTTAATCCTAGCAAGTTTCTCTCAAGCAATATGAAGCAGTACATAAATTCAAGGAGAGGTCAAAATGAAGATTCAGAAGGCCTATGGTGAAACCTGGCTGCCCCACAGTAGGTCTGTGTGGCAAATGCCAGCAGCAAGCAAACTTCATTTCAAGGAAGTGCTTACACAGTCATAACAAATCACACCATAGCAGAAGTACCTTTACATCTACACGTTTACTATGAATATGCAATGTATACTATGAAAAAGAAACAGCAATATAGAAAACTGGCAGAGAAGATATTTTCATGCTGTAGCGAATGCAAAGGAAATGCATTCATTGTAAAAACTGCTCTAGTGCTGTGACATAAAATATCCAATCTGCCCATTTAAAAATGATTCAGTTTCACTCATGAGATGTGACAATTGCTTGGAATCTCCCAGCCTCAGAAACAGAGGTGCTTGGACTGAGAAGGGCAGCTCCAGGAGACAGTCGGGTCTCTGTCAGGGATACTGGGGGGCCCTGGAGACCCAGCATCTCCTTTGCCATAACAGGGACCAGCTTTACCTTCACCAGGCTATGCAATCACACTGGCAGGGCCACCACAGAGGCTGGTTATTTGCAGGACACTGGGATGTGACTCGGGACCTACAGTTTAGTAGCCAGCATATCTGGCTCTGATGTAGAACTGAAGTAACTGCATGTACATAGAATCGCAGAATGGTTTGGGTTGGAAGGGACCTTTAAAATCATTTAGTTCCAATCCCCCTGCTATAGGCAGGGACACCTCCCACTAGACCAGGTTGCTCATAGCCCCACGAAACCTGGCCTTGAACATCTCCAAGGAGTGGGCATTCACAACCTCAATGAGAAACATGTTCCAGTGTCTCACTAACCTGACAGTAAAAAATTTCTTCCTAATATCTAGTCTAAATCTACTCTTCTTCCAGTTTTAAGCCATTTTCCCTTGTTCTGACACTACTACCTGCCCTTATAAAAAGTCAATCCCCAGCTTTCCCGTAGGCCCCCTTCAGGTACTGGAAGGCCGCTATAAGGTCCCCTCAGAACCTTCTCTTCTCCAAACTGAAGAACCCCAGCTCTCTCAGCCTGTCCTCATTGGAGAGGTGCTCCAGCCCTCTGATCATCTTTATGGCTTTCCTCTGGACCTGCTCCAACAGCTCCGATATCCTTCTTGAGATGGGGCCCCCAGAACCAACACAATACTCCAGGTGGGGCCTCATAAGAGCAAAGCAGAGGGGCAGAATCACTTCCCTTGATCTGCTGGTTACATTTCTCTTAATGCAACCGAGAATATGATTGGGCTTCCAGGCTGCAACTGCACATTGCCAGCTCATGTTGAGTCTTGCATCAACAGACACACTCAAATCCTTCTCCTCGGGGCTGCTCTCCAGCCATTCTTTGCCCAATCTGTATTTGTGCTTGGAATTGCCCTGACCCAAGGTGCAGAACCTTGCACTTGGCCTTGTTGAAGGTTATGAGGTTGGCATGCGCCCACCTCTCAAGCCTGTCCAGGTACCTGTGAATGGGGCATCGCTTCCCTCTAGTGCGTCAACTGCATCACTCAGCTTGGTGTCATCTGCAAACTTGCTGAGGGTACACTCAATCCCATTATCTATGATGCCTACAAAGATGTTAAATAACACTGGTCCTAACATCAGTCCCTGAAGAATGCCACTCATTACCAGTCTCCACTTGGACACTTGGCCCTTGAGTGCAACTCTGAATACAACCACTCAGACAGTTCCTTATCCAACAAGTGGTCCTTGCATCAAATCCACTTCTCTCAAATTTGGTGACCAGGATGTCACATAGGACAGTGGCAAAAGCTTTGCACAAGTCCAGGCAGACGATGGCGGTTACTCTTAATTTATCCATCGATGCTGTAACTCCATCATAAAAGGCCAGCAAGTTTGTCAGGCACTATTCACCCTTGCTGAAGCCACGTTAGTTACCACTCATCACCTCATCTTTGTTTTTTTGTGTGCTTCATGATCTTGCCAGGCACAGAGACAAGACCAACTGGCCTGTAGTTCCCTCAATCTTATTTTTTTCTCTTCTTGAAAATGGGGGTTGTATTTCCTCTTTTACAGTCAGCAGGAGCTTCACCAGACAGCCACAGGCTTTCAAGTATGATGGACAGGACTTCATCTGCCAGTTCCCTCAAAAGCTGTGGATGGATTCATTGGGTCCTATGGAATGTGAATGTTCAGGCTCTTCAAACGGTCTCAAACCTGATCTTCACTTACAGCAGGCAGATCTTCCTTCTCACAGTTCTTACTTTTGCTTTCTGCAGCTTAGGCAGTGTGACTAGAGCCCTTGCCAGTGAAGACCGAAGCGAAGAAGTCATTGAGCACCTTAGCTTTCTCCATATCCCTTCTGACCAGGACTCTAGTTTCCTTCTGTAGAGGGCCCACAACTTCCTTAGCCTCCCTTTTATCACTGATATACCTACAGAATTTCTTCTTGTTCCCCTTTATGTCCCTGGCTAGATTTGATTCTAACTACGACTTCTTTGTAGTACTTCCAGGTAACCCATTCCTGCAGACACTACCTACAGACTTCCTATCTGTGGTAAGTCCAGGAATTCCTAATTAATCCACAGAGGAGTCCTGGCATTCTTGCCCACCTTCCTCTCTCTCAAAATGCACTGCTTCTGGACTCGAGGAAGATGGTCCTTGAATACTGACTAGCTTTCCTGGGTTCCTCTTTCCTCCAGGGCTTTATCCCATGTCATCCTGCCAAGCAGTTCCCTGAAGAGTTCATAGAACGCTCTTCTGAAGTCCAGAAAAACCAAATGCAGCCCACTCCTCCAGGAGGAAAAGAATGCCTTCCAAGCAGACTCATATGAAACGAGCAAAAGGGTCTCTAGATAATAGTTCCCCTATGCAATTTCTTCAAATTTGATTCATCATGCAGTCAATTAAGGACAACACTGTGACTTTACTAAATAAAGGTAAAGAACACTCTAAATCATTTCTGAAATACCACCTCCGGGTCCATGACTTTGAATTCTTTTATGTTATCTTTAATGCTGTTGTTTAATTGAAAACAGAGTAGCATTTAATACTCTCTCTGCACTGCCTGAAAAGTGAAAAAAAAGGTGCTCACATAACTTGAGACTGCACTGAAACAAATATCTTTATTGCTATTGCACATTTATGCCGTAGCTTTTCCCCTTCCTGTCTTATTTCAATAAATCCGTATTTTAAGAGGAAAGAAGAAGAGAATTGTGGCACATGCATAACACCTTGCAAACAAAAGAACATTAATGATTTTCATTGTTTTTCCCCCAGTTTAATAACACTTGCTATTTTAACTTTATTGAACACACATTAACAAAAGATTTGTCAGGGTATACAGATTAATCTAGTTCCCCATTTCACCGCAGTATTTTGTATATAGCCTGTCAGCATTGTGAAATTACGCTATTAACAGCAAGTAACACAAAAAGAAAACAATATGATCAACCAAAAGAAAATTAAAATACACCATCTATTGGGACCTGTTTTCTTTATTTGGGAAAAACATAAAATTTAGTTTTATTTACACATTATTATGCAAGGAATGTGTAACTGACTTCATTTATCATATACCAACTATTTGATAAAACTACATTTCAGAGGCAGGGTTTTGTTTTTTTATTATAGGACTTCTGAAAAACACTTAATGTGCCAACTTTAGTTATGTTATTTCACATGCTAATATTGCAAATTATTTCTACACATGGAACACTCTGGAAGCAAATGTGGACCAGTCTTTCCTGCTCAAAATTAGAAAAAAAAAGAACAAAGAACTCCACTTACAAAATAAATAGTTCCCTGTTCTTCTGTGTTAAAATTCACATGTAGACCAAATATTCACCATCTCTGCATACCTTGACTCTTTGTAAAACTTCAGGTATGCACGCAAGCACATAGCCTCAGATATCACAGAATCACAGAATTCTAGGGTCCAGAAGGGATCTCCAGGGATCATTGAGTCCAACTGCCATGCAAAGCAGGCCCCCTACAGCAGGCTGCAGAGGTAGGTGTCCAGGAGGGTCTTGAATATCTCCAGAGAAGTAAAATCCACAACCTCCCTGGGCAGCCTATTCCCATTCTCCGTCTCCCTCGTGAAGAAGTTACTTCACGCATTGGTGCAGAACTTCCTATGCTCCAGTTTATGGCTGTTCCCCCTTGTCCTGTCCCCACAGACCGCTGAGAAGAAGTTGGCCATGTCCCTTTGACTCCCACACTTAAGATACTTATAAACATTAATCAGATCCCCTCTAAGCCCTCTTTTCTCAAGGTTGAACAGACCCAGTTCGCTCAGTCTTTCCTCACAGGGGAGATGCTTCAGGCCCTTTATCATTTTCATGGCACTTCACTGGACTCTCTCCAGGGGATCTTTGTCTTTTTTGTACTGGGGAACCCAGAAGTGGATACAATACTCCAATATGCTTGGTGACTATTCAGTTCAACTGAACATTCCTATTTTATACATACCTTTTTAGATCTTCTAGTAATTAGCAAGCTTAGTGTATGGTTATCATGCTGTAGATGGCCTAACCAAAGGAGAGCAGAGACCCTGCAATCTCCTGTTGCAATCCCAAGATGTCTAACTCCTCATTCCTACACCACTGGAGGACCCATGTCTGGTCATCCAGCTTATATTCAGCTACACTAGGACTCTTCTGGTGCAATGTTCTTTTAATCCCTAACATTGATCTTGGTGCTATGCATTACTGAGTCTTGACATCAACCACAAAAAAAAAACAATCCGCCTACTTTGTGCATGGCTGCCCCATTTCCTCAACTTTTTGCAACCCTGTGACTCTACTTAGCCACAGCCCCACAAGTGCTTCCCAGGTCCCAGACAGAGCAGAATCCCTCTCTCAACTGATTACAGCCTGTCAGTCGTGCTGCCAAAGCTTTCATAATGAAAAATGAAATGGAATCACCAAGTTTGATTGACAGATATAATTACAATTCAGTGGGATTATGTACAAAACATTGCTTGGAAATAGATACAGGCAGAGCCCTGAGGAAATGGTATCTATCTTAAGTGCAGCAACATTAACAACAAACAGTATGAAATCGATTGCATGAAAACAAGCTGAAGGCAAAATAAAGCATTATCTGTCAAAAGATAAATATAAGAGACTTTCACATGCCAAAACAACTACAACAACAACAACACACAACTGGAACAACCGAAGCCTAAGAAGTGACAAAATAGAGAGGATAGGGCTCTACAAAGGTTACAGGAAAGTGAGCCATTCTCTGGACCCACTGAGTAGCTAACAGGTAGCACCACATTGGCCACTTCAGGTTAGTCTCACTATCCACACCAGGTGCCCTTCAGAGGCTGCTCCCACTCTCCACTGACTGTATAAGAGCTGCTTCTAAACTAAATGCCAAAAGCAGCTTTAACTACTCTGTGCATCTAACACTGACAAAAGCAGCTGAAAATCTCAGGATGATGCAGTCAGTGATATGCCCACACACTGCAAAGATGGATAAAGATCCTGGCTCTGAAAAAAAAAAAAAAAAAAAAAAGGCAAAAGGAAAGAAAATTCTAATATGGCTTGAGTATGGCTTTTGTTTGAAAAAGAACATAGCTAGCACTTTGTGAATATTGTAAATTGCTATCTATATCTTCAGATCCTATTTGGCGTCAGTATAGACAAAAAGCTATCAAAACTAGACTTTTCTGAATGACATACTTGTCACCTACATGCTGCTAGACAAAGCAACGTTTTGTGTCCCTTGCTTAGGGTCAGGGGCTCTTCAAATGAAAAGCACACTCCCTGAGTGACAAGACCGCAGACTGAAAGCCTGAAGAATCACCATACCACGGGATGAGAACCCAGCTCCCACTTGCCACCCCAAGCTCAACAGCACTTGCAGTGCTCCCAGGTGAAGCCAATAGTCAGCAACCTGCAGAAGGGCATCCATATTTCACAGGTTGCTAGCCAGAAACTGAGTTTGGTGGGAAATTGATGCTTCATTAGTATACTCAAGTGTTTGACATGATGGACTGATTACAGAAAGCAAAGCATGAAATATTCAATTAAATTTATAATATTAACTTCCCATTAGTTTTCTCCACTTCCTGTTAGTTAACATTATTTGTTCTTATTGCACTATTAGCTTCAGCAAAGAAGTCAGAATATTAAAACACTTTGCAGTCAACATCATACACTATCTTCGCTGTACTTTTCAGCAGGGACCACACAGACTCTACAAAAGCTACTTAGGTGGCCAAAACCCAGTTTCAGTAAGCCACATCTCTGCTCTATGCCCACAAATAGTTTAGGGTACCCCTACATAGAGCTGACAGCCTGCTGGTATTGAGGCCTTGTGAGCACCAAATAAAGCAAGCATTTTATGTTTAAGTCATACCCAACCCTCTGAAATTCATCTTTCATAGCTGCAGGAAAAAAATACATACATGTTGTCAAATTTCATCATTTACAAGCTCCTGTGCTAAATGGATCAGTGAGCATCTACTTTGGTTCATGCAGCCCACCTGTAATGCAGTTATATACAGTGCTTACTTTTTGCCCACTAGGGCCTGATTAGACATTGACTGCTGCCAGTACTGTTACTTCCACAGGCTCCTGTAACAGGTTGCATTTCAGATTCTCGTTGAAGCCTTCCTTAGTTCTGGGCATGACTCAGAAGTATCTCAGCTACATGCAAATAACATACTGCAGCTTACTACCTCATCACCCCTGATGAAATATAAATCACAAGTGATCCATAGATATGCAAGTCTTCAAACTGTAACACACCCAAACCAAAACTCATTTTCACACCTCCTTAAAGATAGCAGTATCTTCACTCAGTCTCTCTTTTTACCCCTCTCTCTCTCTCTCTCGTGAAACTGATCAAATAATAAGTGTTCAAAGAGAATACAGTACCTGTTCTTCTATTACCAGAAAATGTTTTTCTTGGTTTTGCTGAAATTTTCACAAAAACATTCACTTCCGGGCAGGAAAGAAGCATTCAGAATTTCCACTGGTGGTTGCAACACGATAGAAGAAAGCAATATGTAAGGAATCTTAATAATAATCATTTAGAGCAACGGTCATTAGCTAAACATCCCTATTCTACATTCCCCTTCATTACCTTTTCTTCCTATTGCTATAAAAAGTCACAGGCCTACAATAACATGCCAAAATAATATTTGAAATTGACTTTTCTAGTTAGTTCTATTTCTTGCTCTATGATCTGAATCAATTAGATTCATACCAAATCTAGGACTTGAAATATCCCCTGCAAAATACATTAAATGAAATACACAGTGACATATAGAAAGCTTTTAAAATGGTTTCATTGGTTTCCAAAAACACTAGAAGAAAAACTATGGTTGAAAGAACAGAACAATTAAAAAAAACAAAGAAACACAACCACAACTATTAACCCTTTTCTTCTCTCTCTGGAAAGCAAATGCCAGAAAAAGATCATAGCATTTTGGAAAGTCAAAGTCATCTTCCCTCGCTTTACTATAAAAATCAGTCCTCTGACTAATCATAGAATCACAAGGTTGGAAAGGACCTGCAAGATCATCTAGTCCAACTGTCAAATAATACATCCGTATCTTTTGACTTAGGTTCCTAACTGTTTTTCAGTTCTGTTTCTAGAGTGGAAAAACATTAGTAGCACTGCATCTACTACTTACTTAATATATAATACAACATACAGTGGGAATTTCATTTTAATAAGACATAGAAATTCTTGTGTTTTACTATGGAGATGAGAAGACACTATGAAAAAATTATGTTTAACTTCCTACTGCATGTATTAATCTAAGCATTTTTCCATAATGCAGTCTCTTGGCCCTGATTCCCCACAGAGAAGCCACTTTCACTTCCACTTTATAATAATTTGATCGAAACTGCTTCTCAAGCAAAACTTCTTCCCTTTTTCAAACAGAAAGCAATCAAAATCATAAGATTACATCATTACTTTACTGAAGTTCACAGACTGCATTAGATACCAATTTCAATAATATAGCTCATTAAATACATCCATTTCTTATTTTACTTAGTTTTGAGAAGAGAAATATAAAGAAATACAAAATATTAAGAACGGGTAGTATTTTTCTAATACCTCCAAAACCAGCTTAGTACTTCAGCACAAAAAGCATCACCCAACCAGAAGACAATGGTTTTTGCACTCAAAAAATAAAAGATCTAATAGATATAAATAAGCTTCCACCAATAATTTAACAGGAATGCAATTATATATTGGTGTAAATATTCTGTTAATACCTTCTTACATTTGGTCTAAATTAGTTCCTACGGCTTATTTTCCATTAATTAGGTGCCTTCCCAAGCACAGATTCAAAGCCTTCAACAATCATTTCCGAGAATGAGCTAGGAATGAAAAAGTGTGTTTATCAAAAAGTAATATTATAATACAACAGAGCTTTTACTAATACTGAAAGAGCATGGCAGCTGCAGAGCTGTGCTAACTAGTTTTGACAAAAGTAATGAAATAGTTTCCTAATGATTAACCTCAAACACAGCTATATGCAAGAGAAAACCTGCTTAACACAGGCCCACTTTTACTTATAAGAGCATGCCACTTTAGCATATTCCTTGGCTGTTTTGTTGTGTGCTTTTTTTTTTTTTTTTTTATTATTATTTGGGTAAAGTCCATTGTGTTTTAGTTTCCTAAAAGAAAATTAATATCTCCTGAAGTGCTAACACAAGAACCTATGTTTGGCTTTCTTTTTAAGTGATTATTACTCCGCAACACACAAGGTTTGGAGGTCTGGTCATGACTTCGAATCTAACTTTGGACAACAAAAATCCACTGCTGGTTATTGTCATGCAGCTTTTTAGAGTAAGTCTGTGGCTTTTCCAGAGACCTTACTTTCACTGGACACAGACATTATCATTTCCTGTGCTGCTGGAGTCCTAAAGAATAAAAATACACTCTCTCAAAAGCAAAGGGCAGACTACCGTGCAGGGGCTGTCAAGAGCCACCTGAACGAGAAATGGTCACTTCTTTCCTCCTCCAACCACACCTCCCAACACTTGCAATCTATTGGCAGCCTCAGATTCATTAGAGTTCTTTGACCTTTGAAGAGTTGCAGTTGGACAGAAACACCTTTTCCAAAGTCCAGTGACTGAAAAGGAATCCAGCCAATGTCTATTTGAATTTCCAATTGTATTACAATGAATAACCAAAGCAGAACTTTGCCATCAGTTCACAGGGACCCTACCTCTGTGAAACAGAGAGGACTACGTTCAAACATGAACATAAGCAACAGTGGCTGATTCAGAGCCTTTGAGGTAATTATGAGGCTCAGTTGGACTGAGTTAAACCATGAACAAATATGCTATAATCAGCACTTCCTAAACATACTGTGCTGATTACCTTTTTGGTTCTAGGCCAAGCTAACGAGCTACGCTGTCATCTGCAGAGAAGCTTAAACAACCTTCGAAACAACAGAAATCTTTCTTTCTTGACACTCTGGTCTGTAAATATTGCCACCTCCTCCTATGGCATCTACAGGATATCTTCAGGCTCTAGGGGGTACGCGTGTACTCTCCAGAAGTTCAGAGGTCAGTTCTGAAGTCCAACCTTCTTAATTATACATCAACAGAAAGGAGTAGGATACACACAAACAAGGGCTACAATCAAACTGCTTCAGAAGGGTAACAAGATATCAAGGTGACTGAGTGGCTCTTCCAAGCATGTATTACACACATTTCCAAATATATATTCCCAAGGATGTCTTGGTGTACACTACTGAGGCGGCTATATGAGTAAACATGTAGAAGTAACATTTGAAGGTGATAATCAGTGTTTTCATGTTGCTTCTTTTAGAACATAAGGAAAAGTACATGACTCTGGAAGACTACCTTCCTTCTCTGTTTTCCACCTTGGATTCTCCACTGCTCCTAGTCTAACTGTGCATTCTGATATTTCTGGCCATCCACTAACCTGGAAGTCATCACACCTTCTTCCAGTCTCACTTGCTTCGGTGTAAATTAAGAAAACCCATATGGAAACCAACACAATAATCCCAGTTTATTTTCCTTACACCATCAATTTAAACATCATAATCATTTGCTTATAAGAATGACAGTACGGACACAAAAGTCTTTCAAGGCACAAAGTTTTGTTCATTCTAACATACTACTCAACTTCCACAAATTACCATGCTATCAAAAAAAAAAAAAAAAAAAAAAAATCAAGGTACTATTCAGCATTGTAGCACAGTACATCATGGCTTCTTTTAAACAGAAAATATCTTTTCCTGTTTCATCTACAAAACAAGTAAAAGGATGATCCAAAACTCTTTCAAAGCGGATGGGATATTTTCGTACCTTTCAGGAAGTAAACAGATACCTTCTAGTAGATATCAGCTACATTAATACAATGTATTCTTGCCACATTTCTTAAATAAGCACTTAGAAAAGTTCAAAGAAACGAAGAATGAAAAGTTGACATCCACAGAATCACATGAACACTCAGTGAAAACAATACCAACTCTTGCTAATGTACAAAACATGTTTTTCTGGCAAGGCTTTTATTTGTTAGAGAAAGAAAAGATACTTCACCTTACATCCCGTCCCCAAGATAGGATGGAGGATAGACCAAGATAAGCAAAGTCCTCAAATAATCTGAAGAAACACAGCTAACCATGATTATTAGTGGATATATTTGAACAGAGTTGGGAACAATTTAATTTGAACAAATTTCCATTCAGTAGAGAATTTCAGTGCAGATGACTGAGTTATAATCATGTTCAGCTCAGTGCAATTCCAGTCAGACAACTACTATTCCCTCTTCAACTTCACTTTGTTTATAGGGATGCTTTGGTTTTAAAAAGTAGGATTGGAGACACCTGAGAAGTTAATATATTTATGGCAGTACTCACAAATACCTGAATATCACGAACCCAATAACGGACTAACGTTACTGATATACAGATTGTCATATTTGGTAACAATCCTTGGCCTACAAAAATGAGTTTCACAGTTGCTTTTTTTTTTTTTTTTTTTTTTTAAACAGACCCAACATTAAAGCAGTTACAAGTTTACTCCAACTTGATAAACATACCTAAAGAATATTTTGCTGCATGTCATTAAATCCTGCATCTGCTCTAATTTCTCTCAATAAAGGGCTTCTTTCAATGCTAATGACATTAAAAATGAAAGAGAATTATAATTTCACTATAAATTATTCAAAGAACTAAATACAAACAGCCTCATTAAGACTATACTAGCTTTGAGAATGAAAAAGGATTATAGATGAAACAACAAATATTCACCAGTTTACCTAATCTCTGAACTCTGAGTTTAAGAATCACAACTGTGACAAAACATCAGCTATTGTGTTTTGCCTCAAGGAAGCTTAGCAAGCATTATGTGCTTAAAAATCAAGGCCTTCAGCCACAAATTGTACTGTTTTGCCATATTCAAATAAATGACAAAATTAGACTCAACATTCGTACAGCGCACCTCGGTCAGTTTATGACAATACATACTATCTAGAAAATAGTGTCTAAATAGAAACAGATGTAGAGAAATAGAAATAGAGAACAGAAATAGAGCCAGCTGTGGGACTAGGTCTAAGAAGCTAGACTCACCTATTTCTTACATGGGAAAAACACATCAGATGGCAAACAAAGAGTTACACAAGCTAAGGAATCCAGCAATTAATTCTGTAACATGAAGCAAGGATGGAGAGGAATTTTAAGTGAGGTGAACGTTATTCATGGCAATGAATGATTAAATTAATAACAAACAATACAATCATAAATGGAAAAGTAACAGTCATTTACTAATATCTCAGACCTAATTTCTGTGCTGTAAATTCTCAGATACCTCCATAGAGTCACTAGTCTAAGAAACTTAACTACAAGTAACGTGACAGAATACTACTGAGTTTTTGTAATGATTCTTATCCTGAAACTGTCTACTTTGTTATATTCGTACTTTTGGGCATAACATTACTACACATCCTGAAAGCAAGTAAATTTAAGGCAACAGAACATATTTGGTTCTTATCACTTGCATTCTAAACCTATTTATCATTAAGGTTAAATTCATTTGAAGTTTGTTTATATTTAGCAAAACGACAAAAAAATTGTTCACCAAAACTACCATGTAGGAGATGTAAAAAAAATGAATCGTTGGTGGCACCACAAGAAGTAAGCTTTGCTTCATCTCTTGGGAGGGGGCTACAGCTCCAGCTATTCTCCCTGAGGACAAGAAGGCTATCCTCAGGAGTGACAGAGGAATTAACAACAGTGGCTAACACTTGACGACATCCCAGAAGTCAACTTCAAGCCTATTCCCAGGCACATCCCTAGGGAGGCAAGTACCTTCCCCAGATGTAACACAGAGATGCACACAGTGTAATCTCCTTCAGTGAGCCTCATGAAGATAATGTATACAAGTTGTGTTAGGTGTTACAAAATTTCCCAAGAAACAATCCTTTTAAAGAAATCATCATACAAAAAGCAGAAACTCAGATTTTCCTGATATCGCCTCAAAGAACTTCAAGTGCTATCAATGGTCTTAAATAATCCTGATGTATAGATAGCCATTCTTGAAGTATGACTTTTTTTTTCTCCAGTATAAAAGAGCACATCATAAACAGATATAATTCCCTGCACCCCTCACAGCCAGTTCTCTAATAATAATAACAATGACATTTGTGTTTCATTTCTTTAGTATTTCTAACCAGTCATAATTAAAAAAAAAAAAAAATCAGGTGCCATTAAAGATCCTCTAATCTCTTATGAAGCCACTGTCACTCATATTACTCATTCCTATGTTTTGCTGCTGTTGCCTAGCAGACAAATATTTTATTTAATCAGTCCTCTGCAAAAACATCCTGATTACTCCAAAGTCCCTAGAGAACAATTCAAGAACCAGCTTCTATATGGGATGTCGACCTTCCTCAAAAGCTATGTTCCTCAGTAACAAAATGATGGTGAAGTACACCACAAGAAAAGAATCTTTCACTGCTATGGATCCTGACAGTGGACTGGAACTCATACCCACATAGTCTGGAATGACCATAAATCTCTGTCCTCAGACAGATGTACTGAACTGTTGGCTTCAATTTAGCTCCACCACACTCTCAATAAAACAAGAAGAAAGGGGAAAAAAAAGCAACAGAAGAGACGGCAAAAGAAAATCTGCCTTTATAGCCTCGGGCAAAAGATAAAAGACGTTCTAACTTTTATAACATTAATAATATGTATTAGAGGCTTATTGTTTAATAGTAATACAATTAATATAATACATGTTGGATGTATCCATAAGGTATTGAGCATTAAGGTTTGAAGATCTCATATGACACTTTTGGAAACTTGACAGCTGTCATGAGATTATCTGGTGCTGTGCTCCCCTCACTTCAGAGGCACTGAAGTTTATCCAGAAGCATTGCAGTATAATCCTCTAGACAATTCACAAGTACACCCATCCTTTTCTGTACTTGCAGAAATGGAAGAAAAACTGATTAAAGTTTTGATGGTAACAGCTCCTTAATCTCTCGGGAGTTGTCATGCTCAGTGATGCAAAGCTGGGAGAATCGACCTGGTGCTTCCAGACAGCCCTTGCACACTGAACTCCTCTACAGTCCACGTATTTAAAGGAACAGAGGTATTCACAATTATTTTTTAACGGTGAGCTCCAGCTCCCATGAGTTAAGAAGCTGGCATTACCTTTCATTAAGAGCTAGTCAGAATATATCTATGTTCTCAACGAAAGCAGGTATTTTTAACTGTGACATTTCCAAAGGGGGTGGGATGTTCCTCCCAGTCCTTTAAAAACACCAGCTGGAAAGAAAAATTCAACAGAAGAAAAGTACTGGTGTAACTTTATACGTTTCCATAACTCCTGACGGACTCAACCCCACTTTATTACAGGCTCCTAAGGATAACCGAGAGCTGGCTTAAGTTAATAAGAGGGAAAAATAGCACAGTAATGCTTCTTGTGCCCTGCAGATGAGCTTCTTGGAGCCTGAACACAAAGCAGCTCCTAACAAAGTCATCATTACTTCCTTCCCTCCTGCCAGAAGTCTGGTTCTTTCCCAAGCTGCAGTTGATCTGCCAGGCAGGGGGGTTGGGTCTTCATGATCCTTAAGGTCCCTTCCAACCCAGGTCATTCTGTGATTACCCAGAGACCATTCTCAATTCTATTTTCCATACTAAAAACCACAGGCCACTAAAAAGTAGAAGATGGAAGTTTTAAAACTAGACTTGACAACAAGCTATGAAAGCGTTGAAAGGAATATTAAAGAGGCTTACTTTCTGTCATTAGATATCTGTCTTCTTTCCTTTCATTCATGCCCTCTCTCTTCCTACAGCTCAGGTTGTACAGATGCTGGAGAGGCTTTAAAGATAGAGCTGCAGTGGGAGTCACCCATGATCAATCATTCTCAAGAAAAATATCATAGCATTAAATCTTAATGTTGTTATTAACAGAAAAAAAGAAAACAGAAAAGGGCATTTCCTAAAAAACACATTTCCTTTATGTTGCAGTTTCAATTACTATGGTTTGTTCATAGGAGAATCACTTCCATGCATGCCAACCCCATCAATGCTATAAAGACATTAGCAATCTTTAAGTACATCAGCAGTGGCTATTCTAATTAATGGACAGATAAATCCACACTTAATTCCAAAAATCAAAGCCTCTATTCCAAGTTAAGTTTGCTCAAGAAAAACAAATTATTTTCCCAATAATTTAAAACATTATTCTATTACTCTCAAAGAGACCCTAAAGGACAGATAGAACTTCATTGCACCATGACTTTTTAGTCAAATTCAGCTTCAGATGAACATGAGCTTGGAATAGTTTCAGGAAAAACAGCAATTTGTTCCCCTGATAAATGATAGACTTACAGCTATGAGAATTTCCATGAGGAAGGAGGTTCTCACAAAGGTTCCAGCTTTGCATGTTAAGATGACTTGGAATCATTTAATGTACACAGCAAGTTATTATCCCTTTTCAAGTGCCATAATTTTTCTCTCTCCTTGTTCTATATTTTTGTTCTCTGTGAGTTAGGAGAGATGCTAATGTTTGATCAGCTCACTGATCAAACATTAAGTAGAAAATACTTAAAATGGCTTAATTTTATTACCAGGAAGAGCTGGCATTGACACACTCCTCAGTCAAAACAGCCGTAAACAACAGAATGGAAAAAAATTGGGGAAGCATCATCCACATGGACTACATTATTCCAGGAAACAAGGAATGCCAACTGTAATGCAGTTCAGCTGCAGCGATCTTTTTGTTTCTTTATTTTATCTTCTAAATACACCTTTACACTCATCCCTTAGATGGTGTTTTTGTATATCTAACATCAGATTTTGTTAACGTAAAGTTCCACACACAACTTTTACATACTATGAGTTTCCCAGCAAGTTTCTTATGAACTTAAGGGGTGTATGGGTTTCTTGGCTTCCACCAACATTAAATCATATCCTTTCTGGAAGGACATCATCCTGCATTTGTATTATTAAGCTATCTTTGTAGCATTGTACCTGTCACTAAATATCTAGGATAAGTTGGTGCTGTGCCTCATAAGCACCTTTAGTCCACAATACCTCACACGCTTAAGGGAATGTATTTAAAAGACGCCATTTGTTTATCAACTGTTTAAATTGTTTGGGAATACGAAATCTATGACTGAGTAACAAAAGAGTGCAGTACAGTTTTGTCTGAACATTGTGTCCCATTACCCAGCTATGTAATAGTAACAACATTTATGTGAAGGGTGAAAAATTCACCATAGCTGAAAAGGCTCCTTTATCATGCAGTCTTTGAATTTATTTTATTCAGATCATCAAGTAGAGAGTATTTGCTTGTTAGCCACTTTTATTTATCAGCTTTTATCTGATCCCATCAGAAGACAACATGTACTATCAAAGCCATCATAACTGAGATCAGACAGGGTATTAAGAAGCTCTACTCATTGAGCTTATACGCTCCTAAACTGACTAAATCCTTAAGTAAAAGCAGTAAATATCTTCCTAGTATGTGATGAATCAAAGCTGACAACAGGAGTCAAAAAAGTTATGCTTCCATGGAGCAGCTAAGTAATATTTTGTGACAACTGTTTAAAGAAAAAAGCAGATATACGTATATTATATAATATATTACAACAGATATAACATGAGTCCAGAGTAAGTTGCTTGGGAAATTAATGGCACTATTGCTGTTTCGTATATACCATGTGTATACACAAAATCGTATATATATATACACACACACACGTACATGCATGGCCCTGACCATTGCAGGGGGGTCGGACTAGGAAGAGATCTTTGAAGGTCACCAATTCACACAATTCTATGATATGCTTGTATTTCACTCAACATTAATAAAAAATTCTTCATTTCATTTTTTTTATTTTTTTATTTTTTAAAGAAAAAAGGCAACGTGCATCATCTCCCATCACTGATACAATCACTTTCAAATTACTAAATGCTGGCAACTTCAATGCACTGTGTGTCATGGACATAAAAATGTGGATAACCATGGGCCTCAGCTTTTTCCTCTGGAAGAAATCAGAGGACAAACTTTCTGATGACCGTGTAACTTTATTTCATCTGTAAATAAGTTTGAAAAGGGGAACAAACAGTAATATTTGGTGTTTAATTTTGCATTAATGAAAATAATTCATACAACATTAACTTAATGAATGTTTGTTCAAATCAGCTTCATGTCATCCTTCCAAATTTTAAATTAGGACATCATTCTACATATTGTAAGAATTAAGTTTAGTTGTGCAATTGTCCTTCCCCAGTTAACCACATCACTAAAAGATCACACCTTTGGATCTCTTCCTTCTGGAACAAGACCACAAATGACAAAAATACTGTCCAGTCATGTTCCTTTCTTTTTTAAAAGCATTTAGATCCTGTTGCTACAGGGGCTAAGCTGAATGAGCACAGAAAGCACATCTTTTTACTTCTCCTGTAAAAAGCATATTCTCCTGGCTGCTACAAGAAAGGAGAAGTGAGTCAGTATAATCTTGAAAGCAATGGGGGGAAATAAAACAGCATGGAAAGAAAGATTTATTTCCCAAAGACCTGCCTTCCAATTTTATATTGGTATTTCAAATACCAGTAAAAAGAAACCAATGTTTTCCTGCATGCTTGCCTTACAGCATCTGCCTGCCCAGGGTCACATCCCTGCAGGAGGCGCCTCCAGCCCATCGCTTCAGTATGGCAGAACAGAAGGTGAAGGGCCAGGGAGAACCACTGCAGGGGATCTATCCAGGCTGCCCAAAGTACTTCCAGGAATGTAACAACTTGCCTCATTAGCAAGGAAACTAATAGAGTCTGACCTTTTACTGTGTTGTGGCCTGTCTTTATGCCTCCCTACTCTACCATATGCCCATTTCTACATAACTCTGATATTCTTTTTCCACACCTTCAGCTCTTGACACCATCTTTTCCCTAATACCCCCATGAACCACATCTCCTGCTAACAGATGTGACAGAAACTGGTTTGTGACTGCATCCAAACTGTTTGCTTACATAGATCAGTATGCAGGCAGGGTAATACTACATCAACACCAAGTCAACATATTCATAAAAAGAATCTTTTTCTAGTTCCACTTTCAAGTCTCTCAGCTCCGCAAGGTATTGAGAAACAAACAGACCAAAGCCACCTTACAAATATTTTAGTGTCACAGAAAGCAGAGCATCTGCCTTGAATATTCTTGTGGCTTGGTCCAAGACATCTTATTATAAAAAGCCCAAGACATTTGAGAGCACAACATCCCACTTCCTAAATATCATTTCTATGTCAAGCAACCCACTAGCCTCCTGCTCTGCAAATATATTGTGTTGTCTCACCATTTATCAACCTTCCATATCAGTGCTTTTTTTTTTTTTTTTTTTTTTAAAAAACTACGCAGCTCTCTTTGCAGTATGGTCTTCCTGAATTCAATGACAGTCTTTTCACATCCTAGTGATGCCTCTGCAGCATCCCTCGGAAACAAAGTATGCAATGAATCAAGCCAATCAACAAAAACTGACCGCTCATCTCTCCATTTGTCTTTTTGTCCTTAGTCTGGGAATACCCTTGAATTCTCAAGAATGGCTCAGATATCGATTGCCGCTACAATGGAAATTTCAAGAGCTGCACATGCCAGTTTTGATCTTACGCAAAAATTCCAGTATAATTGATATGTGCAGAGAGACAGGAACACATATCTGTTCAAAAATTTAAAAACACTTTGATTAATAACATTTAATTTCATCATTAACAAACAAAAGAAAAAATGGACAACCAAAACAGCAACACATGTTCCACGGTACAGAAATATACAGAAATATGCTGTGAAGAAATCAATACAGATTAAGTACAGCAGCAACATCGTAACAACAGAGAAGGACAAACAGGAGAGCACTCACAGGCAACGGAAGGAAGAACAAGACACTGATGTGGGATTTTGCAGGAAAATGATTTCCAGTTTTTCCAGTAAGAGATATGAGAGCATCTTGCACTTTACTAAAGCAAACATAGGCCTGTTTTAATACTTTCATACACTAATATACATCTTGTACAGACATTAATTTTAGAGATAATGTTATCTTTTAATTAGAATTGCAAAGTTTTTTAAATTGCCGTCTGATACCCTGCAGCATCTATGGACTTCCATCAACTATCTTCCCAAATCTATTTCTATTTAAATCTCCACATGTATAGTTAAATATCTAATGTTCACAAACTTACTCCCCACTGTAAAGAATCTAGTCCCAACAGATCAACTAAGCAGTTCTGAAATGCACATCAGTATTCTCAGTTCACATCAACTGCACCAGGTTAGTACTAAGTTGGTTTGTAGGGTTTGGTACTTGGCTTTTTCCACATGACTTCCGTATTCTCAATGAGGCTTCAGAGTTTTAAAAACATGGACCCAGCATAATAGTGCAGTGGACATTTTTTATGGGTATTAAAGCACCAAATCTGAAGTTAAAACTGAATTACATCTATTACTTGGTGTAATACAATTCAAGAAAGAGAAGACATTACCTGAATAGTTGTGGGAATTTTTTTCCTCTCTTCAATTAAAAATCTATTCAACATAGAAGTGTGATAATGATAATATCAACTACTGTTCACTAAGAGCTGTGTCCTTCATGAAGAGCAAGAGATCACCCAGTGCTGCGTGACCAACTGAAACATCAGTTCTGCACAGAGTGCACCACTGACAGCCTATGAATCCTGACAGGCAAGATAAATAATTCCTCAGCAGTACCTCCTGCTTGTAACCAGAGAAAAAGGAAAATATCAGGAACTGATTCACTGGTGTTGAGACTAAGTCCACTTCACGTTCCATATATGGTCCTTCTTTAATATCAATATTATAGATAACAGCATACGTAGATAACTCCTGCTGACTACAAATCACAGAATATCCCGAGCTGTGAGGGACCCACGAGAATCATTCTGTCCAACTCCCAGCTCTTCACAGGACCACCACCCCCACAAAATAAATAAATAAATAAATCACACCATATTACTGAGAGCACTGTCCAAATGCTACTTACACTCCGGTAAGCTTGAAATCTTGAAACCAAGAGGAAGTATTAGAAGTTTACATTGGCTTCTATATTTGTTTTCACAATGCTATCATCACATAACTGTGCAGTTGCACTACATACACATATGACAGCTCCTATTTACAATTCCATCTGCACCTACTAAATCCATCATTCCTCAATGTCTTCTAGTGTTTCAAACTGTCCACTAGCAGCCTCCCTCAACAAATAACATCCCTTGCTTTGTTTTCCTACAAACAGTGAATGCAGTCCACAAAAATCAAATCACTCCGTGACAAAGGGGCTGCAGAAATTTCCAGGCAAGGAGAGAACATGTGAACAGCCAGAGATCCCATAGCCACCACAGAACACACAAACAACCCTTGCATAGTAAGTGGGAAGAGCACTGAAGAGCCAGTTCTGAACATCTGCAAAGATAGGTTTTCTTATGTCTTGATCAAGTCACTCTACATGCCTAAAAATCTGTGTAGCATCTTTTCCCGAATCCTAAACTTCCACAAAAACTGTTTTTTTGTTTGTTTATTTTTGTGTGCGTTTGTTTTGTTTTTTTTTTTTAAACAGAGAACCTTTGGGATGCTTCCTGTACCTGTCTCAGGGCTTACTACCTATAGTTAATGTAATAATTCCAAATCCACTCTGCTGAAGTTTTGTATCACGCATCTTCATCACGTTTTATCACTGCTTGGGCTGTAGCTGCCCACCTGCAATCTAGTCAAAGCCAGAGATCCTGGATATTTGCACTCCACTTAATGCAGCCTGAGGGGAAATCAGCTTTTTCCTCTTCCTTGCTTAGGACCAGAACATTATGGACAAAAAGCTGAAAAGCAACGCACTGCCATACTTTACAGAACACAATGTTCTTGGTCTTCCTGTTTTTCAAAAAGGATTGTAACATTTCTAAACAAGACTTAGCATCCCAAGCATGGGTAGCAAGGGTATAATAAGTTTAGTGGAATCTTTCATTCAGAAGTCTTTTTGTTGTTTTTCTTCCCCCCACCTTTTACTCTTTCCAAAAGGAGAGGTTTTGAAGATTTCTTCTTCGTTCGAAATGAACTGGAGGTCAGGCAACTCAGAGCGAGACTTATTCTCTAGCACAGTTAGCAGCTCTTTCAGTCACCCAATGAGACAACAAAAGCAGTCTCATCCTTCCCCTACAAGTTGTTTTCATTTTCACTGGGCAGGAGAGATAAGCACTAGATTAACATCCACCAGTCTCAGCACACAGGTGAAGTCCTTTTACCTGTGTAATCTCTCCCACATCCATAGCTGCCTAGATTAATGCTGGCCAGTGATAGGTGCCAGGGCTTCAAGAGACTCATAGCAAAGTACTACACAGGATGCCACGTACCTTGCTTATGGTTAAAGCACAGCCCATGGAAACAATGAGTCAAACTTAAAAACTAATTTGGTAATGAGTAAGATGACATGATGAAACTTAACTATTGCTAACTGATACTCAAGGAAGTTTTTGTCAAATGAATGCAGTCTTCATCAAGCAAGCAAGAAACAACAGATTCATTCATAGGTAGAAAATGTTCTGCTCAGTTGCTGATTGCTAATAAGTACAAGTACAAGTGGAAGACAGCTACCAGAGCTAGTCTTCTTTTTAAAAAAAATATAATCGGGTTACAAAGATTTCTTCTAAGAATTATATAAACAAAGATTCACAAAACAACCAACCAACCTCAGACATAAAGCTGTTGGAAATACTAGTTTGACAAGGCAACAACATTCCCATGCCAGTGAAGAAACTGAGGTGACACCCACATTTGCAATTAGATCAACTATTGAGCCCAGCTCTTCAAGCTTCTTGTGGCTTCTGTTGGCTATCAACAAAATTACTCTGATCTGAAACGCCAGAATGCATTTCCCATTTCTTAAACTCAGCCAAAACTCCAGGTTATCCCACACAACAGAATAAATATGCTCTTCTGTTCTCAGAGGACAAAGCTGACCTTTCCTAACAGATCCACTGAGAACTACCTGAAACACACTCAGAGAATATGCTGAGTCTATTCTCTACTTACAGGAAAAGTATCAGTGCAAATAATTACCAGTAGTATGAGTAAAAGGTATTATTTTTGTGTAAGGTCAAGTACACAACTATTTCTTAACTGAAGAACAGCACAAGCTCTTGCATCAGTGACCGGTTCATGACACATCATTTGAGTTTCAAGGAAACAAAGGCCAATTTGCTATTCAAAGCTTACCTTGCCCTTTGTTTTCACACATGCAAGCTACATTTCTATTATTAGTTGTACATAAGCACACACATACTATTAAAACATGAAATTAGTAGGGCATTAGTTCTGGACAATTGACATTTAATGTGGCAGTGCATTTGACATTAAAGGTGACAGTGTATTTTAGTTCAAATAATGAGTCAGCGGCCCTTAAAGAATACATGACCACTAATACACTGTGTTTTTTTGTTTGGGGGCTTTAAGTTGCTTATCATTCTTGGAAAGCTCCCACTGAAATGGTCACTATTATCCCTGAGGAGAATAGTGGCACACAACTAAAACTAGAAAGGTATTTTGGGACTAAATGCTGCACCACAAATCTCGTCAGCTTTTTTCTTTTTTGAAAACATGATATAAACTGAAGCTGCTATTTCCTTTGCTACGATAAAAATCACAGAAGCATATTTATTCCCATTACTTAACAACAGAACCTACAAACTCCTGCTGATTTCTTTATCCATTTCTAAAGCACAATTTACACTGCAGATAAGGGTGTGCTCTTCACAAGATTAAAGTCAAGGTCACATACTGCATACTCACTGCTGCCTGTAAAACTGGGATCAGTTTCACAGACTCCACGTATATTTTTAGAAGGGCTTGCTCAAGCCCTCAGCTAACAGCCCCTCAACTATAAACATGAAGATAAACCTTGGCTCAAAAGGTAACATTTAAGACTTCTGTAGCAAAACAGACAGACATAACCCTGCTGATTCAAGTCATTCCTTTCATCCCTTCATGGGCACTGAATGGAAAATCCCCAACACACTTCGTAAGAGCCTTCTGATACAGTCAAGAGCAGACCTCCCACAGACTTCGGTAACATCACAAGCGGGCCACCTCTGAAAGCAAAGCCTGGTTTCACACTATGTCCAGCAGCTGGTGTCCCTGCACAGATATACTGTACTTTACTCTGGCCAGACTCTTGGGCAACTGTTCATACTAGAGCCACAACAGAGGCATTACCAACATGAAGTCAAAGCTGTATCACAAAAAGAAGGCTTTCGCTTTCTCCAGAAAGCACCATTTGTACAAGATGTCCTCAGTGAATATCACCAAATGTCAGCAATTGAGCAGATATGAATACACTGACATACACAGGCTTTATTGCTATGTGCTGTCCATAAATCGCTAGCACTAGCGCTTCAAATACAGAGCTTTGGGCTTAATTCATGGCCATCTAGACAAGGACTCCAAAATTTCTGTTCGCAGAAGTCAGCAGCAGAATCATGATTATTATATATCTTTAATGATGGAACAGTCTTTGAGACACGTCCCAAACAAACAGATAGTGCAAGACATGACTTGTATGACTACAAAGAGGCTGTTAAGATGTGTAGAAGGAAAATCAGAGAGGCAAAAGCCCAGCTTGAATCTAAGCTGGCCGCTGGGGTAAAAACAAACAAGAAACTCTTTTATAAATACATCAATTGTAAGAGGAGGGCAAAGGGGAATCTCCAGTCTTTACTGGACGAGGCTGGGAATGTGATCACAGACGATAAGGAAAAGGCAGAGGTTCTGAATGCCTTCTTTACGTCTGCCTTTAAAAGTCATCTCGGTTATTCCCAGGGCTCCTCACGCTCTGGCTTGGTAGTCGCAGCTGGGGAGCAGACTGAACCCCCTGTGATTCTTGAAGAAGCGGTCAGGGAATTACTACTCCAACTGGACTGTCACAAGTCCATGGGTCTGGATGAGATTCACCCGAGAGTGCTGAAGGAACTGGCGGAGGTGATCGCTGAGCCGCTTTCCGTTATCTTTCAGCGCTCCTTGTTAACGGGTGAGGTCCCAGAAGACTGGAGGCTTGCCAATGTGACTCCCATTTACAAGAAAGGTTGTAAGGAGGATCTGGGGAACTACAGGCCTGTTAGCCTGACCTCGGTGCCAGGGAAGGTAATGGAACGGATTGTCTTGAGGGAGATCACGCGGCAGGTGTGGGATGACCAGGAGATCGGACCTAGCCAGCATGGGTTTGTGAAGGGCAGGTCCTGCTTGACCAATCTGATCTCCTTCTATGATCCTGTGACCCGTCTGGTGGATGAAGGAAAGGCGGTTGATGTGGTCTACTTAGACTTCAGCAAAGCCTTCGACACTGTCTCCCATGCTATTCTCCTTCAAAAGCTGGCAGCCCGTGGCTTGGATGGGTACACTCTCGGCTGGGTAAGGAGCTGGCTGGAAGGCCGGGCCCAGAGAGTGGTGGTAAATGGAGTCAAATCCAGTTGGAGACCAGTCATGAGTGGTGTTCCCCAGGGGTCCGTGCTGTGGCCTGTCCTCTTCAACATCTTTATTGATGACTTGGATGAGGGCATTGAGTGCACCCTCAGTAAGTTCGCGGATGACACCAAATTGGCAGGGAGTGTCGATCTGCCTGAGGGTAGCGAGGCCCTGCAGAGGGATCTGGATAGACTGGTGAGCTGGGTCGAAGCCAATGGGATGAGGTTCAACAGGACCAAATGCCGGGTCCTGCACTTTTGCCACAACAACCCCAGGCAGCGCTATAGGCTTGGGGCGGAGTGGCTGGAGGACTGCGTTGAGGAAACAGACCTGGGGGTACTGATTGATGCTCGGCTGAACATGAGCCGACAGTGTGCCCAGGTGGCCAAGAAGGCCAACGGCATCCTTGCTTGCATCAAAAACAGTGTTACTAGCAGGAACAGGGAGGTAATTGTCCCCCTGTACTCGGCACTGGTGCGGCCGCACCTCGAGTACTGTGTTCAGTTTTGGGCCCCTCACTGCAAGAAAGACATTGAGGCCCTGGAACATGTTCAGAGGAGGGCTACGAAGCTGGTGAGGGATCTGGAGCACAGGCCTTATGAGGAGCGGTTGAGGGAGCTGGGATTGTTCAGCCTGGAGAAGAGGAGGCTCAGGGGAGATCTTATAGCTCTCTATAACTTCCTGAAGGGAGGTTGTGGTGAGCTGGGGGTCGGCCTCTTCTCTCATGTAATCAGTGATAGAACTAGAGGGAATGGTTTCAAGCTGCGCCGGGGAGGTTCAGGCTGGACATTAGGAAGTATTACTACTCGGAAAGGGTAGTCAGGCACTGGAATGGGCTGCCCAGGGAGGTGGTGGAGTCACCGACCATGGGAGTGTTCAAGAAACGTTTGGATGTTGTGTTGAGGGGTATGATTTAGCTGGGAAGTATTGGTAATGGTTGGACTGGATGATCTTCTAGGTCTTTTCCAACCTCGATAATTCTGTGATTCTGTGACATTGCTATTGACTACTTAAAATCAGGATCTGGTTGATAATGCTCTTAACCAGGAGGGATTAACTGCATGAAGGTGTTGCAGCAGTTTGGTAGGCATCCAGCAGAGATCAATACCTACAGGGTCCTTTTAGAGTCAGCATTCGTACAGTCAGGACTTATCCATAAAGCTGACCCAAAGCCAGCAATGATCCAAGACTCCTGCCTCATCTCCATCACATTCTACCAGGTCACTGAAAATGAAGGTAGCTAAGTGCCTGAAACACCCACTGATTTCTTATGTGTCACTCAGAGAAGGCCCTTATACTCACTACTACTGCTGCTAATCTGTATATCAGCCAACTCCACCTTATTTCAGCAAGGCAACAGAACCCTAGAGCTTCAAAAGCCATTTGGTAGCATCCGCAGCAAAGGTGTTAAGACCTTTAGCAAACCCAACTCATCAGCTCTGGACAGACAGACACATAAGACAGAGGAAATCTAACCTAACATGTTGCTGCCATTTCCTGAAGTTCTTGACTACAGGTAAGATGACCCCACTTTTAACTCAGGAATACCAGGTAGGACAATACATATATTGATAGCCATCAGTTCAGGACACTAATCTTCCTGATTGATACAAGGAGCTTTCAAGATGAATGGACAACTTCTGAATAAAACATTACAATCTTTAAAAATATGTATATATATATTTTTTTTTAACTCCAAAAATAGTATTTAGAATAAAAGCAGACATTCAAAAATTCTACAAATGGTAAAGGAACTTCAACATGACTGAAGTACAGCTCGGTAGACTACATTAGCTAAAGCATTTACAAACAAAGGTAAATATGCTCCAAATGCTTTGCCTTTGTGGTGACCTCCAGCTGGGCACCAGACACATTCAGCAAGCACCACTCACCAGCAGCTATGCTTCATCTCAAAAACAGGGAGTCTCATGAGAAACAAGACTGACTTTCAGGAGTTCTGACGAGCCATCTGTTTAAATGTCTATGCAACACCTCACTTTCCAGAATCCTGGCCTGAATTTGCCATCAAGTTTCTTGTCATCCAGCCTTCTCTAATGCAGCTAGCATTGCTGATAACTGAAATCAGCTTATAGACTCCTAGCTAACAGCAAAAGCTCTTCAGGTTGCTCTAAAATTTAGCTTTTTCCACATTCCCCTGGAGCGTGCAATACTTGTGCTCAGATTCTATCATAAGATCTCCATGAAATGCCCTAAAGAAGCATTAGTGGGAAACCCTTCACAGTAAGATCAGCCTAAGTGTCAGGTCCAGGATGCCCACACTGATGTTATTTCGATGTTATTTACCCCTCTTCCCCCCCCCCCCCCCCCCCCTTAAGTGCTTTGAAATGCTAAGACCGTGGGCATCAAAACCTCTATTTACACGATTTATTTTAGCAGATTCATTGCACCTGACTTGGAGTAACAGGTGCATACACACACGGGTATCTGTGATGGGAGAGCCACAAAGCCTGCAGAAGTCACTCACAGAGACCCTTCAGACGCAAACCGTTCCTAGACAGGACTGTTTTACCATCTGAACTCACACTCGCAATCAAAATACAACAACAAAAAACCCTTCTCTTTTCAAACCTCCCGCTCCACCCCCGTCCCCGCCTCACGCCGCCGCAGCGCCCCGCCCTCGGTACCTCGGAGCTGAGGGAACTCGCGCTCCCGGAGGCCGCGCAGTTCGCCTCCGTAGCCATAGCCGGCGGGGCAGCTGCCCTGGAAGGCCCGGAAGGAGAGCAGCTCCTCGGCCATGATGTGTGCTGAGGCGGAGAAGAACGAGGAGGACACAACACAGCGTTCAACTTAGTCCGGACGGCCGAGTCGAGCCGCCCGGCCGCTCTCCGGCCCGCGCAGCGCCCAGCCCGGCTCCTCCCGCCGCCCGCCCCCGTGGGGCAGCACCCGGGCCCAGGCCCGCCTGTCCGGGCTTCGAGCCCCGTACCCTGCAGTGCCAGCGCCTGCGTGGGGCAGGTGTTGCCCGGAGCGGCGCGGCGGAGCTCACTAGCGAGCCTGCTTGCTCCCTGATCCTTAACACACTGCTTTAAGTAGAGCCAAAGCGTCCCGAAGCACGGAGGCACCAGGCCTGGGTATTTGGCAACAAGCATCCCTCTTCTCAAGTGCTCTCGTGGCATGCTGTTTCAAATAGGGATAACCTCAGTTAGTTCATAGAAACCTCTTCTCCTTTGCATCAATCTCAATTTTTTCCCCTATTTCTCCCCTGATACTTCAGCTGCTGCTGAACAGCACAAGGCTCCCATCTCATGTTTGAAGTCTGGTAACTGCTCCATCCTACTGAACTGAAATAGACGCCCTGTGCTTAATGCATGTGACCTCAGCTGGCCAAAAGCAGTAGTGTGGAATTGGCTATCAAAGAACTGCAGCCATTTGGCTAAAAGCCTTTGCTTTGTAGAATAAACGAGAGCCCTAGACACACTATGACAATTTTTATTTCCCATTTTCCTCACAAATGGATTTCCCAATTCATTCAACATTGGCTTTTCTACTCATAGCTCTGGAGAGCACCCCTCAATCTGTAGAGAGTTAAATGGCCCCCCAGCACAGTTCTAAAATAATACTCTACTTGTTAGAGTGGATCTGCATCAAGCTTCTGTTAAGACAGACTCTGTACTGGAAGTGCTATCAACCAATCATCAATGAAATAGAAAACTGCAGAGAACAAAGTTCAGTCCAAATAGCAGTGTAAAGATTTCCACTTATGAAAAGATACAGAATAAAAGCCATGGAGAAAATAGAAAGCAAGCAATGTGAAATACTGCGCTAATATACTCCCTACTTCATATATTAGGAGATTTTATCCAGTTTACTAACACAGGCCTGGCTCTGAGGCACTGAAGTGTATCTCTGTAACACTAAAAGTAGGTTCATCCTTGACTATTCACAGATATGGTAGGTATACCAACACAGACTGTCTCATTTCCAGATGTCATCTTTCAGGACCTTGTCTGGACATTATGATTTTCATGTCATCACCAACACTGTAACTCTACATGTTGCTTACAAAGTTAGTTTTTGGATGCCAAAACCAGAAGAAAAACAAAAGCATAGTCACATCATCTACAAAATCAACTGTTTTGCTCTGGTGTGATATATCAACAAAGAATAAAAATGTTTCCATTTAGGGTAATACACAACACATATTACACAAACATGTTAAGTGCCCCAAGTTACACAAATTCCTTTGCTCCGAGGCCTGCATGTTAGGCAGCCTAAAACTTCAGACTCACCAAATCTCATGCGAACAAAACCAGTACCTCACAACTACTACTTCTGCCTTCAGCATATCTGAATCGTTAGCCTCAGTATTAATGCGGTGAAGGCCCTGCAGGGAAAGAAAGGGTTTCTTCTTTCCCTTTGAAACTAGTTCCTGAACTCGCTTGCCAGTTTACTTCTATGAGGAAAGTGTCACAAGAATCAGGAGCTGGATAGAGGAGAGGAACCTTAGCTAGTTCTCCCACTGAAGGAAAAGCGGGCACTTCTCAGTGCTCAGATCACTGTATGCTCTGTCTGAAAGGCATTAGGCAACCCGCATGTGTGAGGCTTTGGCATGGTCACAAGGCATGCTGCTCCCTTCTGGTGAGTGTGACAGAGTGCAAGTTGGAGTACAAGTGTACAAATCCATGTGAAGCCAGGTTTTATTTCTACCACTGTTCACTGAATTTTAAAATATATCCAGAAAAAACAATCAAGACGATTCTTGTCAAAGCAGTAGCAAAAGAAACAGAGGAAAGAAATGCAAGAATCCAAATGTGACTTCTTCACTGTAATTAACAGTTTAACTTAAAAACAAGTGTATTCAGCAAACTGTAAGACGCACGCAAATCTGAAAATTCTCTTTAGGAAAAAAGGGTCTGTTTCATGTTTTTTGACATGGAAAATGAGGTTTAACTCCTACTAGAAAGCTGACCATTTTCTGATGCTACATCAGGAACAGCTTCACATTATCCATCCATACAGAGAAGTTCTGCCAGCACACTCACCTGAAAGTTTGCTTAATACCCCATAGACACCATCTGAGACCAAGTCTGCAGCTCTCAAATACATACTTAGTTCTTTGCTGTAAGTACTTATGACAAAGTTACGATAGGACTAAGATTATATATAGATTATATATTCAGTGCCATTCTCAGTGAGCGCAGTGGTCTCACACAGAAATGTAGCACTCCTGGGACTAGCAAGGGACCAATTCTGGAAACCTGGAGCCCAAACCAATTTTCTTTTGGAGAGGAAAATACAACCTCAGTCTTCCTTCTTTAATAGTTCTTAAAGATACACTTAGAACATATAACATACACCCAAAATATATTTATTTTTGGCCTAACTGACAACTTCACAAAACCTAGTTACTGAATGAGCTCTACCTTACTCATTTCCTTCCAAGTGAACAAAACACCTCTGTTGAAAAAGAACTGTTGCTATCAAGTAGAAGAATATTTTTAGTTTGCACCCTGACATTATTTTTAAACCTGAAGCCTGCACCAAATACCTTCATTATTATTATTGTGTTGTAATTTACCAGGGTCAGTGCCAATCCTATAACTTTTTTATTCCAAGCACATGTAGAAAATACCTGCCATGGATTTTCCCTCATATTTCTAGCTTTCTGTTATCAATTCCAGAGCAGTTTATTTTTACTGATTGCCATATATCGTTCTCTCATCATTTCCATATATTATGTCAAATACTCGCATTCACTTCCTTATCAAACCAAGACATTTTCCCCATCAAAACTGTCCTTTTTCTTGAGGATGAAGCTTTCTGATCTTAAAATAAATTCATCTGAAGGACCTAATTTCCATTCTCACTTTCGTATAAATACATGGCCTCACAATCTTTTTCTTCCTGTTTTCAAAAATTGTCCTCTTGGAAGCACTGAACACCTAGAGTACTATTTGGGAATACTCTGTTTGCATTTTATATGTTGAATGTATTGTGGTGGTGACCTCTGATCCCATGGGAGCTACTAGTTACTAGTGCTGTGCTACCAAAATCCTGTCATGTAAATCTAATACAGTCTTCAGTCTCCATAATGGCCACCATAAAACTTCTAAGTGACAAGAGTTGAACCAAAATCACCCGGTGTCCATATGATAATTTTAATCACAAAAACACATAGTTATAACAACTACTCAAGTCTTACTGTTGGATCCAATTCTGAAGTAAGCACCAGATGGTATTTCCACATGCATTTTCCATTTGCCACAGTCATATTCATAGTTGGCATAACTTTCCCTCTTCTCTGGTTACCAAGTGTAATGCTATAGTGGGATGATAATAGCAGGGTGGCAAAGTCTTTGGCTACAGCAAATGAGAACAAGTCCAAATGCAGCAGCCACAGATACAGAAATGAAGGAAAAGTGCTGCTTACCTTTGGAAGGCCTCAGGTAGGCAGGGATCTCCAGCAAGAGATACCCTCACTTCCACTACCAACCCTTAAATGAAGTCTAGGAAGATCCTGGATCCATTGCTTGCATCTTGGACAGTTGGCCCTGCCTTCTCACCAGGTGCTCAATCACTGTTTCACGCCATAACTTAGCATTTCCACTACACCAAGTGAAGCCAGGGAATCAGTCCATGTAAGCATATTAATTACATAAATTGTTGGGCAGGTATTGCCAAGACAGTTAAGTTCACAAAACTGTAAAATGATAAAATGCTTTTACTAAAAGGAACACTGTACCATGAAGTATGCATATTAACCTCTTGCCTATGTGCGTACTCAGACTTTCGCAAGTTCTCTCCTAAATGAAGGCTCAGTAGCAGTAACAGAACAATTACACTTGCCCATTCTAAGGTTTAGCAGAATGAAACAATGCTTTGAGGTAAGCTAGGTAGTATGTTTCTTGATTCATAAATGTCAAGTGTGGTACTGCCATTCCTTGGAAGATGGTAAAAAAAAAAAAAAAAACAACTATGGAAAGGATTTCTTTAGTCACTTTAGTGCACTTAGACAATGCTTTTGTCCTACCTAGCAAGCCCTATAAGAAGCAAGTAGCAGTAGCCTCCACACAATCTGCAAATAACTCAGAAGACTACATTCTCATCCATAAGGGGGCTCTACTGACTTCTTGCCACTTAATAGAAAAGCAATGGGACTCCAGTATTGGTTCTTCACAGTCTTTTTCCATGCAAATAATAAACCATCATCATAGTGCCACTATATGACAGGAGAGCATAGAAAAGTTGGAATGTGCTCATTGGAAGGACAAAAGAATATAGGCACAGGCTGGAACAAGGGAAATTCTGACTAGAGATAAGAAAAAGAATTTTCTCTGAGAGAGAACACTGGAGCACAGTATTCAGAGGGCCTGGGGAACTTCCATCCTTAGGGAGACTCAAAGCCTGCAAGTACACAGCTCTGAGCAACCTGCTCCCAGTGTGCTTCCCTAATAATTAATTCCAATGATCAGCAAAATATTTCTAAATAATTAATGTTTGGCTGTTAGCATCAGCTCTCAGATAGCTTGGCAAGCAACAAAAGCTTGTCCTAGGGCAGGAGTATGGATTGCACAACCTTTTCCTGTCCCCTACAGCACATTTTGTGACTGTATTTCTAATAAGCTGTACCTGTATTGAAGCCAATAGTACAATACTTAGCACATGCAGGATCTCTACTGGTTCCAACCGTGCAGAAAAGATATTCTGGTAAAAGAAAAAAAACTAAGGCCTTAAACAGGTCAGAATAACCGAGGCTGAAAGGTGCCTTTAGAGGTCTCCTAGTCCAACTCCTTCCTAGATCCACTAATTTGTGATTACTTTGATATCCAATAGCAGACATCTTTCACAGCGATGGCACCAGTTGACACTACTATACAAAAATATCACACATTGCATTAAGTCCACACACCATGAATTTCCATTTCCAAACCCCATTATCCTTTGCTTGCTTTACCACTGTGAACTACCCCAAGGCACATTCTACGATCTTCTCTCTTCAACAAAGAGAAATGACAAGGTGTAACAGGATGGAAAGTGCAGCAATGACAGCAGAGCAGCAAGGTCCCATGCTGAAACAAGCGAGGATTTACTCAAATGCAAAAGCCACAGGAACAAAGGAAAGGCTTCAGCTGTGCAGAGAGCTCCAACAAGATACCCTTGAATAAATAGCCAACCCTTAGATGAGGTCTGGGAAGGGGTGGATCTCCAGGGACAGGGCAACCTGTTCCTTGCCACCCTCCCTGTAAAAGGCTTCTTGTATCCAACCTAAATCATCTCCCCTCTTTAAGTTTGAAACCATTTCCCCTTGTCCTACCACCACAGACTCCGCAAAATAATCTGTCCCCTTCTTTTCTATAACTCCCTTTTAGATACTAAAAGACCTCTATCAGGTCTCCCTGGAGTTTTCTCCAGGCTGAACAGCTCCAGCTCTTTCAGTGTATCCTCACAGGAGAGGTGCTCTTTTCTCAACAGAAACAACAAAGTAATGTAGTTGTCTCTGACTGCTTTTAGGATAACCCAATAAAAGTATTACTCACAAGCCAGCAATAGAAAAGGATTAGCTTACCCCCTATTCTAAAGATAAGGACTTGCTGGAAAACTCCCAGAAGGAAGTAATTTCAAAGTAGAGATATTTCCCTCCTGGCTACCATCCCTTATATGAGGTTAACAATTGTGAATTGCTTGCACCTGTGCTCTCTGGGATGGCCACACCTTTTCACCAGGTGTGAATCACTTGTTCAGGCCCTGACCTTATATGGCCTTTACATATGTTCTTATATACATTCCTGTGATCAATTTTGTGCCCCTCCTCTGGATGCACTTCAGAAGGTTTTTTTCTTTCCTGTACTGGGGACTCCATGGCTGGATGCAGTACTCTAGGTTAGGCCTCAGCACAGAACAGAGGGACAGAATCACTTCCCTCAACCTGCTGTCTATGCTCCTCTTGATGCAGCCCAGGGTACAGTTGGCTTTCTGGGTTGTGAGGGTATATCATGTTCAGCTTCCCAGCCACCAGCACCCCTAAGTCCTTTTTGACAGGGCTGTGTTCAGTCCTTTCATCCCCCAGCTTGCATTGGCAGAGGGGGCTGCCTTGACCTAGGTGCAAGACAGTGTACTTGTTGTACTGGTCAAGCCTGTCTAGGTCCTTCTGGTTGGCATCCTGTCCCTTGAGTGTTTTGACAACACCTCACATGTGTGAGCACATGGATGTTCAGGTTCCTCGGGTCACCACAAATGATGTTATTCACTCACGGTGAGATGCATGTTGCTTCCCCAATTCCCTCCTTCTGAAACAATCATCTGAGGGCTGTGTGACAGGCAGTTATCAGAGATGACTGAGGCAAAAAAAATTGTTGAGTACCTCAGCCTTGTTCTTGTCTGTTGTTACCAGTTTGCCTGTGTCACTCATTTGGGGAGGCACATCCTCTTGTACTTTCCTTTTCTGACCAAAGTACCTACCAAAGTACCTATGGAAAGGCTTCCACAGGTACTTTCACAAGTAGGCCTTTTCACAACAAGGCCTTTCTTGTTCTTCTTGGCACCTCTTGCCAAGACCAGTTCCACTTCGGCCTTGGCTTTCCTTAACCCATTCCTACATAGAATCAGTTTCTTTATACTCTTCCCACACTACCTGTCCCTGCTTCTACTGCCTGTGCATTTTCTTCTTGCTTTCCAGTTTGACCAGCAGGTTCTGGTTCAGCCTTGGCAGTCTTTGGCCTTCCTTTCCTGACATGCTACACCTGGGGATGGTGAGCTCCTGTGCCCTGAGGAAAGCTCCCTTGAAGATCTTCCAGCTCTGTTCCACATCCTTAACCATGAGGACAGTTTCCCAGGGTGTTTTGTTGACTAACTCCCTGAAGAGCTGGAAGTTTGCTTTCCTAAAGTTTAGCATCCTAACTTTACTCTTTGCCTGTCTCATATCCCCCAGGTGTGTGAACTCCACCACAGCATGGTCACTACAGCACAGGCAGCCTCCAATCCCGATGTCACCAATCAGTTCATTTGCACTAGTGAGCAACAGGTGCTGTATTGCATCCCCCCTTCTGGAGTCATCTATTACTTGACTCAATAAGTTATTCTCAATGCATTCTAGGAGCCTCTTGGATTGCCTACAGCTTGCCATGCAAAATACATAGACTAATACTGTAGAAAGCCATGAGCTTGGGCTTTGTTTCTGCTGCTGGTCTGGCGTATGAAAAGGAGAGGTTTACGAACTTGACAGGTCATTATATTAAATGGGTAAGCGGTTTAGAATTATATAATGTGGAGATATAGAATATTGAGAACCAGTTTAATGCAATATATGTGAACAGTACGAGAGAGGTCCTGGGATGGAGGGGTTTTGCTGTGGGGAAGAATTTTTGCCATCAGACAGCTAGATCCTGCTCTACTTCTCAGATGATACCAGAAACATTGGTGGAAATGAAGGTTTCAGCCATTAAATGTTTGCACAGAGCACGGCACAGGCACAGCCTTTTTTAAGAAAAGCATTACAAGCTTATTGCAACCCAAATCACACTTGCTGCAAATACCCCTTCTTTTTTGCTCATTATTCGCAAAATGAATTTTCACCTCGCTGTATTCCTTTTTGTATCTTGTCACAGAATAATGAGAGAAGAACTATTTTGCTCATCGTGGAGACATCCTGATGCCTGTACACAATTCTCCAGTCTGTGATTAGTTAACTGATTGATCTGAAAAAAGTGTACCGGAAACTGTATGCAATTGCTTACTGACAGTAAACTGTTACTAACTGCTATCAGGAAAACCTGAATATATCTAACCCATCACATGTTTACAATTAGTTACAAGAAACCTATTTCTTATACAGCCCTTTGAGCCCAGCAGCTGCTGAAGCATATATGGCAAATATCAGGATTCCAACTTCTAGTTTATCCTGTTGCTGTAGCACATTTAAGCAAGCAAACAAAAGTAAAGAAATAAACAAATTAAAAAAAAATCCAACAACTCCACAGTAATTAAAATTGCATAGAAGGAAAAAAAAAGTAATTTTTTCACTGACATCTGATATTCAGTTCCATAAATGGATTGCTGTCATTAGGAATAAAAAACAGTCATATTTCTTCTCAGGGTTAAGGCTGATTATTGTGAAATGTTTAGACTGTTTGTCAGCAGCAATCTTTCATTTTAAAAAAAAAAAAAGTCCTTAAGGTCCTTTATGTGGACAGACCCCCCAGCAATCATACTCAAGCTGTAGCAGAAACAAGCACGAAAATACAGTTTTGGTGGAAGCGAACACAAGAGATCCGCTAATAGTTGAGCAGGGTATGGAGGCAAAGACGCAGCCCTGGCAGAGTTGTAGCCCTATAAACCTCTGCACCCACAAGCTGCTTGTGATTGACTACAAATAATAAATCACAGCTATGGTGAGGTTGGCATAGTTGCACAGCTGCCATGTTGTACCCAATTTCCACACTCCTGTTCAGTAGGGTGTTTTACATTACGACCTCTGGGACAGAAGCTCTCTTTTGCTACTCTTAGTGGATGTGTGTGCCCCTGCCCTGAGGCAAACCCTGGCCCCACTTTAACACGGTCACCTAGCAGGCAGTGAGCACCAAGTGGGCTTAGGCCATGAATGTCCAACCTTTTGGCTTGCCTGGGCTGCAATAAGTGAAGAGCAATTGTCTTGGGCTGCATCTGTGTTGGCCTCCTGTTTATTCCCATGGAAGGTACAACTGAGAAAATGAGCATAGTAACTCTGATAGAGCAAATTCTCAGCTACAAAGTACTATTTTTCAACACAGGCACTACCATTAGCTTTGCATTTTCACCAGCGATGAACAGGAGCCTGCATAATGTGCTTGTCAAAATCAGCACCAGTGGAAATGACCAACTGTCGCTGCTGCCGGTGCTGAAACACACCACCCACCACCTCACTGTGCTCACATCCACTGTTTGGTTCCTATAAATTTTCAGTGTCAACAAATGCCAATGTGTACAGTCGTTAAAATTTTTATTAAAACATTAAAACAAAAAAAAAAAAAAAAAACAAAAAAAAAAGAAAGCAACAAACCCATAAAACTAGTAGGATATGTGATCTTGCTTTTGTGAAACTAACACACCAGTCTGGTTCAGTGGTAGTGGTTGCAATTCTTAGTGATGTCTCAAGGTGTTTGCCAGAGATTTTTGATTTTGAATTTTACTCGTCTTGTGCAGAAATGTCAAAAACAGAAATGCCAAACAACAATGACACGAATAAGACGTAGCTGTGAAGCAAGCAATATTTTTCTCTGGTAAGATAGGGCTTATAAAAGTCTAGTAAAGACACATGATCAGATTTTTGAGTTGAACATCTGATTACAACTCAATACATTCCGTTTGAAAATTAAAAGGCAATTTATTTATGTTAACTGAAAATAGAATTGCAAAGATACCAAGAAATTGATGATTTTTTCAGCAATCTTGAAACCTATTCTCAAATTCCTGTATCACAACAGAAAGCACAGCTGCATATTTTTCTCCATTCATAGGCCAGTCTGTGAAAAGGCATAAAATAATTTGCCATAACTTGAGCTGGCACTGCACTGCACCCTCCCTGCATCCTGGGTTTCAGCCCAGATGGGGTTACTGGCACACTGGCAGTTTGTCTTAGCAGGGAGGAGCTGCTGCCTGCATAGCATGGGGCAGGGGCCAGGCTGCATTGCAGCCCTTGGGCTTCAGGTTGGACATGCCTGGTTTAGGCCACAAGCACTGAGACTCAGTGGAGGTATTCAATTCCTGCAAGTGTTGCTATAAAACTTTATATTCAAAGGGTTTAACAGTTATTAGAATATGATTTACTGCAAAAGCTTGACAGAAATTTCTGTTGCTAAGTAGAATCCAGAAGTTCAAAGGGAGATTTGATCGCAAGAGCCTTTGCTTTCAGGAGGCTGGCTGTGCTGCAAAGGTGATGTGCACGAGTTTGACAAACAGGAGCAAGGCTATCTCTCATTAAGTCATTGCAGGCTGACAGCCTTGCAGCCAAAGCAGATTCCGGGAAAAACATTTGTAGGCACCCATTGTCATCCCAAGAGTCAGATAGATACTCTGGATGGAGATGCAGAGGGACCAAACCCAACATATATGAAGAATGTCAAAGACGTAAGGAGACCAGAAATGAGTCTGGTTTGGGATTCTGGTTTTGTTGCTTGTCCTCACCCTCATCACCTGTCCAGACAGGGCAGTTTTATCACGAGACACGTTAAGCACAGTACTGCACACATAAATCAACGTGAGTGATAATGAAAGGCTGGGTTTAAAATTACAGGTTTCAAATCAGAACGCATCCACTGCGACTAGAATTTGTAAATGCTTGCAGCATACTAATGCTTTTTACTTTTAATATAATGTATCCAGAAAATACAAACATTTTCAATCTCTGACAGAGCTACAAGTGTCATGAAGATGTTTCACACTGAATTATTAATATGGATTGGAGAGCCATAATCTTGCTGGTTGAGGCTTAGTGATGCTGACTTTAAATGGCAAACAGCTTTTTACAGTTACGAAATCCAAAGCGTTTCACATACAGAAATGTAGAGAAGATTTCTGTACTGCATAACAGATGCAACACATCCACATATGTGCTATTTCTGACCACAGAGCTTACAATTTATACCTGTTATTACAAACTACCAAAACCCATTCCCAGCAGTTACATTTTCACATGCTGGCAGCTTTGTCAAAAATTAATACTCTCTGTCTTTGAAATGGCTTTGCAGATTTAACTGTGCGCCGAAATATGCAGCAATATTTTTCATCCCACTTCCCATCCTTAAAGTTTTTCTATTAACACCTGATTGTTCAGCTTGAAAAATTCAGAATCTTCTGCGCAGACTGAAAAACAACGTGAAACAATTATATGATGATCTAGTTACCAGTTGAGCTTCATTATTTTCTATATTTTGCTCTGACTTATTCTTTATTAGTTTTTCAGCTACTCACAGTGTCTGTTAAAAGATATACTTGACATCTCCCTTCCAACACAAAGTTAAATTATATTTGATGCCACTGAACAATTTTGCCACTTCTGTTAGCACAGTGAGGTACTGTGAATAGTGATTTTCATGAACTTTTCTTGTTATACAAGAACTTCCACAGAACTGCTCATTTCCAAACACAAGAGCTTTCACTTTGAAGATGCCTTTACCCTTAATGTCTGAAGTGCAAATGCATGGTGGGGAAAACCAAGTTCACTTTAGTTAATTTAAAATAATCCTGTTCTTACAGAGTTTTGACATTCCTTTCTGCTCTTGCAGATAGGTTCCAAGCTATAGCAGACGGTTCACTGGAGTAAAAACACTTACTTTGTCTACCCAGAGATTTTGACATAAAATCCACACATGAATTCTGAAATTCTTGAAAATGTTGGAAACACGTCGTGAAAAGATATTCCAGCTTGAGACTGGAAGCTTTGATGAAATAATAATTGCTGTTTTTTTTTTTTTAATACAGGCCTTTCCCAAACTGATTTCGACTAGGCTGCTGTGAAATTTCAAAAAGAAACGTAAACTCTTCTCTTCAATGCAGTCTCAACTACCCAGAACTCCTCTACAGGAAATTCTGAACGGCATGGCAGCCATCGTTTGCAGCTGTAGAAATTTTGTGTAGGAGTCTTACTTCACCCTCAGGATTCATCAGTAAGATGATTAGATATGATATACTGACCAGTGACCAGCACGATACACACCTAGAAACAGCCTGTTGTGTAGAACTGAACTGGGAGGAAGAAAATACAGAATATTTAACCCTTGAGCACCTCTTAAAATACAGACTTCCATGACCCATATTTTATAAATGCCTTTAGGAAAACATGCAGGAGTTTTCAGACTCTAAATATTCTAAATATTTGTAAGTCCTAGGCATATTTCCACTTAATCAGAGGATCCTCAGAAGTTCTTTAGAGCAGGCTTTAATAGAGAACCTCTTGGCTACCTTGCCATTTTGTGCATAGGAGGTGTTTGGAAGGCAGTGAAGAGGGGCAGTTGTATTAATGCCATTCTCCTCTCAGATTTTCCATCGAGTGTGACATTTAACCTCAGTAGACTAGATCAGCACATCGGTTTATTAAATTACTCAAGAAGAGCAATGGGCTGACTCACTGGTGGAGCATTGGCTGTTGGCACAGAGGCTCACCATTTCAGCATCTCAGGCTGCTGCTGCTTAGAGGCAGTGTCATCTCCAGACATCCTCATGGGCTCTTTCCAGTAACCCTTAGGAGATATTAAGGAAAAAGCCAGAGAACTCAGCTTGCCAGGAAGCAATTTCAGCTGACAGGAACAAATCACAGACAAAAGCTGGGGAGATTAATGCCATAGGCAACCAGATTCTGTTCAGATCATTAGCTTAACATCAAATCTGGTAGGAAGAAACCAGTTCTTCCAGCAGATGTTGTGAAAGTTAGTACTTATACTGTTACAGCATAGTGTCCAAATCTCTAATTCAAAACAGGGACTTAAAATCATATTGCACAAACCTGATATAAATGCCAAGTTCACTGGGTCATCTGCAGCAGAGGGTGCACATAGTCTGGTGATCAGTTGCGTGCTACAGAAAAATATTTATTATCAGTGGACTAAATTAAACCTGGTGAATCTGACTCCAGAGCGTTGCGTGTCCTGAACCTTCTCCCCAAGCTATTAGGGAGACATTTTCACCTTTGTACGTTGTCTATTTTTTGATAGAAAAAGACTAAGATTTACACCAAAATTCCCAAGACGACTGACATCAGTGAGGGTCATCAGAAGCACTTTCTTGGACTCCATCTAAAGATGTCAGTTTGATTCAAGTCTGTGGTTTGTAATAGTCAAGAGCTACAGTGCTGAGCCAAAGAGAGGAAAACATGTAGTAGAAACAAGATTAAATTACTGCACAACAAAACTTGAGCTGATTTATAGGATAGGCTTTAGAATCAGATGTGCTGCATCAACACTCCAAGCATTCTCGCATTTCAAGCTATACCCTTTAAAAGTTTTCATTTAAATTTTTTATACTTCACTTTATAAAAGATTAAAAGAAAGAAGTTTTTGCAGCAATTAAGAAGTACTCTATGTACTTCTAGAAGGGGCTGCCTTTTTAAGATGTTGGATAGCGGTGGCATTTCGGTAATTGGAGTTGACACTTGGCAAAGCGAACACGGATGGCCCTGCCAGGATGTCTCTCGCTTGTGTCCCTGCACAGGGACATGTCCTGCTACAGCACCTGAGTGGCAGGCGGCCCTTGGTCAGCTCCCTGGCATGCCAAAATACCAAAGCAGGGGACTGGAAACAGTCCACCCTCATTTATAGTGCACAACAAAGGATCAGGATTTGCAGGAAGGGTATGAAAGAGAAGCAATTTCGAAGTCAGAGCAATTGGTAATAGCAGGAGGAAATAAAAGAATTTTGCATAAAAATGAAAGGCCAGGAAGAATCAGAAAGAAAGCTCCCGTTTAAACAAGAAAGAGACATCTTCCTGCCAACTGTCATGTAAGTGAAAGGCGTTAATGTCAGACCTTGACAGGCAACTCTGAGAAATTTGCTACGCTGATACTGCTCAGATTTTATTTATTTATTTGTTTTTATTTTCCAAGGCCCTTCTAGACAATAGAAAATGAAGAAATAGAGGGAAGGGGAAGCTTTGTAAGTAAGGCGGGGGAGGGGGGGGGGAAATCAAGTCAATCTCATCAGGGCTGTGACATGAATATAATGAATATAAATGAAAACCTATTACCCACAGCAACAAGAAGTTACTTGTGGGATTTCTCTCTGAATGACATACCTGAGACTAAGCTCAGCTATTCTGTAGCTAGCTAAAATTGTCGATAGATAATTCTTTATGTGCAGGCAGTCATAGCCTGCTTACTGCATGACTCTGGCAGCAGTGTTCACAGCCCTGTGCTGACAGCAAGAAAAGCCCACTGCTTCCCAGGATCAGAGATGCTTGAATTTGTAATGAAAAGTTGCCGTCACTTTGGAAAAACATTGCAGTGCAGCTTCACATCATATTTTTTTTCAGCAGCCAAGTCATCTGAATGCACTCTATGTACATCATAAGAGTTTTTCGGTCAGCAGGCTACAGCCAGGTGCTGGCAGAAAAGATAAATCTACCTCACCTGAGACAGAACCAAGGCTTTCTGTGTTCTTCTGTGCCCTAAGAGTTTCTTGATTAGGTGCATCCCTCTGCACCTAATCACATGTAACACCATGAAAATGCTGTAGATTATGACAAGCTATGTCTTTGTTCATTAAAACTGTGTATAAATAAAGAAAATTGTCACTCGCCCATGTTCCAATTTTTTCATGGTTAATAAAGAAAGAAATAAGCTTGAAGCAAGGAGACAGCACCATGCCAATGTTTGCAAAACCATATTGGCAAAGAAAATAATGTATTATTTGTGACAATGGATTATGTGTATTTTTGACTCAGGATACATATCCAAAGTTGAAGAAAATAATATATGAAGCCCTTTCATTTATTTATGAAATATGTATAATTAGAAGCTTGCTTCTATTTAGGTCATGCAATTACAGTAAGTCTCTTTGAATTAAGACCTTGCCTTTGATAGCAATGAACAAGATTCTAAGCATACAGCACAACAAAAAATTACAAAAGAAGCTACAGATTTTTTAACTATTTCTTACAGAGAAAGGCAGTTGCTTCCCAAATCCTGTGAGTTGCACTGGAATGTACCATTTATGGATGTTTAGGTCGTAAAAGACAACCCTAACAATCATTCTTTCCTACCCTACAGAGGGATCACTTGTATTGTATGCAGGGTCAGAGACAGCTTTATGGTAATAATAGATGAAGCCATCCTCTCTTTTCACATAATTTCTCTCTTTCTAGTGGAGAGAAATAGATAGCTGCACTTATCTTAGGGACACAGGAGATCTCTTTCATGATGTAAGAACTTGAAAAGTGAAATTCTTGAAATGTGTATTTCTGCAAGCAACACGCAGAAAATAAATAAATAAATAAATAAAATAAAAAGCTCCAAGCCTATCATTCCATGCTGTGCAAACCCTGCCAGACCTCAGGCTGCCAAAATAAGCCCCAACCCTCCCTAGACATCTATGAAGTCTGTATAATAAAGCAATTAATAATAATAATACTTTGGCTTATACAGCACTTCTCAGCTGAAGTTATCAAAATACTTCTCAAAGCTTAACATTCAGAAGGGATTTAAAGCCTCAGTACTCCATGACACAAGCCAGAAAGAACAGGAGGAGAGAATTCCAAATTGTTATTTCAGAATTGCTTGGTTTCATATTCTTGCACCTTCCACTGAAGCATGACCTCTGATCTCTGCTAAGGATCAGACACCATTCTGATCCAACTGGTTCATGATTTTTGTTCCTGCTCCTTAGTTTTAGACAGGAAAGCCAGGAAGAGTGGCTGAGATACCATTGCATAGAACCAGGCTGTCCCTGAGCTGATCAGATAGCTTGATTTTAAAACTGTAAGCAGAGATCTACAGCACAGGTCTCTCCTGACCAGTACATCACACTCGTGCTCCTTAGAGCCTAATGCCATTCAGCTGTCTCATAGCTGTGGTCTGTCAGATTGTATCCGAGAGTATTTTAGCAGAGAAAGTGAAGCATTAGTACGTATATACATCAAAGATCTATATTACTTTCTTTGGAGATAATCTTAAGCAACAAAACTAGTAAAGCTTTACCACATAAATGCGCACTAAACGAGGTTCCATTCTTAAAAAAAGAAAAACAAAGCAAAGCAAAAAGGACTGCGTTTTATATTTCATATGGTGCCACTTCTGGTTCAGAAATATATTCCTTTTCTTTATTTCATTACCAGCGTTCAATGCCACATTGCAAAATAAGGCAAAAGTTAGATTAAGGGGGCTTGTCACATTCTACTAAGAATTAAATCCGTTCAAGTAACAAAAGAGACCTAGTTGTCACCGTATTTGTCATGTCTGTCATGCTGCATCCTTACAGGATAATGAAAAACAACAGTCCTTGGCTAGCTCACATGCAGTAATCATCACAGGAATCCTCATGGTGAGATGTCAATAGAAAGGATCAGAAAGGGGTCTGAGTGCTGTGGGGGTGGAGGTGGGTGCAGAAGCAGTCAGAGGATGTTCTGAGCAGAGATGATATATCCCTACAATGTGCAGTTCTCCTCTGCATTTCCTAGCTGTATTTTGCAGCCAAGTTAAAATCACTGATTTGAGAAATGCTGCTGACAATTTAAACACTGAGACCAAACTCCTTTTTCAGATCCACTGTCCATGAAGGCAAAGCCAGGAGTCTCCAATAACATTAGTCCACTTCAGCTGTTACCTATAGCTACTCTCATAAATACCATACTGTTAAATTTTTAATTTACCAGGATGAGGAATGGACCAGGACAAGAACACTGAAGTCACATTCAGTGAGCTATCACATAAAGCAGAAGGCATAACCCTTACTCAGCAAGGCCCCACAGACTGAAGCAGAAAGCAAAAATCAGGCCTGGAACAGCAGCATTCAAATTTGGAAAAGCTTCAATAGTGCCTGTTTCAGTACACGCTAAATATTTATAAGAGGGACAAAATCAGTGTTCTACATCCAAGCGCCAAGTACTAGGTATAATAATCAATAACAATAGAGTACTGAGAAATGAGGCAAGTGACAAAGTCTGTGGCTGCAGTACATTTCCTGCGTCATGCCACTAAGTGTCACAGCTGCCGCACTGGAGACCTTTGCCCAGAACATTCTCTAAACCACTCCCATTTGAGAGGCTGGAAGGCAGAAGACACCAATTGCTCAGCTTCCACAAGTAGTGCTATTAGGGAAAAAGCTGAGTGGTGTGTGTACATAACCTAGAGGAGGGCTTTTGCCTTTGGGACAGCTGAGTTTCTCATGCGCAGCCTGAAGGTGTCATTGCCAGTTCCCCTGAACTCATCTGTACTGAATTGTAGAAAACGGTTCGACATTTCTGCATTTCTCTCTGACATTAATCGGGGTTAATTGATGATAATGGTAAGGGTAATTAGTTTTAACAGGCACTAAGTCCCATACCTGAAACCTCTTACGACTGAAATAGAACAGCAATCAAAATGTGGCATGAAAAATAATACGGCAATATCCAGTTATCTGCAAATGTAGGGGGCTGGGGATTTATGTGTGCGTGTGTTTGCACTTGCATATATCTGCATGTGTGCATCAAACTGATACATAAACAGTGAAATCTTGAAATCTTGTTCAGTGTGCAATCTATTGCTTTTGTTTGTTTGTTTGTTTGTTTTGCTATTGATGTTGGCTGAAATGCAGTGAGCTGAGGTTTGCCAAGACATACTCCAGCATCGAGTGGGGGAGTTGCACCACTTTGTCCAGGAATTGTCCAGGAAACATTTCCTTAAACTTTTATTAAAAAAACACATGAAGCTGTGAAAGCTGAGTTTGCAAAGCATAGCTACATTTTGCCAAGACCAATGTTTCCACATATTATTAGAAAAAAAGTCACCAAAGATCAGTGCACTGTTAGCTCAGGTTTACCTGCAAGCACAGTGAAGCACAAAAGATGGGTGAAACAACAGGTTTTGTGGAATTCAGCACAGTATGGAGTAAGCGCATCTGCTGTTCGGTTGTTGGATCGAATCCAATTACTCGATCACATCAGGGCTAACCAAAAGTTAAGACATACAGCTGAAGGCATTGTCCAAATGCCTCCTGAACAGTGACAGTCATGGGGCAACAGCATGACAAGGGAAGTTTGAGGTGCATAGCACAAAATTTTTCCTAAAGTCTTTAATACAGATATAAAAATAGTAATGCGGGCAGCAAACACTTGTAATCCCACCGAGTTCAATTACTTTTGAATATGCACAACCCTTCTGAACACTAAGCTATTTATTTAGAAGCACATTTCAGTATCTTGTTTTCAGACAAGCAAACTTGGCAACACAGAGTTTAATCTTTCCACAGTCTCGCCTAAAATGCTACTATAACTTCTTTAAATTGAATGTCTTTCCTTCACTTCTGTTCTCATGGCAATACTGTTGGTTTCAGACACCAACAGTAAGACAAGCCAGAGAAGACATTTTACAATTTCATTATCACCTACTTGGGGATGGAGAAGAAAAGCTGGATGGCTGCTTCACTCATGCTGGTGTACGGAGCCAACATGAGAGGAAGGTGATGATAATTACAGTTTAGGCTCAAGACTTACTTCGTAACAAATATTTTCCAGAAGTTCTGTGGATATAAGATAGTTTATAAACTCTCCTTTGTTAATATTTATGATGCCAGGAAAAGTGAGAGAGAAAAGATTTCCAATTAAAGCGCAATGTCTCCTTAAGCCAGGCATCAGGAACATTAGCACAGATGTTAATCTGAATGCTGTGATATGAAGCCAGATCAGTAAAGGACAGTCATGAACCTCCAAGGCTTTGTTTGAAGGGAGCATCCCCTTAATGTGTTTTTAGGTACATTAAAAAGTGTCACATTTAGAGCTTTGCCTATAAAACTTGTTATTTCTCCTTACTATAGGTGTGAAGATTTTACTTTTGCTAATTGTTTCTGATCTTGAGTCTCGGGAAATGCATCCCTGCAGCCCACAATCTCACAGTTTTTCTGAGCCTTCAGGAGCTGGAGTCCCCAAAGTTAAGCTCCTAGAAGCACCTCTAGGATTGAGTCTATGGTGACAAGCTCTAGCAGAACTCATCTACAGCAGCTGAGTTCTTCTTTGGACCTCCAATCTTGAGGGCCAACTTCATGTTAAAACAAAGTAACTTACAAAATACTGAAGAGACTCATTTGAATCAGGACTCTGAGCGTCTTCAAAGAGGAACCTAATATTTATTCATTCTCTTTTGAATCTTTTGTGCTAAAGCAGGATAGTGGGGAAAGGTAAAGAGCTCCAACGCTGATTAGAGATCAAGTTCTCTGATTTTGAAGAGACAAGCACTCAGCAGAGAGAGAAGGATGTAAAGAAACTGAAAACATTTACAGATGACTACTTCATCCGTGGGCTGACTGAACAATTTCCAGGGAAACAGCCTTCTACCAAAAGATGCCAAGTCAATGAAGTTTAGATGTGCCATGTAATAATATTATAAAATGCTGACAAAATGTTATCACAGCATCTTGATGCAGTTGGAATGGTTCGTTTTTACCACACACAAAAGTTAAGTGCACATTTACTCACAAGACATTTTTACTACGTACTGTATTGTTTTTATTTCTCTTCTTGATCCACAAAGAAATGAAATTTTGATAAATCCTGCCACTTCCAATGGAATGGGCATGCTGTCCTTTGACTAGTTGGCTTTACTGTGTCTCTGTAAAAGTATCACAGACTTGTTTGGCTTGCATATCATCTTTCCTTGCTCCTTTCAATTCTTCATAATCCTGCTGGGTTATTTTTCAAGAATACTCATTAGTCATAAATGTATTTTGCCAAATCAGATTCTCAGGTATTTCTGCATAGCCTGAAGTTCTCCAATTGTGCTTTCCATGACAGTTATCCAATCTGTTGCCTTTGATATGTTCTCATGAATAGCTCTTAACAAACAATTCTGTTGATAAAGTACAAGGGAAAAAATCAAAGCGTCTTTCAGCACTGGTACCTCTTCAGGGCAAACAGGAATAAAGCAGAATAAAAGTGTATTTCTGTCACTCAGATTGGCAGATGGGAGCCTGAAAGTGCACTGCAAGAAATACTGCGAGAAAAGCCACCACTTCAATGTAGGTGCATTTCAGAAGAGCACTATACTCAAGGAGAGACAACTCTTTTCTACTAGAAATGTTTTTCAAGATCTACATGACTATTCTTAGGCTCCTGAAAGTTACTCTTATATCAATCGATCGCATTTTTTAAGGACAGCTAGAAATATAGAAAGAAAAACAACACCCGGAAACCTGCAGATCCATGATTTCTCTGAAGAGTGTTTGTGTTAATAGTAAATACTGCAAAAAACACAAGTGTTTCTGGAGTTCAGTTACCTTTTTTGAAAAACAGAGTAAGATGAAACATTAGGGCCATTAGATACTTGTGTGTGTTACTGGCAAAAAATGATGTTATGTAAATGCGACATTGGCATCCTAGTTGATAGGTAGGTTTAGGTTGCACATCAGGAAACACTTCTTTACAGAAAGGGTAGTTAAACATTGGAATAGGCTCCCCAGGGAGGTGGTTGAATCACTGTCCCTGGATGTGTTTAAGAGTTGTTTGGATGTGGCGCTTGGAGATATGATTTAGCAGAGGGTTGTTAGAGTTAGGGTACTATGGTTAGGCTGCGGTTGGACTTGATGATCTTTGAGGTCCCTTCCAACCTGAGTGATTCCATGATTCTATGATTCTATGATATAAAAATTTGAAATCTGTCAAAACAACACTGACTGAATGAGAGAAACAGACCAGTCCAACATTTAGTCAGAAGTGGAACAGAAGATAATCTGCGTTTCTTATCTATGAAACATCCACTTGCTAAAATTTCTCATGCCTTTCCTCCTCATGTTGCTTAAAATCAGCAAGAAATGCTTCATTTAACTGTCAGCCTCATCCAGAAATCCTGGAAAATGTCTGGACAGGTGTCTGAAAACAAGCACACTAAAGCTTAACTAGAATAATTTTCCTAATCAATACTATTTCAGATGTATTAACAAGAGGTCTGGTTGGGTTTTTTTTTCCTTTTTTAAGGAAAATAGTGGAGCTGAATGATATTCACTTGCACACAAAACAACACAAGTTATTCTTCACATCTGAATATTGTGTGATTTATATCTCCTACCACTGGCACGTCACTATTGTGCTACAGATAAAGGCAGTACACAGACAGTATTTTGGCTGTCTCTGATATCAGCCATAGATTGTAAATTGTCTAGACCACAACAAGCTTGAAGAAGAAAGATCAATTGATGCTCAGCTGACAATTAAGAAGTGGAATATACCACATGTAAGTGGTTCTTCAGTATCTTCATCAGCAGATTTGATAACATCAGAAGGTCTATAGGAAGGTTCAATCTAGAAAGACCTTGAGAAATTTTGGAAACTGAGCCAACAAGAGCCTCAGGAAGGAAAAGCACACAGTTCTGCAGTGGGGAGTGCAGTGATCCCATCTATTGGCCCAACTGGATGACAGCTATCTGAGGAATGGTTCTGCTAACAAGGAACTGGGGTTTTGCTGAACACTAGGCTATGCATGAGCCAACTTCGGGCTGTCATTGTCAATAGAGAAAACTGGTACTGGGCTACATTAGGTGGATCACTGCCAGCAGACTAAAGTTATTTTCATGGCTATTGAGACTTTAGTTGGAATATCATGTCCTGCTTTGGGTCCTCCAGTTCAAGAAGGATGTTGAAATATTGTAGGGGGTCCAGCAGGTTGTTCTAAGGCCAGGTCCTGGAGTGCACAGCTTGTGAGGAGCAACTAAGGCAGTTGAACCGAGTCTGATAAAGGGAAGGCTAAAGGGAAAATCTGATAGCAGCCTGCAACTGCATGAAACGGAGTTAAAGGAGAATGCAACAAACCCTCTCTTAGCAACAGCAGATGATATAAACCAAGAGGAAATAAACAAAACCTGAGATTCAGACTGGACTGCAGGAAAATTGCTCAACTAGGAGTGTAGCACAGCATTGAAATAAGTTTTGAAGATGGTGGCAAATTTGGAGGGTTTTCTGACTTGGCGACATAAAACCATCACTAAAGTCTCCTTCAGTGTTGGAGAGATATGCTTTGAGCAGCTGAATAGTCAGCTTTTGTAGTGGTTGATGTAGACAACCTCTAGATGCTCCTTACAATCGACACCTCTACAACCATGCTCGCGGTTGCTGACAGTCTATCTGCAGCTCTCATCAAAAACACAGAAATGGCTTAACCCAGTTCTCATCTTTTCCAGTTGAAAATAAATAAATAAATATAGAATCAGACTACTATTCTTTCATTTCTCAAGAAATGTCATTTTTCTAGCAGCAACCCCAACCTGCTTCGGAAACGTAAGGCAGAAGGAATGGAGATACTGAGTGCCTCAAAGCAGTTCCTCAAAGCATCTATTTCTACCACCTTCATTAATAAGCTCTAGATTTAATGAATTCTTGCTGATTTTAACAGGACTTTTTGTTATATATCTAGGGTAGTAGGGAGGTCTTAATATAGTTGGCCTCAATTCCTCCTTTAAGCAAGAGTACATTATGTTTTCTTTACATATATAGCATTTAAATGTCATAATGAAGGCAGCTACAGAAACCCTCTTGTTAGAATACAATTTGATAGCATCTTCAGTTTTGTGCAGCTTTAATTTATACATCACCCTGGGGAATTCTTATCGATCATGCAAACTGTTCTGCAGAAAAACTTTCGTCTTTACAAGTTTCAATCTTCTAAAGTGTGCTTTTAGGTGAGAAGTTTCCATACCAGGAAAGTAGAGGGGTATTAATGCATGCTAAAGAGACATTTTCACTTCAAAATATATAATAATTTGTGAAGTTTTTCATTATTTCTGCTAGGACTGACATCAAAAACTGACATCAAAACAAAACTTTATTTACAAACATAGATGTTTCAAATGATCCATCCTGAAATATTCTTGATGGATGAAAATTTAAGGCACAGAATTGTGTTACCAACATGAGACAAGGATATCTTTCCCTTTGAAAGTTTTCCTCAATTGAGGCAATCGTATTCTGCTTCATTCTAATTGATAATTTCAACCTAGTGCTATGCATGCCATTATGAAGAAGGCAAATACCAATTTAAACACAGCAATATAACCCCTTATTATTAGGAAATAAATATAATGGCTTTACCATAACCATTTTCCTTTTTGATTCTCTCACCTTTTGTCTTCTACAGGTTCTTTTCATGCATGTCTGATTAGGAGCCAGAACATGCAGAATAAGCAATGCCAATATTCTTTCTTCCTGTTTTGAGAGCTGATCTTACTCCTTCATGTTTAGAAACACTGCAAAGTATCCTGTCCCCTGCCTTGTACAAGTTCATACTATATAGTTTTCTAAGAAGTCAGAAGAAAAATCTAGTCAGCCACCATAGTTAGCTAACTTACATTAGGTAACTTACATTCAGAACAAACAGCAGAGGACCTTCATTTTGTGAATAATTTAGGGGACTAATAAAGATAACTTTCATTAACAAATTTCCAATGTGAAATAAGACATCAGCACAGCCAGTACAGATCATCAGTTATTATTTCAACCAATTAATGGAATTCAGATCACTTACTGCATTCTGTTGTTTCCTACAGGTTTCCTAAAAACCATACCCTTGGCAAAATGGTGATTGAGAATCCTTTGTTTTGACAATAAGGGCGGCATGAAAAAAGAGAACTACAACCTCCAACTCTGTTGATACAATTATTTGTCTTTTTTTTTTTAAATTCCACTCATTCACATGAAAGTGGAATTAGATTTTCCCATAAAAATGTCTAAGCAACAGCGTGCTCTGTTTTCAGAGCATAAAATAAAGTCAAGGGAACATCCACAGAGTGTTCCTTTGCCCTCCAGAACATCCCTCAGCTCACTGCAGCATGTGTCAAGTGGAGCCACTGTGTCTGCTGGTGTGTGGTGTCTGCTCTGGGTGGGGGACTTCAGAGCCCAGTGGGAGCTCATGCTGTTCACATGCTGAAGCAGAGGGGAACATCTGATCTACAGTTATTTCAGTTCTGCAACTACCTTCTACTAAGCCTGGTATGTGTATGATAAAGTCATTTTAATCTGTTGTTTATCCCTTTGTTACTTGTTTTATTTTTAGCTATATAAAAGAAAAATGTTTGAAGTAATAAAGGCCAGCTGCTATGGTATTACTTGTTAGCACAATATTTCAAATGCCTTTTGTATTCCTTTATCTACAATTACAATATCTTGTGCATCCTCAGTCACTGTAGCATCAGCCTATAATTATAACTAGCTCAATCAATATTATAGATTTAAAACATAAGTACCTTTTCTTCTGTTCCAAATCTTGTAATCAGTGTAATGTTCATTTTATATATATGGACACGCTTTTGGTGCCTTTGAGGTTTTCCACTCTCCTTTCAATAATGCAGCAAGTCCTGTCCCAGCCTTGCCAGCTGTGCCAATTTATGAGTCACTGATTTAGGAGTAAGGATGAAAATGAATGTTTTAAGAGGGAAAAATACAGACACATTCTAATAGGTAATGAAACACTTGACTTCACCGATACTTAATGCTACAAGCTGAGCTTGGGTATAGTCCATTGTACATTGTAGCCTGTGTGTCACGCTCTTCACTCCTCCCAAGCTGAACAGCAGTCAAGGAAAGCGGGGGGGGGGGGAACCCACAACAAAATTCTGCAATGAATTTGGCCTTCCCCAGTCCAAGAAGCTATGTAAGGAGGATTTCTGTATTTCTGTGCAATTCTTGATTCCCTATTCACCATTCCCAGATCTTTGTTTTCCTCTGTTGCTACTTTCTCTTTTCTCTAACAACTTCCATATAACAAGGATTTTCTCACTCTCCATGGCACAGAAGGGCACTGAAGTGGTAGAAACTTGCCTTTATTTATGTAAGACAACAAGAAGGACTATCTAGAAGCCGTCATGAATCTGATCAACACAAATTTTAAAAAGAGAACCATTACAGGGAAGTCCAGGAGACTTAGATTTGAAGATGTTGAAGGATTTGAAGAAATTAAAGCCTTCTATAAATGTTCTTAAGTACGGGCATTTTGCAGAGTGCTTGTCAGAGTTTTATTCCCAGAGCATCCCTGCTGTGGTTCAGAATCCAGCAGAAAACAACTGTCAGTGGGGGTGAAGATGAGAATTGAACGCACTTTTGTTGGCAGCCTGGACCCTGCATTAGCAAAGAAGCACCCCACCTCATCACAGGACCATCCTAGTTTCATTCAAGGAAGGAGGATGCCTAACTCTTTACAGAAATAACACTGAACTGGGTTGCTCAAAAACTCAGTCTATCAAAAGGCATCTGGAAGCAGTACAAGCAGCTTTCTTGATACAGAAGGCTCTGCCCCTGATCCTGTGGGGACAGATGTCTCAAGCAGTGCAGGCCCCATGCATGGAAGAGTAAAACATACAGCTTATTCATCCATTCCACTTCTATCAGAAAGTGCATCTTGCCCATAAGCATATTTACAACTTCTCCCCATAGGTGTAAGACAGTCCCTTCACCTCATAACCAAATCCATGATCCTCCCTTTGCCAACCTACATCACTGTCACACCCCCAACTTCTCTGGCTCATGTTGAATCACTTGGAAGAGCCTTTAAACCAGTTAAAGTGTTGTCCGGTTTCTGAGACTGTTCCTCTCAGTCTCTTTAATGAGGCTGCATTTGCTACATCCAGTTGAGCATGAAAGTAGGCTTTTGGTAATTATTGATTAGGAGGGGAAGGTAAAAGCTTCTATATTCTTTCAAGCAGGAAACAAGGTGGTAGGAAGTGAGTAAGGAAGAAAGCAAATCAGTGTGCAGTGAAGACATTCAGTCTCCTATATGTCCGGTTCTCAGTGTGAGAATCTCAAGTGCCTAAAGACACAAAACATAGCACAATTTTTTCCTGTGATTAGTTCCTCTCCTCTATAGAGCAGCACATACATGGATACAGCTACAACTGAGCAAAGTTTATACCCCAGACTTTCCTTTACTACAGTCAACAGTAAAGCTGTCTGCCTGGCCACGTCTTCATACAATCATAGAAATCATAGAATCACAGAATGGCTTGGGTTGGAAGGGACCCAAAGGATCATCAAGTTCCAACCCCCTGCCACAGGAAGGGTACATATTCAGTGCATCATAGTTAGGAAAGGCAAGAGAGGAGGTTTAGTCAAGGAGCAAACAACACAGGATAACGGGTGGAAACTGTGCACCAAAGACTGGATTCTGCAGAGAGAGACATTTAGTCCAGTCTGGTTGCAGAACAAGGCAAATCTGGCTTTTTGGAAAGCACTGAAGTGATTTTATTATTATTTTTTTTTTAATAATATACATTTTCCAGTGCTCAGACCAATGCTTCCTGACTATTAACATTTACTAGGATAGTACTCATTTCTTTATCGATGTTATTATCTGTGTGCTCATAAGCCCAGAATGGTACCACAAAAGAATGATGGAAACACAGCTGGATATCAAGATTATATAGCCAAGTTTCTATATACATGGATTACCCTTTGTCATCCAACAGAAGATAGCTACTTTTGAAACACTCAAACAACTCAGGACATCCTACTGTAGCTTAAAAATCTGAGATGCTGCCACTAACTTATCCATGATTCAGGGTTCTTTTCATAAATGGGAATTTTGCATGCGCAACTGAATGAGAATATAAAGAAACCTGAATAAAAGAGACAAATTTATTTTAGAAAGAGGGATAAATATGATAAAAATGGATATAGGCAGATGGAACAGACTGAAGCATCTTTCTAGGGAAAGGTTAATATTGTTAAGATGAACATCCTAAGCTAAGGTCTATTTTCAGCTCCTTAGCAGTATATGCATTGTATGGTTTCCAGTAAGGTGGTGCTGTTGGTTTACTCTTGAAGTTAGGCTGCTTTGAAAGAGTTTACAAGATCTAGCATTATCAAGAGTGTGTTCCATTTTAGAAAATGAATAAGGATTGCTTCATTTGTATCAAAAGGATTTCTCACAATGTTTGCAATTCAGAGAGCACACAATGCAAAAAAGTAAAAGCTACCTGTAAAATAAGCAGAAAACAAAGTAAAAGCAAAGTAAGTGGATGCTTTGTTTCATTCTGTACACTGAGTGAAGCACCTAGCTACGAAAAATTCCAAACAAGTACAAAAGCTGATCAGTAGCACTGGAGTAAGGCAGTATCAGAGTGAACTGACTTTTCCTTTGCAAAAGCTGTAGTAATTTATCCATTTTATAAATAGCTACAGCAGGCATTGCTTATAACAGTGTAAAAACCTTTCAAAATAGATGGTGCAAGAGTCCTAACTGTTTGGGAGGTGTAGAGAAAGAAGTGTGGCTTCTGCCTGAAATTTTGGGAACAGCATGAGAACCTGAGGAATAGGTTGACTCCTAAAAACAATCTTGTCTTGGTCTTTCAAAGACTCCAGATTCCACCCCCAATCTCATCCCACTTCATGTATCTCCACTGGGTCATATTAAGTTCCCCAAACTCTGCATCTAGCAGGTATTAAGATGTGCCCAAAGGTAAATATGGTCATAAAGGTTTTCCTGACTGGGAAGGGTTAAAAGAAGAGAAAACATGGAAATACAATGGCTTCTCTGAGGAAGTGGGAAAAAAATCATCTTATTTTGATCTGTAATTTCAGAATCTTTGGATTTCTACAGCTGTGGTGAGTTATTCTTGATTCACATCCCTGCACAATCTTAAAACAGACTTCAAATGAGGTGAAAACTGGTCCCTGTTCACCTCTCTGCTACTTTAGTTTGACAGCTGTATCAACCTACTTACACCAAGAGAATACAGTGGCACAATTACCAAATACCTTAATTAAGCTTTCAGACGTTGACTTTGCTGTTCCTCATGATTTGTGGTTTTCATAGAGAGAAAAAAAACTAACCGTTTGAGATTGTCTACCTCCTCTGAATCTGAAGGAGTTCAAGTGAGGAAGTTGTGTTTCGGTCTGTCCCTATTCTAAAAGAAGATATCGCACTGAGGGACATGGTACAGTGGGCATGGTGGTGATGCATTGATGCTTGGACTAGATGACCTTAGTGGCCTTTTCCAATCTTAATGATTCTATGATTCTGAGTCTTAGTTTTGCTTTGCTTAGAATGTGAGAACAAGTTTTAAATGTGCAAATAAGGGTTTTTGCTCTATACTTGCAACGGTTTCCCTGTCCTCCCTAACCTTATGCAGTTTCCAAATCAAAGAAATAGCCTGATGTTGCTCATCTACCTATATTTTAAGTCAGGCTTATAGATTGCTGCTTTATAAAATACTAGGTTTTCCTTCTTTGGTGAAGCAATATTTTTTCCTCTTCAGTAACTCCAGAGCTGAGTAAGCCAGACAGCAAACATTACTGTGATCACCTCAATGTGTTGCAGCTTCTCTGGAGAAACAGGTATCATAAGCACCTATCAAAAGTTCACGCTTCGTTAAGTATACATATAAGGTACTGAACAGGATTATATAAACATGCACCAATAGAAAGGGACTTCTAAATTCTAAAAATGTGCACGTGCTCACACTGACCACTGATAACATCTTCTGCTTGCATTTAAACTCCGTGTCATACTGGCAGTAATATGTCAGTAGAAACCTAAGTGAACTCACTCTGGCGCACAGAATGAGAAGTGCATGAAAACTGTATTACTCAAATAACGACAGGATAAAATGGAGTTTACTGGCCTACCCAACCCCTTGCTGCAGGGCTAACCATCCTTCTCTCACCCTCCAGGGCGAAACAACAAAAAATAAGCAGCAGCACTACGGACTCATGCCAGCTGTCCTGTCAGTCAGAGCTTTACGAGAGATAATCCTGGCGCCTGAGATTTCTGTGTGACGCTGAGAATGAATCTGCTGACTGTGCATTTGCACCCAAATTAAAGAAAAGGCAGACCTCGTATTCACAAAGCCACTGCACAAAGGCATTCACATCTTCCCAGTGCTCTTAATTTCCTGCAGAAGTGAAGCAGTAATTTCACCTGAAGGCTACGGAAAACACAAGATGTGCCTTATCTCAGGTGTCACTGGGGTAAATGTGATAAAGTTAATTACCTGGCCACCTGAATGCACTATGTATATCATAAGATAGCTTGGCTGACTTGTGAATATGCTTATTTATTCAAATTTTTGCCACTGTGAAATGTGCATGCCTTTGGGAGAAAAAAAAAAAAAATCATACTTGGGTTTAGATCCTCTTATTTATACTAATATATGCAGATTTAAACAGTTTATTTGTAGTTTAGAGAAAAACTGCATCAGGCTCTCCAGATGCTGGAAATAGCTTACTTTGCCTGTCCCGCAGCATTGCTGTTTGTTTATCATTTCAGAGTTCACAAGGTAATTGCCTCATTATCTGTTCATCTAATTTCATAGAGAAATGACAATCCCTAGCTGCTGAGGTCATGGACCATCAAAAATTATACTGTCTCTAATTTTATATCTGATATCTGGTAGATCTTAATTTGCTTATCTCAGTTCTCATACATTGACTAAATTGCTGAATTCTATTAAAATCTCCACCAGCTGCCCAAGATTTAAGGCTGAGCTACTGAATTGAGACTTACTGAATTATTAAGACATTATTGCCAATGTGAGCCAGTAAAATAATAATTAAAATATACAAGATTAATATGCCTTTTAGTTTTCTGTATGTCATTTGAATTCAATCCGAATGTGACTCCATCTACACAAACCATAAAATATCCTATCACCTCAGTTCGCCTGACAAAAGAATATCGTTGTAGATCGTTTTTCTCTGCGTATGATTACATTGACCTTAACTGCTAGAATTTTGAGAAATAGAGATAATACGAAAATGGCTATGCATATTTTATTTGGTGGATGGCGTAATATTTTTGAAGTCGTGATTTCCCATACAATACTTCAAATTAAACCCCGTGAAATGTTATTCTGCTATATTTACTGAAGATAATTTTCCTTAAAGAGAGACACTTACCACTGCATTTAACTTCCTGCTCTACTCTCCGAGTCCTTCAGTCATGTTCCGTATTCAAAGGAAATGGCAGACACTTTGGTGATGGCTGCTTTTAGTTTAAAGGTTTCTATATTTTGGCACTGCTGCCACATGGTTCTGCTGCGGGACAAGGGAAGAAGGTTGTACAAGCAAGCAATAGCATTCAGTAAATCCACTGAGCAATCATTGCTTGCTCTTGCATGTCATTGGGAAATTTAGGCTCTTAACAATCCCTTTCATCCTCCTTCACTGGTCCCAGCTTCACTGAGTGGGTCCGTTGACTCCTAAGAGGGCCAACTGGAATAGCCATCTCCCCAGAGTATTATCTTACTCTATTACTGTATCATATCACTAAGTGCTGTGCTTTTCTACTTCTGTTTCCACAAACTTCTATCTGACTGCAATCACATCTGTGCAATCATTGGGATTGCAGGAGGAAAAAATTAAGTATCAGCACAAGTGAGAGACAGTTGTGGTTGATGCATCTTCTCTGCTACATACAAGTTTCTAAATTTGGAGACAAACACCTTGCAACTAGATTTGTAGTCCCAGTGCCCACTGACCAGAGCCTCTGCTTTAACACTGTCATAATAAAACTAATCTAAAGCATACATCTGTAAAAGATCATTTCCTTTCTGAAGAACAGGTTCACAAGGTGATATGTAGCCATATCATTGTTTACTAGAACACAAAGATACTCTCTAAATGAAAGGTGTAATAATAAAGGGAACAGATCTTCTAGATATGCCAAGAAAGGCTGATTCACCACTGGAAGGAAGCTTTAACTTCTCATACTTATTTTTCTTACATGGTGGAAATATACTTAATGTCAAATAATTTGATAGCATTCATCAACAAAGACCAAGCATAAAAGACAGAAGATGCTTACCAGCATCTCCCACAGTGCAGCTAACTGGCTGTGCATGAAAGTGCAGAGTCACTGGGCTGAAAGACAGGGTTGTCATTAGCTATTTTAGACATCCTTCTAGATATTCTATATCCTTTAGATGCCCATCAAAAAGGTACATCAGAAATCACAGTTAGCATACCTGAGGTCATTTTCCTCTTGTGCATTGCTGGAGCCAGAATTTTGATCACTTTCTTGCAAGTTTTTGGCAATTTGATCAAAACCTGCTGCTGCATCACTTTATGACTTCATTTGCACATCTCCAGTGACAGTCTTAGAAGAATCCTGTTATGCAGCTTCAAGTTCACAGTTCTCTGAAGGTTGGCCTATTTCAGCAGAGTGGAGAGATCTTGCTACATGCTGATTTGGGAGGCGAGGAGAGGGAAAATTTATTGCTGAGCCAACGCATTAGTCATATTGCATGCCAGCACTCTGGATAAGGAAACAAAGTCCTGTAACTATGACTCTGGAGCAGGAAGGTACACAAAAGGAACAACAGTCCATCTGCAAAGAGCAGAAACTAATACAGAACAGCACATGGCGAATTACTGAGATAGGATGCTGTCCGATCGCATCAAGGTGCCGGAGAAGCTGTGCTGTGAACTTGCTGTTGTTTCAGATAGTATAGGCCAAATGCTAGATTTTGTAGCACTCTGCACATGAAAGCCTAAGGCACGGACCTAAATAAGTGCTGTACAACACAGAACAAGTCTATTTCCCCCTCCCATGCACCAACAGTTTGGACCATACCTAGCATGACGGTAAACCAAGCCTGTAACGGAATCATGAGGGAAGTCTCAGATAAAATTTGCATCCACAAAGCAGAATACCTGTAGAGAACATATCTATAAATCATTTTAAGCTTCAAGTTTCTCCTCCTGTGTTCATTCCTCAGCTATGCAAAACAAAATTCCACCTGGCATTTGTGCTTCACCTTTGTAATAAGAAAAAGAGACTCTCAGCAAAATGCAAGCATCGTTTGTTTGTGCTGAAAGGTACATTGTGCAGGGTATTGTGTTGAACTATTAAGCTGCTATTATTTTAAACATATCCTTCATGAACACTTGCTACCAGGACTTCTAACAAAAGACTCATTCCTTAAGAGCCTTTAATTAAACTGTGTGCTCAGAATTCAGTTCTTTTTTGCACCAATCTGATTATGATCAATTACTCATTTCTATTAACATATTCATTAATGGAAGGTATTTGTCACCTAGTTTGGACAGAGTATATTCAATATCAAATTGCTCCCTTTTGAGCATTTGCTCTTCATGGTTCACAATTAGTTCTGAGTTACAGGACAGTATTTTTACTTCCTGATTAGATATATAAAAAGCTTTTTAAAAGAACGACCACAAAACAATAAACAGAAAATACTGAATTAATGAACAGCAAACACCACACTTCTGGTAAAAACTGTCTGATGAATAATCATCTGTACTAAGGAATCATGAATCATCCAGAACACATGAGCGTTCTCAAGAGTATCTGGCAGTTGTTACAAACAAAAAATAGCAGCAAAATGAAGCAAGCCCATTTATTCAGAACTGTATTGATGAATTGATGTTTCCTTCATCCACTATGCTGTCCCATAAGGATCTTCTTCCCCACCTCTACAAAATTTTTGAAATACCTTCTTTCCTCTCTTTCTGACCTCAGACAATTACAAACACAGCATTAAGCCCAGCAAAACACAATTATTCAGAAGCTGTTTTTATGTTACATGAGTAATGTGGTACAGGCCTTTCCAGAAATGTGAACTTTCTGTACTGAGGTGACCAGTCTGCCTGGCTGCTGCCTCAGCAACCTACTGTTAGCAATCTGAACAATCCGCTATTTATTTTCAGGGCAAATGAAAATACATTTAGTTCCACTGGGAAAACTTGAAGAAACACAGTATGCAACCCCAATGTCTGTTGCCTCCTCTTTATTTCACCATCTTCTGTTCCATAACATTTAGTTGTTCTTTTACTTCCACAGTTTAACAGGTTGTGAGAAGAAACAGAGATTGCATATTCTTAACAGTGATTTTTGTTTGCACTTTCATGAAACTTTTAATTTCTATGACAAGATTGATCTTTCTGTGCTGAAATTTTGCTTTGGAAATCAGTGATTGTATGAATACAGAAAAACATAAGAAAGCCCATACTGAGGTTGATAAAAATTGTGTGTAGCACAGCACCTGACTCCAGCCATATGCAATAGATTGTGCCCAAAGCAGAACTACGGGGAGGCATGTAGCGACACTGACCCCACATACTCTCCTAACCTATGGTGCTACCTTCTTCAAGGACATCCTGAAGCAAAGATGGAGCCACTTATGTTTAACAACCTCCGCAAATGTTTCTTCCAGCAATGTATCTAATTCATTTTTAAACTCTGAAAACCTTAAGGATCCATAACATCCTGTGGCAAAGCATTGAACAGCTTAACCATGTGTTATTCCAAGAGGTAATTCTGTACCTGAATAGCTGAACCTGTCCCTGCTGGTTTAGTTGGAGCCCTGTAGTGTCTTTCTAAGCAAATCTTTTATTCTTGTAAAAATAAATGTTCGCTGACCTATCACAGAATCATCCCGAGCTGGAAGGGACTGGTAAGGATCATTGAGTCCAACTTCTGGCTCCACAAAGGACCTTATGACTGAGAGTACTGTCCAAATGCTCCTGGAACACTGACGGCTTGGGGCTGTGACCACTGCCCTGGGAGGCCAGTACCAGGGTCCAACCATACTCTCAATGAAGGTACTCAACCTGAACAGGGGCTCACTTGCATGGGCAGGGGTGCATCAGTCAAAACCTCTGGGCAGCAAAGCTGACGAAGGGCAGAGCCTGCACTGCTGCTGTGGGTTAAAGTAGCAGCTATGAGATACTCCAGATCTTGGAAAGGCCTTGCTAGGACTGCTCAACTGAATAAGCTGCTTTGTGCACAAGGCTGTCATCCATCAGAGCCTGAACGCGTGTCAGATCTGCAGGGCTGGGTCAGCATGTCCCACTGCCTGGAGACTGCCGGACACATTCCCTGACAGTGTGAATTGCAACTGAGATTATTCAGCCTCAGAGCCAACTGGAAAACTCCCAAGGGTAAGTTTTTCAAAATCTGCCAAGTGCCATGGTTTAAAATGAATCCTGACCCAAAAGGACTGGTAACCTTATGAATTGGATGCAGGAAGGAGCCTGGTATTTCTCCCAGTGCTGAATGAGGGATCAGTTTTGAAACAGCATTTCCTTAGTAAGCAGCACGTGAACAGAAGTTCAGTTGCTGTCCATTGCTTTTCAGGAGATGCTCAGATTTGACACACAGGACAGCAAATGTGGACCAAGACTAAGAAAATCAAGAAAACACTGGCACATGCATGAAGCCCGGGGTGGCTGTGGAGTCTCCTTCTCTGGAAATACTCAAGTCCTGCCTGGACACTCTCCTGCTCAACCTAATGTCGGGAACCTCCTTTAGCAGGGGGTTCGACTAGGTGATCTCCAGAGGTCCCTGCCAACCACTACAATTCTGTATTTCTGTGAAGTCACTCAGGTTTAAATACTTTCATCATTCTTGGAAACAACACTTTTCCAAGCAGTTTTTAACCAGTTAATTGTAAGCCATTAAAAGAAAATATTTCTAAGCAAACATGAGCCACTCTAGTCAATACTGTATATTAAATAAAACAGTCTGCAGTATTTGCACATTGTATGATTTTTCTGAAAAAGCATCAAGGGGCAGAGATCCTACTGAGCATCATTATATCCTCTTGATGATGCATCTCCTATTTAATTTTTCTACGATCCCAGTGCTGGAAATGTTATTGCTCTGATTAGGCCTGTTTACATGTTAGCCTTTTTCTACAGATCCAGAGAGGAATGTGTTTGGAAATCTATGATTAAAGCTATTTGCTTTAACTTAGATGTTGGTATTACTTCTGGTATAGTGCCTGCCATAATTCTAAGGTATTCCCTGCAGAGATAAATCTGGAGGAAATGAGTATTTTATCCAGAGATTGCCATGGAAAATTACAAATGCATAAAAATCAATCTTTGAAGCTTAAGCTGTACGAACAGTGGCGGTATCCTAATTCTATACAGTCACATGGAACTTGTTTTTATGTAGATTGCATTTCATCTCATTAACTGTCATCATATAAACAACATCATTAGTTTTCTGCAAGATTGTCTTAATAAAATAAGTATATAATATTGTGTTGCTCTATCTGTGCTCAGAAACCGCTAACATTTCAATTTTATGTAGGAGTGCAACTATTGCTGCCATATTACTACACTTTGACCTGATTCTACTGCTGCCCTGCCCTTCAAAGCAGTCCTACTGGCCTTGCTGCAGATCTCAGAGAAAGGATTTTGCACTTGGACAAATACTTTGGTCTGAAAGAAAAATAAACTTTTCTACTATTGTATCTAAAGTTAAAAGGCCAGGTAGGTACTCCTGCACTTTGAGGCAGGTGGAACCATAAGGCTAGCATCTCCTCTGAGCCAGCTCACATGGGCACCATCCATCCCAATAACTGGAAAATGGTGGAAAATCCCGCTCTATGTCTGCACAGGACTAATAGGTTTCAAACAAGTTTCGTGCATTTTTCATTTTAAATATATCTCTGAAGACTCATAAATCTAGCTTTCTCATGTTTGTAAAGCTACAGACCTCCCAATTTGTACTCTAATTATGTTTTGTTATTGTTATTATCAGTTTATTCTTGCTATGAATGTTTTTGTATCATTTGAAATTGATGCTAATACTCCCTGACATACAGTCTGACATACATTAAGAATGCAGAAAATGAAATGACAGAACTAATTAAAAACCCATCTGTTCAGTTAATTTAGAGGTGTGCCAAACAGTTCAAATGAGACTTGGTCAGCAACAAATCACATCTACCTGTACCATTTGCCTTGCAGTGACTGACTGTCCTGGGTAATGTTATTTCCTTAGAAACACTGCTACTATTCAATTCAGAGACTGCATGCTGAGTGGTGAGGGCATGAAAAACACCATTATTACAGCTGAACAGAAATACTACATGTGAAAATGTAGTATGAACCCACTGAATGAAAAAGAGACATATGACAAAATGCTGTATATCATGTAGACTCACTCCATTAATTGTAATGGCTGTGCCTCTGAGACACAGAACAATCACATCAGTATTACCTATAGAGAAATTGCTGCTCTCCAGGAAAAATTTTCACCGTAATATCAATGGTCTGTTTTCTCTCCTGTAAGCCCATCAAAGTTAATAGAGTTGTACCAAGAACACACTTGGTCCCATCGGATTATGGCACACTGAACATGTTATCTTATAGCCTGGCTGCTGTGTTACTGCTTTACATGCAAAAAACATAATAAGTCAAAAAGCATTCAAGTGGCAAACCAGATCTTTCTTTTTTTTCCCTCTTTTTGAAAGAATGGAAAATAAGTGTGTTTCAGTCTGGTGAGCAGCAGCCTTCATGCAGCAGCACTATGTTATCACAGATCAGGTATATTTCTTCTGTACTAAAAAAATCTTGCTAGAAAAATAAAAGAATCCATATGTAAAATAAAATACTCAGCATTTTCTTCTTGCTAGCTCTTTATAGTCAACCCGCCTCCAGCATGTCACACTTGGATCAGTACTCCAGACTCCAGAGATGTCAGTGAATGCCGTCTCCCATGCAGAGGTGCTCCTTTGGCCTCCCACAGTGACTTCTGAAAGCTGAAACCAGCGGACAGCTTTGAAGAGCTTAAAGAGAACTAGCTTCAATGGGAGGCAAAGCAGGTTATGGCCACCTGGCTTTAGCATGGAGCAAAACAGTCCTTAAAGAACAACAAAGCAGCAGTTTCACTGACATGAACCAAATATTTCTTACCAGCAAAAACTTATGCCATTTCCTGTACTCAGCATGGGTTTGGGTCAGAAGTTTTATGGCTGCTTCCCCAACTTCTTCTAGTATGCCTGGAATCTAACAAGTCAATGAGCAAGAGCAAAGGCACCACAGACAGCAGTAGAACTAAAGACAGGCAGCCCACCAGAACCAAGACCGCAGCATGCCAGCTTCCATGAAACAACTGGTGTGTGGCCTCCCGACACGTGGACTCCATGCTGGTGAGGCCTCACCTGGAGTACTGCATCCAAATGTGGAGTCCTCAGTATAGGAGAGATACAGACCTGCTGGAGTGTGCCCAGAGGAGGGTAACAGAAATGATCCAAGGGATGGAACACCTCCCTGTAAGGACAGGCTGAGATAGCTGGAGCTCTGGGAAGACCTGAGAGTGGTCTTTCAGTATCTGAAGGGGAGCTATAACAAAAAAGGGGGACAGATTCTTTAGTGCGATCTGTTGTGACAGGACAAGGGGAAATGGTTTGAAACAAAAGGAGGGGAGATCTAGACTGGACATAAGGAAGAAATTGTTTTACAGTCAGGGTGGTGAGGCATGGCACAGGTTGCCCAGATAGGTGGTGGATGCCTCATCCCTGGAGACACACAAGTTCAGGCTGCAGGGGGCTCTGAGCACCCTGATCTACTGGAGATAGAGTAGCGAGGAAGGGGACAGGAAGAAAGCAGAGCTGGCTGAGGCTTTCTCAGTGTCGGTGCGGGCAGACAACACAGATGGCATGAAGAGGTGAGCACAAAAGCCTCTGACCAACAAAAAGATCTGGGGACTTTAAAATCTGCAATTTAGCAATAACAGTGAATACACTTACAGACAAGTAAGCGAGAGAGATTTGCATAACACATGGGACAAGTTAAAGTAGAGGGAGAGAGATGGGAGGAAGGAACCTACCAAGGTCTCAGACAAGGAATGGGAGTAAGCACGAACATACCAGCTGGCATTCCTTCAGCTTCAGTGAGAGTACTTCTGTTTATTCCAAGCTCACTAAATGAAATATATGCCCCTAGCTATATTAAGTCTGTAGAAGAGCAATGTCCTATTCCTTAAAGTTTTGTATTAGGGGAATTTTCATTTCAAAATTGTTCTCTGAGCAATGAAGCAATATGCCAGAAACCCTATTTCATTAATTCACTGGGATACTGAATACTGTATGCTCAACTGATGTCTGAGATAGCAGGAAGCTGGCTATGCATAGAGGTGTAAAAGATAACTTACTGGAAAATGATGTATTGATCCCAGCATGTGGAATCTGATCAGAACTTCAGTTATCTTTTATGGTCAACTGAAATAATAATTTATCATTCTCTTCAGTGACAGCAACTCATTGAGAGACAAAACTTGCATAACTGATTTATATCTCACTGTAGAGAATTTAAAGTTCAGCAGTAATCTTGGGGAGGCATCGCTATTATTGACTAATGAAAGGACAGACTGCTAAAACTCCAAATTCAAAAAAATGCAAGGACCAATCAGTCATCAGAAGACTAGCATTTCACTTTGCCCTTTTTGTGTAATGTAGCTTTTTTTGGATTAAAAGAGATCTGTAAGATGTTGCTGTCTTTTGGAGCATTTTCTTAGTCCTACGGGAATCGCTTTCAGAGTTACAGCTTGGTTCAGCTTGGTGTTTCTGAACGAAACTGTAATTCCTAGTAGACAGTCAAGAATCTATAAGATTTCCATGGTACGGGCTTTGTGCAAGGCTCACTCCATCAGTCATGTAAATTGCACAGACCGTGCAGGTGATGTGAGCATAGCACTGCCTGGCTTGAGATCTTGGTATGAATTGGACTGCAGAGTCATTTGTAGCATGACTGATTGATTACACTCAGCAACAGATACATAGAAGTTAGGCACATGAGGTTTTAGGTTGGGTCCAGGTTCAAGGCTGGAGGATAAAGAAAAGTAATGTTATGTTTTAGGCGTAAAGTGATTGGTAGAAGTGCAAGAGCAAGTCTAAAACTCCACTTGCAGGAGAGAAGATGATATAGCTCAGTCAAGATTTAGGTAATGATTACTAAGCTTTACTGAAAAAGTTATGTTTATATTTTGAAAAAAAAAAAAAAAATCTCTTATCTGCTAAAAACTATGATCAATAAGCAATATCTATGCTTCTTTCCAACAACAGCACTTTTGTCATTTCTCATCCACTGCAGGAAAATACTTGCAAGATGATAAAGTTGTCTGTATAGGTTACCTGGTGGAAATCAGTACACCATTATGATTTGCGTTAATATTTGTTCTATTTCCCAGTCAAACAGACATTTTTTGAAAATGTGGTGTAAATCGGCTCAAATCAACAGTGTTTGATGAGTGTTAATTGTTAATTTCAGATAACTCCCTTGGTAACTTCTGTAATCTGGAAATTCCATATTTGTAATACCTGTTTTAAAGCTGTTGATGGGTTGCACTTATCACAGTTTGCTTCCAGACTCTTTGACCTCACACTGTTGTGCAAGGAGTTAATGCTTGGTGTAACTTGAATTGACAGAAGATTTCATTAGCCAGTACACCTGGCAAAAGTCAGAGATTTAAGTCTGTCCTTAAGCATTCTCTGAGAATACTTCCTGCAATCTCAGTTTGGTCAAATCTATCCACACCCACTGTCCCTTCTGATCTCAAACGCCACTTGCAAGCTCTTCCAGGTTTACGTGCCAAGACCACTGAATTCTGACATGCTCTGAATCCCATTTACAGAAGCCCCAGAACTAAGGAACCTGCAACCATAATTGTTTTAGCCCAGATAGTCATGGTAGATTTATAAAATGGTTGTAAAACTGTGAAACATTCTGAAAAAGATATAGTCATACTACTTCATAGAGCTGAGCGTAAGTAGGGAGTAGTTCTAGTTGAGTAAACAACAGAGCTTAATGTTTATTTAACGTATTATTCCATGCAAATTGTTTCAATAATTTTGAAATATAAAGGAAAAGTTATTTCTCCTGAATTGCCGGAAAGTTTCTCACGTATGGGCATACAGTATGCGTATGTTCATACACTGTTGACATTTCTACAATCCACAGTGGAATAAAATTCAAGATATTCATTTTGTCTTTCGATACACTTATACCACACAATCTTAAAAAAAAACCTTGAAGTTGCTGTTATTAAACGTTAGAACCGATTTAACATTTACTCTGAAACATTTATAGCAGCAAATAGTTTTTTCTCTTCATTTATGCAACATTTTGCCTAATGAGCTAAAACTTACTGATTCATTTTAGTCTACTGAATGGAGATATTCATATGCAAGACTCATTTTGTTAAAAGGGTAAGCCTGGTAACCAAGATTCACTGAGCCAAAAACTAAAGGCTATGTGCGCAGCAGTATAAAATTTAGCATTCATTAAATGGATGTATGGCCAAACCAGGTTACCTATCTCGAAGATGGCGAAGTGATGAGGCAGGATGCTGAGGCAGAGTGCTAGATATTTTACATCTTTTTATATTTTCTTTTCTAGTACCTACATTCCTGACCATAGTGTGCAGTATATATTGAGTCGTAACCACAAAGGCTGTCATTTTCTGTTTTAAAATTCTCTCCATCACTTGCTAAAATCATGAGGAGGAGGCACTTAGACCAAAAAAAAAAAAGAAAAGAAAAAAAAGTGAAGGCCCAGAGCAAATGGCTTTAGTAGAAAAATCCATTGATTTATACTACTAGAACAGAAACAGAAGAGTTGTTGCCTTCAAAACCTAGAATTACCATCTTTGAATGGTGAGGATGAAGATTAGATAAGAAAGGGCCAATATCTGGAATTTGAGTCAAGAAATACATATTAGAAATAAATAAAGTGTACCTTGAAAGTTGATCAACTGTTGAAACAAATGTCAAGGAGGGTTGTCTTCCTCCTCCCTTGATACCATGATCATTCAGAAGTACCACTCAGAGGGGTGCTGAGAGGCAACCTGCTGCATCCACACTACTGGGAGCACACAGGCCATCTCTAGGAGCACACCTCAGCACCCTGATACCATGGGGTAGACTCAAAACACAGACAGAGCAAATACAAGCCTGCTGGTCAATAAAGCAACATATCCTTCATGAAACACAAGCTATTCATCTCAGTACAGCAAATGTAAATAAAATACTCTGATACTCAGAGGTCAGGCAGCAGAGCCTCCTGAAAGACCCAGTGCACAGCCAAGATCTGGCATATGCGAGCTCCTTCAGAGAAGTGTACCCTGAAGCACAATGAAGTATTTCCATGATCCAACACTTCCTTAATGGAGTATTTGTGATGCTTCATAAGCTACAGCTAAGCAGCAGAAGTGTATGCAGATTTCACAGACTGCAGAACAGTTGAGTGGCTTGCCCAAAGTCACAGATGTCAAAACAAAGAATTTACAAGAAAACATCCTAATCCCAATGTGGAAAAGTCAAGCCTAAAAACCACAACGTCCTCATTATAATGTAGAAACACTAAACATGCAGAAGGAATGAACAAGTCAGTTCTTTGGGACTCATCTGCTGAGGTTTTCCTTCTGGATGAATTTCTGCCCAATTCATTCTGCTCCATAGATTAGATAAGTGGGAGCCAGCATATTGCCAGGGAAAGCCTGCCTACAAACATTTTATCATTATTATTTTTATAAAATGATGGAAAATTAAGAGCTTGAGGACACTGTGCCAGATCCATAAGGAGTGGAAGTTTGCTATTGTTGCTGTCTTGCGGAGGTAAGATTTAGATAAATTGAAGTCTGAAGTGAGGACTTCTATTTAATTAATGAGTGTGAAAAATGCAATGGAGACTGATATTCAACTTTGTCTTCGCTGCTGTTTGCTTCTTTGCAAAGACCAAAGACCCAAAATAAAAATCTTGGTCCTAATCTAATAGGACCTTGTACTTATTCTAGGTAGTTTCCTGTGGTTTCAAGGGAAGACCTAAATCCAAACAAATGCCATTAATTTTTCTAAGAAACGCATTATAAATCTCAAACAATTTGTGGGTTGGATCCTCACAGTGCTTGCTTAAAGTGTTCCGGGATCCTCAGGAAACAAACAGCAGGGAAGCATACCATATTACTCTTCACTCTCATTTTAGCAATATTTAATCTTGTATTCATTTTACAGTATTTAAAATATATATCCCCTGATGCTCTATTGTTAAATATTCATCTCAATTGAATATTTCTTCCATACATAAGTAATTGATCATTTTTAACAGTACCATATTTAGTTCAGAGAAATTAAAAATATCGAATTAAAAATATCAAAGTGATTTATGTGGTTGAATTCTTCACCATATTCAAGCCCTATTAGAGGGACAAATTTGATTGTCTTTCTTTTTCTCTTTCATTACTGTGAAAATATGTGTTTCATCTCATCTTATTGGAAGTTTTTACTAAGTAGTAGCTCTCCAGCTAGAGCTTACCAAACTTTGGACTGAAGTACTCCGGCCTACACTCAGAACACTACATGGACCACAATGCTGTGTACTCACCTTCATTTTAATTCAGGAAAATTAATTTTTGTATTCCTCATGTTCCATAATCCATATTACACTGGCCCGCTAATTCTGTTAGACATCACTACAAATAAGCTCAGTAATGCCAGCATTTTTGTTAGCCTTCAGGTACCTAGAAGAGATAAAGAGCAGATTCTTCCATATAGCATGGTTTTCCATTTAGATAGTGCATCCCCATGCTGGTCATTTGCTCTCATTTCCGTGTTCCTTTCAATGTATCTTTTCCTTATATTTTTTTTCCCAACAAACACCAGTATCCCAAAGACCTAAACAGCAGCATCTGTATGTTGGCCAAATAAAATTCCCGAGGTACTTTTCAAACACCTCCCCCACTCTTTTTTCCCTCTTGCTGAATATGATGTATTTAAGATTAAAGTGTGATTTTTTTTTTCTTTGAAGAGGAGATGAATGTGTTTTCCTACTTTACTAATTACAACATGATATATGAGGCAGAAAGCCTTGCAAGCAGTAGCACAGCATGCAAGTGCAGATGAATAATAATTAGGCTTACATGTTTTAGAAATTAAAATTTTTATTAGAAGGCTGTTTTTCAAAGTTTTAGTGCTGTGTGTAAGTGCAGTTGATGTAAGAGGGCTTTTTTTAATCCAATCAACCCAGTCCCGCTTATGATGTAGAGGCCTCAACTAACTCTCAGTAAATTCAAAGACTTCCACTGACTTCAAAGGACTTGACTCAAGCCCTAGAAAAAGGATTTGTAAAAGTGATTAGTGTCAGGGCTTTGTTTTAGAAGTAAATTGTAACTAACCACAAAAAATGGTTTTATTATAAAGATTTAATATGCATCTGGGAATAAGAATTTCTCCTTCAGTTATTGTGAGACACCCAAGACTAAGGGAAAAAGTTATATTGCTTCTTCCAAACAGAACTTTTTTTCAACTTTGATAAATCTGTACCATCTTTTGGAGATACAACAGCATGATGGATCTGCACTTCTGATACCAAAAATGTGTATCTCCACAGCCATACTGGGAGCGAAGCCATAGAAAGATGATGAACCATGCATCTCTTCCCTTGCTCACCTACCCTTAAAAAATACACTGAGTGTTGCTGTCCCCAGTTGAAAGCCTTATAACAAATTCCCTCTTTCCCCACAGCCCAGTATTTCCATAAACTGTGAAGTTTCACAGTGTGGCAAAAGGTTGACTGGAGTAACCAGGAAGACTGGATACTCCTGGTCTGGCTTCATCAATCCAAGTTGCCCTCCTGGTTTAGCACTGCTAGTTTTCTGAATGAGTTACTTCCTTTAATTAGAGTTGCCAAGCCCCACTTCAGAATACCCTCACCACATCTGCTATGGACGTTGCTTCACTTACCTCCCCACTTTGCAGCTCAAGCCTCATTTTCTACTTAATCCCCATCTCCTCGCCCTCCCCCCTCCGCTCCCACCCCTCCCAGGTCTGTAACCACAGGGAAACATACAGGTCTCCATAAAGTTTGCAAGGTCCACCAACACTGAACTAATTGCAGGACTGGGGACTCCAATATTCCTTGCTTTAAAGCCAAGCCCACATTAAGGAAATAGTCGTCTGGCAGTGTCTTAGCTAAAATACTTTGATAAATAGGGAAGTGTTTTGTTTTGTTTTGTTTTTTTGTAAAGATGATTTTAAAAATATATCTGTGCAATCAGGACAGCACAAGTGATTATACAAATTTTACAAGTCATGATTTATGGCTGTAATCAGTGAAAACTTGAATTATCAGTATGGGCATATACAGTTGGTAGCCCGAAGAGGGAACTCCCTGAAGTCTTCTATGCCAGCCAAAACCAAGCTTAAACTAAGGAGGTCAGGCACTGGGAGCTGTGTGATGGGCACAACACAGGGTTCACCCAGAGTTCTGCAGACTGCACAGAATTCTGGATTGTGGCACAGTGTCACCAGCATCCGCTCTAGATTAATACTGGTGGCACAGGTAGAGCAATGTATGAAAAAGCATCATTTTAAAGCTTTGTTTATCATGTGAGCATTTCCGGGTATTTAGCACTAGTCTTCATATAGTTTATGTGTTAAAATATATATATATATAAGAAAGAAAAGAAACTGCACAAATGATAAAGATGATATGCTTAAACTACTATGCTCAAGTTCCAGTTCAAGTCTCCTCAAATTCCCATGATGTGTCAGCCGGGGATTTTGGTTAAGCTTGCAAGGGTCCAAAAATGACAGCGTGGGGAGCCAACCAGAGGCCTCCAAGTGAGCTCACAACACTCAATATGCTTTTGCTGTAAAATCAGATTAGTGTAACAGCTCTCAAATGCATTTCTTTCAAACATCTCCAGAAACAGCATGACACTGACAAGTACGCTGACATGCAAGAGCTTTCTACCCAGCACTCCCTTGAAAGAGATGTTTAACTCTGTTGGGAATCAAACGCTTCTCCATATCTGTTTGCAGTAGGTTAACTATTGATTTCAACTGCTTAAAGTTTAACAAAGCTTTTAGTGAATTTCATATTGATCTATTAAATTTAATCGTTATTGATTTTATGGGTTCTGTTAAACCAATTCTACATTGGCCAGGTGTTCCAGTCAATACCTGTATACTACTTTCAATTAACCCACTTCATGGAAAAATTTCCATGGAACATCTGGCAGGATATTAATTTTGCTAGTCCTTGTCTTGACAGTTCATGCAACTGACCAAATCAATTTTTAAAACAATGTAACACAGATGCAAACATATCATTGAAATTCAGAAAGAGTCTCCTGGTATTAACTGCTTAGGGTTGCTCTAAACATATGGAGCAATACAAACATCAATAATCCATTACTTCATTCCTGGTTTCATTTTCTCAAAAGATTATGGTGTACACATTCATTTGCACTGCATTGTGGATTCTTCATAAAAACAGTTCTGAGCTTACCAAAAGGTATTAAAAAGATGTTGTTACACATTGCAGCAGCTCTGCCAATAAGAGGTAAGGGAAGATTTGCCCACCGCATAAAATATCTGCATGGCACGAGGGAAGGGAATCTTAATTTAAAAAACAGAATTGGCTGTTTATTTATTTTTTTCAAGATACCACAATGCTCTGCCGTTTTTCATAGAAATTATTCTCCTTTATTACAAAGACGAGGAAAAAAACCATCCTTTTCTGTCATTCAGGACCACACTAGTGTTGTCAAAGATATTTCTCACGGTTCATTTCAGCCAATGGAAGTGTGGCCTGCCAGATCCACATCAAGCTTATCACAGCTGGTACAAATCATTCCTGTCCATCACTGTTGCAATAAACCTCAGTCATCCCCTGAAATCAAGGGAGGATGCTTTAATCATTTTACTGACTTTTGCTGGTGTTCTGGCACTGCAGAAATATTAAGAAAAGGAAAAGTTCCACAACTAGGTCAACTGCATTGTTGGCATAATAAATCAGTTTGTTTAAAGCTTCATATTATTCCGCTTTGCAGTTTTCAAAAGTGATAATGGGATGTACTTCAAACTTCAACATTTAAAAGCAATTCCTTCCGATTTTTCTTAGTTTCTTCTGCCGTATCATACATGTTTTGAGTATCATAATGTAAAGCCCTTAGTCTGCTTCATAATTGGATAATGTCATGTATTCCAAAAAGTTACGTGGACAATTGTATAATGGACAAAATCTAACGTACATTTTACTAGCCAGCTTCCAGGAGGTTATTGTAGTCACAGGTACAGTGGGTGATGCATTTAATTCAGTTCGTACACTCTGGGTTGGCCAACTCAGTTTATCTATTCAAGTTCTGGGAATGACAATTTTTCCACATGAGTAAAACAAATCTAATTTTGTACCTGTAACACATTATGCAAGTGAAAGAGACTGTTAGAAACATACTTGTGTAAGTTGCGTGGAAAAGTCTGTACTACACATCTAAAAAAATCTACCATGGAATACCCATTTCTTCAGTGAGTCAAGGAGAAAAGGAAATGTGGAAGCAAAGATTCACAGAGTAGACAGTCAATCCCATAAAGCACTGCTTTAGCAAAGGAAAAACTCTCTCCCCTCTCCTGTTTCTTTTAGAATATGTTTTACTAGGGTTTTTATGACAAATATGCTCCAGTAAATTAATTTTGCCTCATTTTCATAGTAAGAAAACAGGCACTAGTGCAGAAAACCTCACTAGTTAAAGGCCTACTTTAATCCTCTAAAAGCATGATTGGGCATTAATTTTCTCTTGTTACTCATCTATGGTTTATGTACATTTTATGATACTTGTTCTGCGGCTGCCTTTTTCACCTATTGTGTTGCATTATTTTATGTTCATTTAATCAAGAGCTAAAGTGAACTAAATGAGAAAACTGAATATACCCCCTCCCCATTTTTTTTTGTGTAGAGGGATGTTGCCTGTACTGCAAGAAAGCCTAGATAAAGCAGAAAAAGATCAGTTGTTTTTGTTTGTTAGTTAGTTTGTTTTTCATCTTGAACTAAAATATCAGAAATATTTCTTCACTTCTTGCATTTCTTTCAGGAGTTCAGAATGAGTACAGTTTGCCCACAGCTCAGAAACTACCCCCTCCATGTCCCCCAAAGCTACAGGAACTGCTTATCTAATAAGGATTACTCAATTCCATGGCAGATACAGGATGCAGGAAAGTATCATTACATTCACTGCTGCTGATGTAGGCCATCTGTTATCACTGCAGCACAACCTACTGGTTTCATGATGTTTCTTCCACTTTGATTTTCACAATTTTGCAATTAAAACATTCATTTTGTTAAGTTTCTGGAGATGAATTTTAAATATTCCTAACTGAACGATCAAGTTAGAAGTAAAGGGCCCAAATACATTCTTCTGATTATCAGAGGAAAACAAAGCACAAAAGAGTTAGCCAATATGGAAAAATAAATAAATAAAAATAAGGCCGATTTCCTTTCTTGGTAGGAAAGAAGCTGATTATATGTGAATTGGAAGATCCCTGATTGGAACTAAATGTGAGGGACGCAAACCAGTCGTTGTGGTAACAGACGAGTATTGCAAACTTGGCAGTCTACTTATGCTTTTCTCAATGACAAAGTTACAAATGCTCATGATGCTTGTGTTTTAGTTCTTTTTTAAAAATTTTGTTTAACAAAAGATTCCTCATGCTTTGCTGCATATCAAGAAGCTGCTGGAGGATATGAGGCCACAGAAGTTTGGAGAAAGGCTCCAGAGAACTTTCTATAATAAATTTCCAGTTCTACACTCAAACCTTCTTAGGTAACAACCACAAGGCTGCAAGAAATGCATGAGATAGATAAAGGATGTGCAGCTGATGTATGAATAAGGTATGGGAAAATTTTAATCCAGGCTGAGACTAACTCCCCTTTCAAGAATGAAAAAGAGCACTGGAGCACTCATTGGCAAGCTTTTACAAATGAATTCTTCAATCAACAGACTCTCTTATCACCTTCTACAGTTGGATGAAATACTTGGATACACATTGACAGATGAGTATTCCTTGATTATCTTTTATTTTTAAACAAATGTTACAATAAGCTCATGCCCCCTTTCTACCCTCTTATAATACCCCACCTATTAAGGGGGGTATATAATATTAATATTATAAGGATAATCACATACTGCTTGATTTAATGATATATCTGCTTCCAGGAATCAAGGATGTCTGTTCATAACTGAGACAAGATCAGGTGTATTTTCTCTTGCCGTCCAAGTTGTAAAGGATTTTAAAGACAACCAAATGGAAGATCAGGCATATCAATCAGATGACCTTTGGCCTATTTCAGAGAACAGTGACTCAATCTATCATACAGAACTCTCCAGATTATTTACTGCGATGCTTGTAAGCTAACAAAAACATCAGTGTGCTTCTAACTGCATTAGGCTCAATTAAAAGGAAGTTCCAGGTTGCTCAAGTTAAAGGAAGCTGTAGTCTGCTCTGCAGTTAGCTGCCATGAACTGTAAAATAAAAATATGTGCTTACATCTATCTCTCAAGAGAAGAGATAAAATGCTATAATCACTATTCATGCTGATTATCTTCCTCTTTAAGGAGACACTGCTTAGCAAATGCAGCTGATACGCTCATTACTTTATGTGACTACCCTCCCTGTCACAGCTGCATCACCTACCAGGAGAAGCTGAACTCCAAAAAGCCTTGCTGGAAGGTACAGCCTGCTCCTGCAGCCTGACACCACCCCTGATATCCACCCATGGTTCCCCATGGCTCTATCACACTCTCTGGCTAACAGAAAAGGACTTGGAGGTTCTGGTTGACAGCTGACTGAACAGGAGTCAGCAGTGTGCTCAGGTGGCCAAGGAGACCAATGGCATCCGGGTCTTCAGCAGAAATAGTGTTGGCAGCAGGACTAGGGAAGTGATAATCCCCTTATCCACTGTGAGACTGCGTTCAGTCTGGGGCCCCACACTGTATGAATGATATTAAATTGCTCAAGTGTTTGCAGACAAGAGTGACAAAGCTGGTACAAGGACTGGAAAATGAGTTATGAGAAGCAGATGAAGGAAGTGGGGTTGTTTAGCCTGGAGAAAAGGCATCTGAGAGGAGAACCCATTGCTCTCTACAACTGCCAGAAAGGAGGCTGCAGCAAAGTGGGCGTTCGTCTCTTTTCTCAGATGACAAGTGACAGACATGGGGCAACAGCCTCAAGTTGCAGCAGGAGAGGTTTAGATTGGCCATCAGGAAGAATCCCCTCACAGAGAGAGCAATCAGACATTGGACCAGGCTGCCCATGGAAGTAGTGGAGTCCCCATCCTTGGAAGTATTCAAGAGATGTGTGGACTTTGCACTAAGGGACGTGGTTTAGTGATGGGACTTGATCAGGTCAGGTTGATAGCTGGACTTGGTGATCTTGAAGGTCTTTTCCAATCCAAATGATTCTTTGGTTATATGCAAAAGACAGATACCATGGGACCATAAGACCATGGTCATGAGACCATGAGTTAGACATCAAACATTCACTAAGTAGCCAGTAATAAGCAAAAGAAATATTTCATCTTCCAGAACAGAGAAAAATTCTCATACCTTTTGGACAACTGTTTAAATCCTACTCCCCTCTCCTCAAAGAAGCCAGAGGAAGATTTAATTTTTTTCCAGTAAGAAAATCCACAGAGGGGGAAAGACAAGCATAAATATTGCCTGCAAATCCCCAACATGCTGGGAGTACCTCCTGGGACTGTGAGCAGCTCATCAAATAAACTGAGTCATCCTCTCTAGGCACTGTTACCTAACTAAGCTGCATGATTTGACCTTGCAGTTCAGAAATACACTCTGAAAAAGGAAAGATCTCAGAGAACCCATAAACCTAAGAGAAAATTCTGAGACATTTGAAGAGAAATTGGAGAAGAAAGATCAACTTGTGGGTCTCCTGTCTTTGCACACTGTTGCCATTACACTAACTTTTCACTTTACTTATGATTGTGCATTTTCTGATATTCAACTCAGCAAAAAATCTGACTCAGCAATAGGTACAGGAGGTATAGGAAAGAAGGGCAGAGTGTGGCAGGGTCAAAAGGGCTAAGCACATGATGTGCAATAACAGAGGAGAGATTTAAACCGTTTATCTGCAATCTGAAAATGCTCCCCTCAGCATGAAAGATTTATCCCTTAATTCAATTTACAAAATTGCTAATTCTTTGCATAACTCTGGAGGTTTGCTTTTTTAACATCTCTGTTTAAAGCTGAACACAAACATCCAATATGGCAAATCCACATCCTACTCACCACAGATCCGCAATGTATCATATCTTCTACTCCTTATTCTACTCCTCCTCTTCCGTTCGGTCAAATGGCAATGGAGTTCAGTTGAAAGGAAGCCTGTAACATCTCCGGTGCATTATCATTTTGTGAGGTAGAACTCCTAAAGAATGTATATTCTGTCCTGCTGTAGACAGTTGTGATTACACAGACCTAAAATGCCATGTTATCTAACAAGAAGTTTCAAACCTAAGTAAAACAAAAAAACAGACAGAGAGTTAGTTTTCCATAGTGGGATGAAAAGATGGCAGAACAATGTTATATATCATCCAGTGTACATATTGCCTTTTGCTTTAAAGCTACACAGGCCAGACTAATGTGTTTTCAGAAGAGCATTCATAGAGTTAAACTTCAAGTCCAGGAGAATTTTGGACCAACTAGCCAACAGTTCATCATTTATATGAGAGCACATCCCACCTGGTTTGGACTGGCTTTCTGTCAAACAAACTTTCCAAGCAGAGAAGTAACACTGTAAGGAGTGTCTGGAATTCTAAGAATAATTTATGCAAAATCTATTAAGCAATTCATCTGTTAGCGTGCTTCATGGTTCCTAACTTTGAGGCTACATTTAAATGCCAGTATTCAGCATCACATTTGTACCTGGATATTTTTCTTCTATAACAGCTTATTTCTGTCTATTACTCTTTCAGAAGACGTATATCTACCTCAAAACATTATTAAAATAGCATGCATCACTTAAGCAGAACTAGAAGACATTAAGTCATGTTTACGTCATTATCCTTTTCCCGCAAATCCAACAAAGTCAGATCACAATGAACAACAGACGAAAATAATTGTGAGGAGAATTATTACCTTGTGAAGGACTGAATACCAGCAGTAAGCTGAATCTTATCGTGATTGTGTGTTGAGGAAAGCCACAACAGCACTTTCATTCAAGTAATGCAACTGTCAACACCTACCTCCAAACCTGTAGAGCGAAGAAGGTACAGAGAATTTATATACAGCATTTATAATATTCTCCCAGGCATGTGTATTTTATTAGAGCTCAGAGGATGGTCAAATGTGATCTATTAAGTAGACTGACTACAATAAAACCCCATTAAACAACTTCAGGAGTTGCTATGGGGCATGTCCATCACTTGATGGACGCTCTTTACAAGTGTTTCCAGAGATCCCAATTGCTCTGAATTTTATTAGTCTCCGCATACTCAGAGAGAGAATATTTTAATTTCTTAAAGTGTTACAAATTCAAACACTTAATGCAATGCTCAACAGAGCTTGTGGCTTACATTAAGACAAAAACCGAAGACAGGTTTCCTGCGAGTATTATTCAATTAAACCTTCTGGAGGAAGATTGGGTTTTTGGTTGCCCTCTTAAAGGGTAGGTATGACTTACTTCTCTTTAGATGACTTTAAATAGATGGGGGTCTTGAGTCTGACCTTGAGCTTCTGCAATAACAGCAATTATGCAATCTCTCCTGATGGTTTGTTCATTGTCAATTTTGCTTTGTAATGGAAAATTTTTCCTTCGTATCAAAGTTACATTTTCCCTCTCCGCTTGAAGCCTTTGGCTTCTTATCTTCCTCTGTAGATTAATCATCCATGACTGTGACATACTTAATGTAGAAATTATATCTCCCCTTGATCATCTTTTTTTCTTGACTGGACATGCCCAGCTCTGATGTTCCCTTGTACATTCTTATTTTCCAGATCATTTACCAATGCTTTACTATCTCTAAATTTCCTTCAATTTGCCTGTCCTTTGAAAAATGTGGCACCCATAATCAAGTGAGGAACTCTGTGAGGGCAATTGGTTCTTATTTGTAAAAGTGACAGAGTGGTGTAACAACTCTTGCTCTTCATATAATGGTAACGTACTATTCACATGTTGCTTCTGATCCATCATTTCTCAAACATCTTTTTACTGTACACCTAATGCCCAATCAAAACTTAAATCAAATGTGCACTGTAGATAGTAGGTGTCAGAGCAACTGGTTGCCGGGGTTGTATTCTAAACAGAGCACAGTGTCCCTATCTTACAGGTTAACTGAAAGGTGATGGAAAACTTAAGATAGTTCACTGAGAACAAGGAAAGTGTGAGAGATCTGCCTGCAATAACATCTAGGAAGGAAGTAGGAAAGAAAACTTAAGAAGAAAGGGAAAAGTCAAATGAACAGGCAAAAATTAAATAAATCTAAACCAAAACTCAAATTTTGTTTGAATTTGAAATGGGAAAAATTGTACAGGCTTATTAGGGTCAATTAGTCAATTACCTCTTCACCAGAACTTCCAGTAAAATGATCACATCGCTGTTTGCCCATGTTACATTTATATATATTGAAATATGTATGATAGTTCCCCTGGAGTTCACGGCACAGGTGCTTGTAAAATAAACCTCAAGCATAGTATGGCAGGTATTAATGTTTATTTTCGCTCAATTTCTGTATTATGTGCCTTCATACGATTGGTATTAAATTGCTGTCTTGTAAGTGCACCTAGGTTCTGAGAGCTGTAACCAAGAAAATTAAGGTTGTAAAGAACAAATAGAGATGCCTTTCATATTCACAGACCCTCCATGGTCTTCAAATTATGTTCTCAATGGCACTGAGCAAAATTTACAACTGCAACTAAGTAAATAAATCTTGATAATACACAGTAGAGCACAGTCTGGCCTCACCAGAATATCAGGAGAATAAAGCAATATTTTCCTCGTTAGTGAAGTTAGCAGATAGAAGCTTTTATGCTAAGCTCAGCACTGAGATCAAGGAAAGAAGGACCATACTAGCCTCCCATTTTTTAAAGTAAAAACGCAGTTAAACATTTCTTTTTACTTAATCTTACCATTTTAGCCCATATCTCAAACCACTTAACAATTAACTGTGTTCAAATAATTTTCCCAAAGCATGTTAAACTCAGTGTTGATTTGTACTCTTTCTGAATTCGGTCCTCATCCTCATCTCCAACTTTGTACTTCAGCAGGATGCTGCTGAAATTGAGACACTGGGAGCTTTTTTCTACTTTTTTTCTTCCATTTCAGTATAGTTTAGAAAGGCAAGCATGCATCTCTACTGCTATTTCAAGATATTTTTAATCTCATTTTTCATCAGGTCCTGGGATAGTTCAAAATCTTTTGCATAAACATCAACATCAAACTATTTTGCTGCAAGAGTTCTTGTATCTTCTATCAAAAGTTATACTGACATGCTTAAGCAAGTACAGTCATGTTTTGCTCTAATGCAGGATCAGATATGACAGATTTGCAGTCAAGATATACTGCATTTCTTCAGTCAAAGGCCTCCGTGTAAGGAAACAAGCACTTTCCTCTGATGAGCGGCAGAAGCGTCAAGCTCCTAGGTCCCCACTGTGTTCCCAAGTGTAAGCTCCTTCAGAGCCCTAACACCAGCAATCTGGGGACTGCCAGTACTGATTTACTTAAGAGACAGACAATGCGTGTAGTGTTTTTATTCCTCAGATGATGCTCTCTACAATGACTTGAAAGGAGGTTGCGACAAGGTGGGGTTGGCCTCTTCTCTCAGGTAACAGTGATAGGATAAGAGGGAATGGCCTCCAATTGTGCCAGGGGAGGTCCAGGTTGGATATTAAGAAAAACTTCTCAGAGAGGGTGGTCGGGCACTTGAACAGACTGCCCAGGGAGGTGTTGGAGTTACTGTTCCTGGAGGTGTTCAAGAAATGTGTGAATGTGGCACTGAGGGACATGGTTTAGTGGGCAATATTAGTGGTGGGTAGACAGTTGGATGAGATGATCTGAGAGGTCTTTTCCCACCTTAATGATTCCATGGTTCTAAGGAAAAGAAGAGACATCTTTATTTTTACTGTCTTTGCACCCCCTGGGATGCATAATGTATGCATGAGCATCTGGGTGTTTTGCATGCTGCTCAGGTGCGAGGATGCGGAGAATTGCAACTCACACCTTTCAGCCGCTCACACAAAAATTTAGGTGCTATGAGTAAAAGTCACAGGAATAGAGAGCTGGTGGGCTCAGCCCCACTGCCTCATGCAGTGTGGAGATATCCAGGCCAGCAAGAAGCGAACTAGTAAAAGGGGCTCCTTTATGAATTAAAGTTTATTGGAAATATTCTCTCTGTAGCATTCATGACAGTCTGCAACAAGCGAGGGATAGATTTAGACCTATGTTTTTATTTCAGTTTGATGTCGTGAACAATTTGTCATGACCAGATAATGTGCTGAAGGGAAATACTGCCTCATATAGTGCTTTACTGTGAGGCTAAAGGCTTCAGTCTAACTGTCTGTCATATCCCTTCTGAGCTCCTCTACTAGCTTTTGGACATAACATCAATGTTTTACTGATATTTATTTATACTTGCTTAGAGACTAGACAGATTTTAAGAGACCACGCTCAGCATCCCATTTCACCTTATCAGTTATAATTCAAACATCACAGCTTGTGCAACTGTAATTAAGACAACTGCTTTTGTGTGCCTTTGTTTTCTTTTAGAGACTATCTTTCTTCCCCCAAGTACCTCTTCCTGTGCTGCACTTCACCAAGGCATTAATACCCAGTTTGGGCAACTTTGTCTCTCCATAGCCAGTGCCATGGAGAGCTGTTAAAAGCAGCCTTCATCTATAACCAAGAACACAAAAGAGCTGGAAGCAACAAAGTTGGGATATCTGGGGTGAAGCAACTCAGCCCAATTCAGAAGGTTAGGAGTTGATTGCTCCTCTCAGAGCAGGTATTGTCACTGCCTCCATTGGGCTGAGAACTGGGCCGTAAATCAATGCGATGCTGAAACACGGAATAGTAAGCAATGCAGACGCTATTGATAAACTGGCCAATGGGGCTTTGATGAAGACTTATTACCAATCCTTATAACTGCCCTTTGAATCTTCCTGTTTCAGTTACATCATCATGCATAAAGGACGTACTCTTTGTAGAGTACTGGAACTGTCAGAGTAATTTAGATGAAAATATGGTGTGAGGTCTGTAAGCAGTTGGTAGTGAGTGTGAGTCATTTACTACGCATTCCTCTCCCTACAAGGATACAAAAATAAATGTTCTGCATTGGAGTATTTGGCATGTACAATTACGCTGTTTACTCAGGTCTGCTCTGTCTTTCAGTTGCAACTGTTAGTCAGTGTTTTTCTGATGGCTTTTGCAGTACATTTGCCTTTCTCTCTTTCTCTTAAAACTGCTGTTTTCAGCTTTCTTCAAATATTCTGCTATGGATTTTTAAGAGATGTGTAGGGATCCAGCCCCTAGTGTAGACAGTAAGGAGAACTGCATGCCTCACTTTCTTTAGCACCCTTGAAAAATCCCACTCATTGTTCAAGTAAGGTCAGGAGGAAAAGGTGAAAACAGATGCACCTTCAGGCCATAATCTTTCAAGTATTTATGTAAACAAGCTGAATTAGGCATGTGCAGAAGCATTTGCACTATGTGCATTCAAATGGAGATTTTATTAAAAAAAAAAAAAAGAAACACATCAAAAACCAGAGATGTTTATATATGCAATGAAATGCCATTTTGAAGGAACATTTTAATACACTAGTGTGTCTGGGTTTCCTAGATATTTAGCAATTGAAAAAGCCAAACTTTTTAGCTTCGGTATAGCTTTGGATTAGCAAGCAGGTCCTGCACACACAATGTATTTTATATACCGTGAACACTTTCCTCTTTATTAATCCAGCATGCAAGGCTTTCATTTCTTACTGAGGCCCATCTTTTTATTTCCTGCAGATTTTAAAATCTGTTGTGTTGGCACTTTACTTCTTGGAGACCACTGGTGTCATTTTCTCCAAATTGTTAGCGTAAACAGTCTGTAACTCGAGTAAGCCAAATGTGGGTGTATTAATCTTCCTAGTGCCAGCTAAGCAAGCCTGGCAAGGCACAGTTTAATTCTGTTATCAGAAAAGTTGTAAATAATCATATTTTTTTTTCCTTTTTTTTTTTTTTTTTTTAAAGCACTGCAACACCCGGATCCGTGTAAGTATATTTGGTTCTTGTAAGTTAAAAGATGAATGGCAGATTAAGGAAACTCTTTTTATAAAAATCACATACAGGAGCAAGGATGAATAAATAAGAGAGGAAAAGAACAGCACAGTCTATTTTACACAGTGGTCAAAAAAGGAGGCTGTCATATTCGGGTATATGGGATCATCAGCATGAGAGATGTTATAGAATCATAGAACCATAGAATCACTCAGGTTGGAAAAGACCTTAAAGATCACCAAGTCCAACCGCAACCTAGCCATAGTACCCTAACTCTAACAACCCTCTGCTAAATCATGTCCCTGAGCACCACATCCAAACAGTTTTTAAACACACATCCTCCTGCACCGCAACCATGGAGAAGCCCAGGTCAGACTCCCATGGGATGCTTAAGCCTGACTCTCAAGACTCAGTACATAACTCAAGTCTCAAGGCTTGGTTTGTGTTAGCAGAAAGCATGGTGGCAGATTTCCCACTACTTGCATTGATTGTCAGGAGCTGTTATTTCTGCAGCAATATTCCCCTTTTCCCTACAGCCCACAGATAGAGCTTGCTGAGTTTCTGGATCTGAATAGATGGCGCTGAGATGCAAGAGGGCAGGAGGCAGGATGATGCCAAGGGAAGAACCCAATGTCTCCTGGCAGTCACATGCGTCAAGCAAAGACAAGAAGACCCTTGGACAGCTAGTAAAGTCACATTTACAAGCACATTGCTGGGGTCTCAGGAAAATGCATGGACAGCTCAGTACCTCCAAAGCATTCAAAACATCCCAGGAGAATTTCAGCCCCCTGGATCTGATTTCATGCTTTCTCCTAGAAGTGTAGACGCCTCTCCTTGTGTTTATAACTGAGTTGCAGGGAGAAAATCCCATCATGGGCCCATTTCAACGCAGCTCACATGTAATCTAAATCTTGGTGGAATTCCTAAGGAAAGCCTTGTAATTATGAGCTTTATGATCATACCTTATGGTAGATGTGCTTTATGATCATACTCCATTCTTCAGTGCTTTGCTGAGAAGTGCAAGCTCCCCACCATCTGAGCATCGGTTACCAGAGAACGGGCAGCCTAACATAGCTCCAGCTTCAGCCTAATAAAAATGTCATGGATCAGTTCACCTGCAGGTTTCAGTATGATCCCAGATAAATCACTTAGATCCCAAGCTCTTGAATTGTCTTCATTCTCTTGATGTGAACAGAGAGAAATGGGTTGTGCAGTACCTTGCTATCCCCAAAGTTTCAGCATTTACAGCTATCAAAGGGGTTTGGAGACAGACAGAGCCCTGAATTTCTGTAATATGTTCTTGACAGGAGATGATAAAATTCCTCAGGAACATAGGTTGAGTAATACATCCCAGGAGCTTCTCACACAATAATAATTTACTACTACTCTTTCAAGCTTCTCAGACACACACAGTCTACTATCCAAGAAAGACTGTAAAATCTTTGTTCTCTCTCTCTTTTTTTTTTTTTTTTTTTTAAATCTGTGTGAGAAGACCTACGGCAGCAATTCTCTTGCTAATGGAACCAAATCCAGCTCCTTCCTTCTAGATCCAGTCAGCCAGCTTAAACGTATGGCTCTCTCCTTCACATGAGCAGCAGACAATACCATAACTGCAGCTTTTCTCTGGGCAGTGGAGCAGCAGAGGGGGAGACTGGGAGAGACACAGCTGAATCATTTTTGGCTTTATGCAGACAGGTAAACATGCTTTCAAATCTTTACAGTAAAATTTACTGTTGCTGCAATGATGTTTGCTGGTAAAAGAAAGCATTGCCTTCTCCTGGTTGAAATTAATAATTAACACTAGGTTTTCTCTGGCATTCTTAAAATGAACAGAAATAATACTACATACACAAACAACAATAAGCTGTCAATCACAGCCCATCTCTACTTGTTCTAGAAGTGGACAAGGCCAAAATATGGGACAAGAGCCAGGAAGAAAATAATACCGCAGGAAGCTTTAATGCTTACTGTAACCACAGCCTGAAGCATCAGTATTTCAGATATCAATAATTTACAGGAATGGATAATGACAAGAGCTTGGTTCAGCTTTTCATATGCCCCACACAAAAAATGAACTGACTTAGGTAACTGGAGATAGAGTGCAGTGAGTCCTGAAATACCAAATTCTGTAAATTTGGGCGTAGAACTATTTCTGATGCTGCTGACAGAAGTGAAGTTTGGACCCTGGTTTGTTAATGGAAGGGAGAGTCTTGCCATTTCAAGAGGCTCTTTGATGAGGCCCTTAATAGTGTCTCTCAATAGGCTTAAAGTACTATACCAAATCATCAGCTTAGTCTTCACAGAGGAAAAAAAATCATGTTGCCCATTCACAAAAATTTAAACAAGTCTGGGATGTCATGCAGCAAACATTAAGCGGGCAAAACATTATTGTCTCACTGAAATAAATGGGTGTTTTATCATCGGATCTGGCAAGACTAAATTCCTTGCGACTTGGTGATAGCAAGATAAAAAGGCACTGGAACATGTCACCTAGCTTTGTGGTTACTGCCCTGTCCCTGGAAACTTTCAAGGCGAGACTGGCTAAGGCCCTGGGCACCCTGATCTAGCTGTGGTGTCCCTGTTCTTTGCAGAGGAGTTAGACTAGATGACATTTAAAGGTCCTTCCAACTCTAAGGATTCTATGGTTCTGTTAAAAAAATAAGGAGGAGGGTCTGCAGGTGATTTAAGGAAAGTCTACACCATTCTTCTTAAGTGAAGAAATAAAAACTTCTTTAAAACTGAGAAATTTTAACATTGAGACAGAAGTACAGTAGCAGAAAGCTAATGTAATTGCCTTTTCCCACAAAGGCAATGTATTTTTAAATATCTTCAATTCTTTTCCTTTTAAATAAAATACGATGAAATAATAGAACAAGAGCAGAACGCTATCATATTCTAACAAAACCAGCTACTTTAATCCACAGGTGACAGAACCAATACCACCTTCATGCTTTATTGAAATATGCTATAGATGGGCTCATTTTCTTTATTCCCTCTGCTTCAGGACACTAGTTAAGACTGAGTAGGAACGGCAGACTACAGAGCACACTGGTACTGGGCAAAGGAAAGTAATTAGAACGTGCAAGAAGGTGAATGATCAGTAATCACAGAATCATAGAATGGCTTGGGTTGGAAGGGAACTTAAAGATCAGCTAGTTATATAATGCCTTTCTTATCCACATCTGATATAAGCAGCACTTTTTACTAATCTGCTAATTTCTATGCTTTCATTACTTTGAATCAAACTTGCATTTAACTCCCAGCTCTCTTTTCTATTGACTTCCGTGGCAATTTGTTCAGGATCCCAGTATTGCCATTACCTTCGGTTTTCATGACTTCTGAATGTTATCTGTCAAAATCTGGCTGCGGTGTGACAGCTAGAAGATCTTTTGGAATTGAAGCAGACATTTGCATGTACTCACATGAGTACTGATGCTTTATGAAACACAAATAACATCATGAGGCATAATACAATCTAAGTAAGTTATTAACACAACGCCTTCTGTGAAAGAAATCCTGTCTAAACTGATCTGTTATGTCCATGAGATGTTGTAGATCTAAGCCGCAGTGCACAAGGAAGCAGGAGCTGTGGGCTCAGATGCACACGTTCCTTTGGAGCTGATTGTCTATACGCATCAGCTTTCTGAAGGTGGCTGTCACCTGACCAGGTTTCTGGCCCACAAGGATCTCACTGGTAGGGATTTGTGTCTCCCAAACTCTCCCTGAGCTTTGTTGTTTCTACTTTGTCTACTGCATGGCTAAAATGTAGATAGCCAAAGGTATCCAGGTACCCTTCTTCCACAAGTCTGACTGTAGCTCAAGAATGGCCCCACAGACCAGCAACACACTTGACTCACTTTCTTAACTTAAATCACGAGCTTCAGATCTCCTTGATACACATTGTAGGCACGCACCCCACAGGCAATGTCATATGCATTGGCAGCACTGAGCTCCTGACCACTTTGGAGACCATTCCTTTTGAGTTGGTTGTTTGGCTCCACTAGGGATTTGGTGGCAAACACATTTGAAAATTTGGAAAAGGGCAAGCTACACAGCTTACACAACCAAGAAGTCTATACTCAACATCCTGCTAAATCCCTGCTTGTTCCCATCCTGCAGTCTGTCACCACAGTTGAAAACATCTGAGAATGAACAACTCTTTCTTAGGTGTTTGGATAAGCTCTGAATTACTTTAAAAATCTTCCTTTAATGAAGAGTACAAGTCCTTTGAAAAATCTAATGCAAAAGAAATAGAGAGCACTCTGTCTCCCAGCCTCCACATGGAAGAAGTCAAGAAAAAAAGAGTGAGAAATGCAGGTTTCAGCCAGCCATTTTTTATCAGTCACAAAGGCATCCTCTAATAAATCATTAAATTAATTCAAATGCGCTGAAATCATATTTCACTTAATTTCCTTTCAAAGTTGTTACAGGTAATAAAACAATATGCACTTTGTTTTAATTCCATAGAGATATTGTCAAGGCAGTACATTAAAACATATAAAGTTAAAAGTGCTGTGTTTCCAAATTTATATTATTATGTAATTTAGTTCCCAGTGCCATAAATTTCTTGTGGCAAATTTAGCATTTTGAGCAATTCATCTGGAAAAGTGACAGTATATTTATTTCTACCTTATTTCTCCTCTGAGTTCACATAATAGAAGTAACTGAAAAGCTACAGAGGACCCGTAATGAAATAAATACAGCACTGCATAAGATATTTGGAAGCCTGTGAGAAGGCAAAACAATAAATGTAGACTTCAATAAATCTCAGGTTTGGTATAGTACCTGTTGACCAGTGTCATTTCCTTTGCTTGAATATTGTGCAAATAAGTTCTGGGGCAGATTTACTGAGGAAGGGAGAGAAGTGAGAAAGAATTTTTAGTCTCAACCATTAATCTTTGTGGTGCAACGCCCTTTCTCTTTTTCAGTTGACTCCAGCTAAGCCCAAAGCTTCTTTACCAGTTCCACTGGGGCTCTATGTGCCTCTGGCATGCACTGCGCAACACAGATATATATTTTACAGGCATGTTATTCAGCAGCAGCTCTTGCTTGTGATGAACGCAGGTGGCATATATCTGTATGCATTCAGTACTTTTTGCTGATTGACAGAAATTGACCCTCAGTAATTTGTTATTAGGAAGCTCCAGCTTTACAGAGTTGACATTATAATTGACCCATAATATTTTCATAATTTGTGAAGGCTAGTAAGTGTTATTATGGAGTAAGCACTTCTGCCTTTTCATGAAGTGCTTGATAGAATTGGACCTTCTCTAGAGGTAGGATATGATTAATACAACCTCACCCCCAGACCTAAGAATACTTTGATTATCTGCCCAGATAATTAAAGCTGTTTACTTGTGCCATGAAAGGCCAATTTAAACAGATTGTGAACCTTAGCCTAGGGAGCATTCAAGATTTCTGCAGCTTGTTACTAGCAAAGGATGAATTTTAATACTACCATAATTATTTCATCATTATGAACATAGTGAACTAAGTATAGATGCCTCCTGAAAACAGGATTATGATCTAACTATGCTGCAGATATACAGAAAGCTGTCAGCTATTTCATGAGCTTGCCTCAAGGCTAGAAGTAATTTATTCTTTAAGGAAAGATACAACAGTAACTATAAGCTAAGAGAATTGTGTTGACAAAAATAAATATGCAGATGTACACAGCTTAGATGAGTGACCAAATTACTGTCGTTAGGGGCATCCAAACATATTTTAAGCCATGTAGTTTATTTCCCTGCAGGTTCTGAAATCACAGTTTTGGTTTCTCATACTACGTTCATCAGTATTCTCCTAGGCCTCATGGGGTGTAAAATTTTTCACAGCACTGGAAGGAAGAGAAGAGGATGTGTGATAGCAACACATCTATTTGGAGAGGTTACACCTTCATCAGGTAGGATGGAAATTGAGCTTGCATTATTTCTACCTCTTAACTCTCTTTATGGGCACTCATACTCTGGAATAAGTGAGGATTTTTTGGTTATGGGATTAACTGCAGAGCTGCTGTGGACTTGGAAAGAGTGATATAAGCAGCTGTAGTTATGTAGATACTAACGAGCTTCATGGATGACTTGTGCTTACTGACTGAATGGGTGCACTTGATTCTCCAGTGTAATCATTAAGGTTATGCAAAGCGGCTGGTAAGCAACCTCTCCTGTTTTCCTTTGGGTTGCAGGTGGAAGGTTTTCTGCTTATGGGCAGGACTAACAATTGTCTTAAAATAAGGAAATAAATTTCTGGGCACTCAAACATCAGCAAGCTTCTTGTGCTCTTTTAGGAGACTTAGATTTCACTAGTAGCGAGGGTGAACAGATTTTCCCTCTAGTTTACATTTGGTTATAAAACTAGCTGGTAAAGGCAAATATCATACTGCTCCTGTTTTAATGGCAAGAAGAGGAGTGGAGGGAATCCATTTCAGGACTCTATTTGCAGTTCCAGTAGGTCCTCTCTTTTTTTCCCTCTAATTTTTGGCATTTAAAATAAGCTGTCTGTGCTTCCCAGTTGCAGGGAAAGGTCTCCTCTGAAATGATGTACTCCAATAGATGGTAATTACATAGATAATGAAAAAAGAAGGAAACAGTGCTTGATTAATGAGATATAAAATAGGGGAAAGGTAGCAAAAATCCATTTCAAGGAGAATGTGTGAATTTGTGTCAGGCCTAATCTGGCTTATACTTCCACTGACATTTTAACAGGTTTTATTACTAGCCCATTATTATAGTAGAAAATTCCACTAAAGTATCACACAGATCTACGATTTTTTCACATAAAAAATAAAAACTTTGTAGGAAATAATTTTAAAATATTCTCTAATTCAGGACGTTGGTCTTTCAAAGTGCTCTGAATGGACTTGTTGAGACAGTACTCTACTCCTCTTACCACGCCTGCCTCTATTTTGTTCAGCTGGCTACAGGTTTGATGGACCATAGTGGGATACATTTTCTGTATTCAGCAGGAAATGAAACAGCAGGGAAGGAAACAAAACAAAACCCACAGCTTTAAGGAAAATCAAGAAATCTCTGCTAAATGAGTCAGCAAGGTCTAGATCTTTACTCTTTATGCAGTCACGTGCAGAAGTGATTCTGTCACAAGAAATCCTTTTAAAGAATCACATTTTTAGGTAGAAGCATGAAAATTAAAAACAGGCTTTTAACACCATTTGATCTCTCCTCCAACATACTCTAATGCTTTTCTAGGAAGCGCTGACATGCCAGGATGCTAGTCTCTTTGATTTTGAAGTAAATAGGAAATGAGAACAACAACAAAAATCATCCCTAACATCTAATTGCAAAATTGACTTTTCCTTTTGTTCAGTTTAGTTAACATAAAATTAAAAATCAGAGTGAACTTCTGATACACTAAATGTATTAATTAGAGCAAGCTAAGGAGGTATCTGTCCTCAGAAGACCATATGGCTTAGAAGTAAGTAATTCCACATCACTGGTTTGCTGGCAATAATGGAGTGAGGCGGAAGAATGAATTAATTTTAAATCACATCCATAAGGGAATGGATTGTTCAGAATGTTCTTTGTGTCACACAATGACTGTAATTTTAAACTGCTAATACCTTACAATGAGACCCATAAATGGGTTATTTCTTGGCTTTTATGGGTCCAAATTCTGCTCTTTTGATGTTTCCTTGTAGCTTTTATAAAGATCAGTGGAAGTTGAGCCAACTTGTACGAGTGAGGGATTTGCTGGAAGTCTATTTGCATATCATCAGATGAAGACGGGCTGCCCAGCTCAGCTGTCCCTCCCTGCATGCCACAAGGTGCATGCAGCACTGGGCACTGCAAATGGAATTCTCACCTAATTACTGCATCTTCCCGTCATTAAGCAGTCTTTTGGGTCGGGGCAACCCTCATTAGTGTGGGGAAGCTCTCCTTTTCAATCATAACTTTCCTGTGCTGGGGTAACATTCCTGATGAAGAACTTCCCTGTTTTGGTCACAACAACCCTGGGTAAATTTGCTTACAACAACCCCAGGCAACCCTACAGGCTTAGGGAGGTGTGGCTGGAAAGTTGCCTGATGGAAAGGGACCTTGGTGTACTGATGGACAGTTGGCTGAATTTGAGTCAGCAGTGTGCCCAGGTAGGCAAGAAGGCCAATGGCATCCTGGTTTGTATCAGGAATGGTGTGGTGAGCAGGACTAGGGAAGTCATCCTGCCCCCGTACTTGGCATTGGTAAGGCCTCACCTCGAGTAATGTGTTCAGTTTTGGGCATCCCAGTACAGAAAGGACATGGAAGTGCTGGAGCTGGTCCAAAGAAGGGCAACAAGGCTTGTGAAGGGCTTGGAGAATATGCCCTATGAGGAGCAACTGAAGGAATTGGGGTTGTTTAGTCTGGGAAAAAGGAGGCTGAGGGGAGACCTTATTGATCTCTTCCAATATCTGAAAGGTTCTTACAGCGATAGCAGGGTTAGTCTCTTGTCATTGGTGACAGGATGAGGAGAAATTGTCTCAAGTTGCGCCAGGGCAAGTTTAGGTTGGATATCAGGAAAAATTTCTTTACAGAAAGGGTTGTTAAGCACTGGAATAGGCACCCCAGGGAGGTGGTTGAGTCACCATCCCTGGATGTGTTTAAAAACCGTTTGGATGTGGTGCTCAGGGACATGATTTAGTAGAGGGTTGTTAGAGTTAGGGTAGCATGGTTAGGTTGTGGTTGGACTCAATGATCTTTAAGGTCTTTTCTAACTTGAGCAATTCTATGATTCCATGATTCTATGAAAAGCAAAATGGGGGCATGTGTCCTTGAAGCACATAATGAATCTGACAAGGCTGAATATGCAGTTATTAATTTCAATAGTTTAAACTATTGAACATCATTTCCAGGAGAAGACAGTCACTATTGTTGATATTGTATGCTATGGGTTGTACAGCCAGCCTGAAGGCCTTGATCTACCAGATCAATAGGAGACTGAAATCCCCATTTTGTCAGGAGTTACGTTCACCAGCTGCATTTCCCACATTTGCTGATATTGGCTGGTTTATAGATAGGCGCAAGGATACAGGCACTTAATTAAAAACAACTAAGTTAAAGCGACTAACTTTGAAAGACTGAAATGTTAAGTGATGGCCCTTCCTAGTTTCAAGTCTCCATGAAAATAAAAGCACTGTAGCACTCCACCAAGAGCAGCTGGACAGAGGGTATGAATGATAATGCACATAGCGTGAATCTGCCCAGACATGGGGACTCTGCATAACCATGTTGCTTGGCCAAGCATATACCACCCTTGAGTTTACTGCCCCAGTGTGCATACCTCACTGGTTTAGTCTACAAAAGGGTCTTGCACATAAGAAGCAACTATAGCTGTAACTGAAATTCTGCAGATCCTGCCAGCTCACCCAGAGGACACCTGAAGCCCAAAGACACTCAGGCTCCTATTGGTAATTGTCCCACAAACCAGGTGCTGCCTTGCAGATCCTTCCTGGTAAGCCAGACAACACGTAAAATGACAGAGGAAGTGAGATGACCCTCTCCTTTTAGAAAACACCACTACAGTTAGAAAATTTAGATAAAGGAGACTTGAGTTAAACACAATTCTCTTTCTAGTGGGATTTGAATCCACCTCCAGGTAACTGCTAGCCATTGTACTGTATGGTGTAACCATCCATGTTCATCCTTCCTAGTAGGACTGATCTTTTTTGTGTGACATATTTATAATACCTAGATCACAACAAATGTGGGTTTTTTTGTATTTTGTTTTTTACTTTTTATTTTTTAACTCTCAAAGTTACACTAGTTAGTATTAAACTATATAAAGCAGTTTCAGGTGCAGAGTAGCACTCAGGTTACTCTGGCCTACACTGGTCTACTAAATGACAAAACCAGGCCTGAGCCCCTTTGTAGGTGTCAACGGTTTACGGGCTGGTTTGGCCCGGTTCCATGATGAGCAGTTTGGAGGGATTTTTCAGAATCCACACCTCTGGAGATAGGAAAACAGGGGACCCCAAATTATTTGGAAAAAAAATGGCAACAATGTGATAAGAAATGAACTAATTTACTAAATAGAGTATTAAAAAAAAAAACCAAAAAAACAAAAAAACACAAGATAGATAGGACAGTATAATACAATATAATTAGAAATGGGATTGAAAAAAGAGATTGTCTGAAAAAAAAAGGCCTTACGCTAATGCTGAGATGTAGTCACGACAGTCAAGTTGAGCAGCAGGGAGGACAGCTGAAGGAAAGCGAGAGAGAACGTCAGACGACCCACCAATGCCTTATATGCATTCCCCGCAGCGAACAGTCTTCTGGGGAACGTAGTTTCTTCTCTTTGGTATGCAGAACTGAGACATTAACAATTTAATTCCCAGTGCACTACATGATGTGGAATCCCGATGACCATAAAACCATGATATTCCACCCCTTATTCTACATCATCACATCATGCTTAATATATATGAGCAAACCATAATTAACAAGCATTAGACACACATAGAATTACTAACTGCACTCCCCCAGCATCAAATTCCCTTATGGTACACACTGGACATTCCCATTTTTGTCCATCACCCACCAGGTGGACCCAGGTCCCTGTGCGAGAGCAGTTCCATGGAGAGGTTTGCCCTTTCCGGAAGCTGGAAGGACCCAGACTGCTTTTCCCAATATGCTTTTTACATGTATCACAGGGACCTTATCTCCCTCTACAGTATGTAGGGAGCTGGATTGTGTAGGGCCATCTCGACTGACTGATCCTCTAGTGTTGACCAGCCAGGTGGCTTCTGCCAAATGCTTCTCCCAGTGCTTAAATGTTCCGCCTCCCATTGCTTTCAACATGGTTTTCAATAATCCATTGTAGCGTTTGATCTTACCAGAAGCTGGTGCATGATAGGGGATATGATAAACCCACTCTATGCCATGTTCTCTGGCTCAGGTATCCACAAGTGAATTTTTGAAATGAGTTCCACTATCGGACTCAATTCTTTCTGGGGTGCCATGTTGCCACAGGATTTGCCCCTCCAGACCCAATGTGGTGTTTCAGGTGGTAGCATGGGGTACTGCATATGTTTCAAGCCACTCAGTGGTTGTCTCCACCATGGTGAGCATGTAACGCTTACCATTGCGGGATCGCGGCAAGGTGATATAATCAACCTGCCATACCTCCCCATATTTATACTTTTGCCATCACCCTTCCTCCCAGAGAAGTTTCATCCTCTTCGCTTGTTTAATTGTGGCGCATGTTTCACAGTCATGAATAACCTGTGCAATAGTATCCATAGTTAAGTCCACCCCTCGGTCTCTAGCCCACTTATATGTTGCACCTCTTCCTTGATGGCCCAAGGTCTTGTGGGGCCAGTGGGCTAGAAATAGCTCTCCCTTGTTCTGCCAGTCCAGGTCTATCTGAGCAACCTCAGTTCTGGAAGCTCAGTCTACTTGATGGTTATTCAGCTGTTCTTCAGTAGCCCAGCTCTTGGGTACATGGGCATCTATATGATGCACCTTTATAACCATATTCTTTGTTCGGGAAGCAATGATGTCCTTCCACAGTTCAGCAGCCCAAATAGGCTTACCCTTCTGTTGCCAGTTGTTTTGTTCCCACTGTTGTAACCATCCCCATAAAGCATTTGGCACCTTCCCTGAGTCGGTATAAAGATGAAGCACTGGACACCTCTCCCGTTCAGCAGCACCTATGGCCAGTTGGACAGCCTTTACCTCTGCAAACTGACTTGATTCTCCTCTTCCTTCAGTAGCCTCTGCAACTTGTTGTGTGGGGCTCCACACAGCAGCTTTCCATCTGCGATGCTTCCCCACACAATCCATCTGTGAACAGGGCAAATTTCTTTTCACCTTCTGGTAATTCATTATATGGCGGGGACTCTTTAGCTTGTGACACCTCTTCTGCTGGTGATGTGCTGAACTTTTTGCCTTCAGGCCGGTCCATGATCACTTCTAAGATTCCTGGACAGCTGAGGTTCCCCATCCGTGCTCGCTGTGTAATCAGTGCAATCCATTTGCTCCAAGTGGCATCAGTTGCATGATGGGTGGAGGGGACCTTTCCTTTAAGCATCCAGTTCAGCACTGGCAGTCAAGGTGCCAAAAAGAGCTGCATTTCAGTGCCGAATACTTCAGAACAGCCTGAACCCCCTCATATGCTGCTAAGATCTCCTTCTCAGTTGGAGTGTAGCCCTTTTCTGACCCCCTGTACGCTCTAATCCAGAATCCCAGGGGTCAGCCTTGGGTCTCTCCTGAGGCCCTTTGCCACAGACTCCAAGTGGGACCTTTCTCTCCCGTAGCAGTGTAGAGGACGTTCTTTACATCCTGCCCTGTCCATACTGGCCCCAGGGCCACAGCACGGACTGTCTCCTGCTTAATCTGTTCAAAAGCCTGCTGCTGCTCAGGACACCATGTACAATCATTCTTCTTCTGCATCACCTGATAAAGGGGGCTTACAATGAGGTTGTAGTTTGGAATGTGCATTCTCCAAAAGCTCACTACGCCAAGAAAAGACTGTGTCTCTTTCTTATTAGTGGGTGGAGACATAGCAGCGATTTTTTGATCACATCTATTGGGATGTGACAATGTCCATCCTGCCACTTTATACCTACGAACTGAATTTCCCAAGCAGGTCCTTTCACTTTGCTTCGCTTAATAGTGAAGCCAGCATGTAAAAGGATCTGGATTATTTGTTCTCCTTTCTCATAATCTTCCCTTGCTGTATTGCCCCACACAATAATGTCATCAATGTACTGTAAGTGCTCAGGAGCACTGCCCTGTTCCAGTGCAGTCTGGATCAACCCATGGCAAATGGTTGGGCTGTGTTTCCACCCCTGGGGCAAACAATTCCAGGTATATTGAATGCCTCTCCAGGTGAAGTCAAACTGTGGCCTACATTCTATGGCCAAAGGAATGGAAAAGAAGGCTTTGTCAGTGTCAATAGTGGCATACCATTTGGCTGCTTTTGACTCCAGTTCGTATTGGAGGTCTAACATGTCTGGCACAGCAGCACTCAGTGGGAGTGTGATTTCATTCAGGCCATGGTAGTCTACTGTCAGCTGCCATTCTCCACTGGCTTTACGCACCGGCCATATCAGGCTGTTAAAAGGTGAGTGAGTTTTACTAATCACTCCCTGACTCTCCAGTTGACGAATTAACTCATGAATGGGGAGCAAGGAATTACTATTGGTGCGGTACTGACGTCTGTGCACCATTTTTGTAGCAATCGGTACCTGCTGCTCTTTTACTCGTAGCAGCCCCACAACAGTTGGATCTTCTGACAGGCCAGGCAAAACAGACAACTGCTTAACACCTTCTGTGTCTACACCAGCTATTCCAAAGGCGCATTGACACCCCTTGGGATCCTTAAAATATTCCATTCGGATGTAATTGATACCAAGCATGCAGGGAGCCCCTGGGCCAGTCATAATAGGGTGTTTCTGCCAGTCTTTACCAGTGAGGCTTATTTCGGCCTCCAACACAGTCAGCTTTTGGGAACACCCAGTCACTCCATGAATATAAATTGATTTTATCCCTTGGTGACTCGAGGGCATTAGGGTGCACTGTGCACCAGTGTCCACCAGGGCCTTGTATTTCTGTGGTTGTGATGTGCCAGGCCAACTAATCCACACAGTCCAGTACACTCTACTGTCCCTCTTTCCCCCCTGGCTGGGGACAGGGCCCCTCTATTTGTTACCTCGGTTGTTCGCAGCATCTGGAGCAATCACCCTTTAGGAGAATTTCACCTTGGTGGTCGATCTGTCTCATAATTTTTTCACTCGTGCTTGAAGTGCAGGAGTGGGCTGATTATCCCACTTCTCCATATCCTCCCCATGGTCACGCAGGCAGCACCACAAGGCAAGACGCGATGTAGTCTTACTGTTGTCATTTGCCCAAGCAGGAGGACGTCTCCTTTTGGTGGCTGAGATGTTGGATGATGCAGGTTGGGAGGAAACCAAGTTGATCAGCTCTTCCAGTAGGCAGTTTTGGGAATTCTGGTCCTGGTACCACCATGGATCCATCAGCATTAAGCATGGTAGACAGTTCATCCATTATATCTTCTTGTTTGCTCTCCATTCTGTCTAGCTTCTCAGCTACCTTTGTGATGGCTGAAACACAAGCTCGTAGAGGGTTTAAATGTAACTCAAAGTCTTGAAGTCTATTAACCAGTTCATTTACAAGGGGTCTTCTTTCACCTCTGCCATACATTGCTGCAAATGTACTGGCATACCTTTCTGGTGCAGTCTTTGTGAATGTACGCCGCATATTTGGTGTACACCTGACTCTCTCAGGATCATGCTCTTGGTCTGGCTCGTCAGGGATGAAGTTGGGGCTGTGTAACATTTCCACCAGGGCATATTCTCTCAAATAACAGATACCTTTTTCCACATCAGTCCATTTCTTTTTCTTAGGCATCAGATCATCTTTGAAGGGGTATCTTTCTCTTATGGCTAACAACATTCGCTTCCAGAGCGTGAATGACCCAGTCTGGTATGTACTAATACCTCTGACAATGGCTGAGTCCCTAGCAATTCCACCCAGTTGGCAAGCTTCTCTGCTCTCTAGCCACACGCTGTTGGCCCCATTGTCCCAACACTGAAGTAACCAGGTGACAATAGGCTCATTCAGGTGTCGTGAAAAGTCTTTTCTTAGGCCTCGAATTTCATTTATTTTCAGAGATCGATCAACAATAGTTATGTCTTGCTCACCTCCTGTTCTTTCAGGACTTCTTGCCCTCCTTGGCATTGGTGACTGCGGTCTTACTGAGGGCCCCTCACCCGGACTCAGCGGTGCTTCCCCTGGACCTCGAAGCCACTCCTCTGGACCTCTTTTCTCCTCTTCTCTTACAGTGACTGCTTCTTCTACTTTCCCCTCCTCCTCTTTCTTCTGTTCTAACTGAGTCAAAATTTGTTTCGTTTTCCGCCCTCTTACAGGGGCAACTCACATTGAATCTGGTGCCTCCTGTGGTTGATCAGGTTGGTTGGTTCCAATGCTCTCACTCTCCAACTTGGCTCGGAGTCTGTCTTGCTCGATTATGAGGGTATTAAGTTCAGATTCGAGTATGTCTTGATGAGACTGAATTCTATTTATTTCAATTTGGAGACTGAATTTTACGTGCTGGAAGGCATCTCGCTCAGTTTGGAGTACATCCCGTTCGGACTTGAGGATGTCCCTCTCGGACCAGAGGGCGTCTCGCTCGGACTGGAGGGTGGTGTCTTGTTGAAATTGGAGGTTGTCAAGTTTGGATTGCAGGGAATCTCTCTCATTTTGGAGGGCGTCTCTCTCAGACCGGAGTGTGTCTCACTCGGATTGGAGGTCTTTTCTCTTGACTAGGAGACTCTCTCACTTGGCCTGAAGATTCTCCTTCTCGGCTTGGAGACTCACTCATTTTGTACTGTCTCCCTGAGACTCTCTCTTTCAGCTCTGAGACACACTCTCTCAATTTCAAAAACTTTCTCCCTCTCTGAGATAGCATTGAATAAGGCCTGATAAGCATTAGCCAGGCCCCAAATCATTTGTGCCTCCTGAGATCTGCCTGAGCCGCAACATTCTTGTCTCAAGTATCTGTTTAAGCTCTTGGGGTTTTTTAGGTGTTCAGGAGTAAAGCTCCATGACACCGAAGGTGTCCATCTCTTTAAAGTCTCTCCCAAGCCTCTCCACACTCCCTTCTACTCAGTATTCTCTGGTTCTGGGGAAGACTTCCTCAGAATATTATAAATCCAGATACCAAGTGAGATAAGTAAAATAATGAACAGTACATTCAGGAAGATTAACAGTGTGATCAAATGGGCTTTCAAAAAATGCATAAAGGATTCAAAGGATAGATGGGGAGCATGCTTAAAAACCACAAAATTAGTAAATTAGTAAAATTAGCTGCTCCCTCTGGAGTTCTATGCCACTTTGTATGCAGGTACAAGGTAGGCATTTCCAACAGTATTTTCAATTGACTGTGTATACCTATAGCTCCATAGAGCAAAGTGGCAAACTTAATTAGGGTCCAGTACGTTTTGAGCATCAAAAAAGAAAAACCAATGGCATGCAGTCCCTTGAAAAGCAGTTTTACAAGAGAAAGCATTTTTTCTTCTCTTTTTTTTTTCTTCTTTGGTTTTTTTTTTTTGTTTGTTTGTTTTTGTTTTTGTTTTGTTTTTTTCAGTAGTAAGATAGCAGAGCCCAAAGTTTACAAATATTCCAGAGTATTGCCATTCCGCATGGACTTTCAAGGTCAAGTTTTCTGGCACAGAAGCCTGAAGCTCTGATAAAGTTCCCCAATGAAACTCTCCGAAAGCAGAGAGGGATTTGTTCTAAAAACCTAGAAAACAGATCTTGCCCGCATTCTCCACCAAGAATGTCAGTGGTTTATGGAGTGGTTCGGCCCAGTTCCATGACAAGTGGGGCGGAGGGATTTTTCAGAATCTGCGCCTCCAGAGATAGGAAAACAGGGGACCCCAAATTATTTGGAAAAAAACAGCAATAATGTGATGAGAAATGAAATTTACTAAATAGAGTATCGAAAAAAACAAGATAAGACAGTATAATACAATAGAATTAGAATTGGGATTGAAAAAAGAGGTTGTCGGAAAGAAAAAAAGAAGGCCTTACCCTAATGCTGAGATGTAGATGCAACAGTCAAGTCGAGCAGCAGGGAGGATAGCTGAAGGAAAGAGAGACCCGCCAACACCTTGTATGCATTCCCCCCTGTGCAGGAATGATATCAGCACAGCGAACAGTCTTCTGGGGAACATAGTCTCTTCTCTTTGGTATGCGGAACTGGGACATTAACACTTTAATTCCCAGTGCATTACATGAGGTTATGATGTGGAATACCGATGACCATAAAACCATGACAGTAGGATGAATATTTAATTTTTTCATGCCGAGCAGAGGAGTTCCAAAGAAAAGAAATGAGAGGAAATCACCTACTGTCAGAGGACAGAGTAATTCCCTTTGTGCTGCTGCTGGAAAAGCTTTCAGAGAGAGGTACTTTGGTTACGTCTTGTTAATGAATCAGTTGTGCTTCCATGCAGGTGTGGCATTGAGATCTTTACTCTGTTCTATCAAAGATAAATGTAAGATCAGGATTATTAACCGTATTAATGTACAGAAACAGACAGATAGAAGTTACTATGATATAGAGGGGGTCCATAGGAAACTGAAAGGAATTTTACTGACACTTTTCCACATCATTAATTTTCGTGTTCAGGTGTATTCTCTCTGAAGGCATTCATCAGTACTCAAATACCAAGCAAATGTGCTTCATTTTTCTCATACAGAATCAGAAAACATGCATCTGCACATTTCCTTTTCCTGTATTGTTCTCCCTTGTGTACATTTGTAAAGGAGTAGAATAGACTAAAAGAGCTGTATGATGTTGTTAGTTCAGATATAAGCATCCTACTCAATTCTTTTCAGTAGCTAGTAGTACCAAAATGATGAAAAGAGGCAGGAAAACATAGTGGTAGAAACAGAAGATTGATGGGGAGTGGGAAAAGAAGAGAAAAAAGTAGGAAGAAAAAGGCTGAAACACCCTTCATTGATCTTTGTGTGTATATAGGCAGTTTAGAAAACATTGCCCTTATTGGAATATATCCACTGTAGTCTAATCAGCCCTGAAATTCTCTTAACAGCCCAAAACAAGAGCTAGGTCATAACAAAAGAGATTGGTTCAATGTCTCGGGGTCCTCACTGAGACTGAAACACCCGCTCACATCCCATGGGTTGGAGAACTGAAGCTGTGTTGCAGAGCTGCTAAAAAATGATCAATACTTTCCTGCTTGCAGACAGTAAGCTTCACTGAGGCTTTTAAACAAGGAGCTCTTCAGAAAAGGAATCATCATCACACCTAAGGCAGTGTGGTAGCAGGGAGAACAGGTGCTGGGGTGGACAAATGAGAGCCGGGTGGCTGGGAGCACTTGTATGAGCCCAGATCAAGTTCACAGACAGCATTTGCCTCTTGCATGGGACCAACTGACTCACCTCCAGCTGCTGCAGCAGGGTACCATTCGTTCTCCATTCTCTGCCTTTGGAGTTCCTTTCCATGCAAAGCCAAAGAGAGGTCAGCGAGGTCTGAAGCAGCTACTGTTCACGTTAGCTGGTGCAATTTGCCACAAGAAGTGGCAGCTCGTTGGTCCTCTGCTTCTCACTCACATCTCTTTGCTACCTCTTGAAGTTTTCCTTACAAATTTAATAAAGATTCATCCTTGTTGGCAATCAGCTCTTGTCCCAAGAGGGAACCCTTCAGTGGCCAATTTTTTTTTTATAGAAATCACCACAATCATGCCAAATTGTGTAAACAAAACAAGAACGACATGGTCTCAGCCAGTTCTCTTTGCTCGGTAAGATGACTGCACAGCCCTTTTTTTCTTCCAGGGTCTCTCTCCTTTTTTTCCAAAACCATTTAGGCACAGGAAGGCACTCTGCAAAGAAGTGAGAGGAGAAAAACGAGTCACAAAGGGACTGGTGTGACTAGAGGTAATTGCCTTAATTCTCATTTGGCCTGAGGTTGCTTTCTGATCTGCTGCATGTGTCAATGGACCTCAGAGTGTACCTGACAAAAATAAATCTGCCCGTAGCTCCCTAGGATATCATTGGTGGACCACAGTGTGAATTGAAACAGACAGTCTGCCTCCCAGCTGGGACGCATGCTGTGCTTTGCTTTTGCTGGGTACGGGTAGTGGCTCCTAATGGAGGAAAATGTAACATGACCAAATCACACGCACAATCACAGAATGGTTGAGGTTGGCAGGGACTTCTGGAAGTCATCTGGTGCAGCTCCCTGCTCAAGCAGGGTCACCTAGAGCAGATGGCCGAGGGCTATGTCCAAGAGGCTTTTATTTTTAATCCAGGTGGCTTTTTTATCTTATGTATTATAAAAATAATTATTCATCACATCCACAAAGAGTAACTTCAAAGCATCTACATTTGCTCCAGCCTAAACCCCTGCTACAGAAAAAGGAAAGAAGTCTAAAGGACTCTGATGAAAAACAGCAGTAAACAGTTTCAACTAAAATGGAGTCCAAGTAAGACTTCTAAAAAAAGGGGGGGAAATGGAAGTAAAATGCAGGAACTGTGCAATCCATTGAGTAACACAAATCCACACAAAGGAGAACAAAATGTCTAGCCCTCAGAGAAGCACCTTATATTCCCTGCCAGCTCTTATTTGACAGAAAAACTGCCAACCATGGTGGGCAAAAATGCAGAACTTCATCTTGTTGGGCTCTGCTAATGCACTCTCCCAAGGCAGCAGTAGGACTAGACATCATATCAGTGTAGCAGCCAGCATTACCAACATTTTGTTCCCAGGTACACATATTCAACTGTCTTTGTTTTGTCCTGTTGTAGTTTTATGTAAAAAAAGCACAGAGAATTCCAAATTCTCAGAAATCATATAATCATGGAATGATTATTTTGCAAAAGTTCTTCAGGATAACCAAGTCCAAGTTAGCTAGTGATAGAGCTGTGTGACGTTAAATGAAAGTGCTGGAAACTTTACTTCTGTTCCAGACCCAGGCTCTGACTCACTGTGGGACTTTACACAAGTTGTAATTATCACTTAATGCATTTTCTGTGTGCATGATTCACTTTTGCTCTGGCTGATGAGACAGCCCTCAACCTAAATCAGTCTAAATCTCTAGAATTTCCCGTTTACTCTGCCCTTGTAAGGATCCATATAGAGTACTGCATCCAGGTCTGGGGCCCCTGGAACAAGAAAGGTGTGGAGCTGTTGGGGTTGTGGGTCCAGAGGAAGCCACAAGAATGATGAAAGGACTGGAGCACCTCTCCTATGAAGAAAGGTTGAGGGAGTTGGGCTTGTTCAGCCTGGAGAAGGCTCCAGGGAGACCTCATTGTGACCTTCCAGTAATTGAAGGGAGCTTCCAAGCAGTAGGGGGCTCGACTTTTTATGTGGTACAATAGTAATGGGACAAGGGAGAACAGTTTTAAACTAGAAGGGGGACATTTAGGTTAGATGTTAGGAAAAAAATTTACTGAGAGAGTGGTGAGGCTGTGAATGCACCATACCTAGAGGTGCTCAAAGCCAGGTTGGATGGGCCTTGGGCAGCTGAGCTGGGGGGGAGGGGATGGCCCTGCCCACAGCAAGGGGTTGGGACTGTGTGGGCTTTAAGGTCCTTTCCAACCTAAACCATTTTGTGATTGGATGATTGTATGATTATTGTTAAAGTAAGACCATAAATAACAAAAACAGTAGTAAGCAGCAATTTGTGGGAAGTGGCTTAACACAGGACCAGATCAGCTAAAACAAGGGTGTTCAGTGAACTTTTGCTAGGAGTATGCACGTTTCAAGATGCATGCTGTCCTCTCACTTGGCTGCACCATGTAAGAAAGGTCAAGCAACCTGTGTGGCTCCCTAGCTGCTCTGCAGTGCTCACCAGCCCTGGAGATGATAGGGAGACCATTTAAAAGCACTGTGTTTAATACTCTAGAAGAGGTAAACGCTTTTAAGGTGAAATGTTGCTGTCATGTGTCCCCCTTCAACCAGCTCCTGCAGGTAACACTGCTGCTCCACGGTATTGTTAATCTTTACATGGTACCAGGAGTGCTGACACAAATCCAAAATAAATGTTTAAATGGCAGCCACAAAGGTGCAGGAGAGGAAAAGATAAGGGCTGGGAGCTAAGTCTGAAGCAATCAAGCCTCCAGCGTCATTGCTTACTGTAGAAAATATGGCCTATAATTGGAAAAGTTTTAAGCTGCATCTCACAGCAATTTGTGCAACTGAGAAGCCCGATAAACAAAAATTAGCCTTGCTTCTTAGAGTTTCAGAGTCATTATTGATAGTTTTAATGCATTACACAGATAGAATAAGAAGAAAAATGATAGCAACAGCTTTTGGCATTTTTTTTTTTATCAACCCACAGAACCTTTTATTTGGGGTAAAATACAATGCTGAAATGTTTTCTCACATTTCAGGTTCATATTTTCTCAGACAGTGGATTCTATTTTTCCGTTGTCAGGCATCTGTTAGGTTCTTATTTCATTTTTAAGTAAGTTAAATATTTTATTCAGATAACGCTTCCAATTATGTAATTATGCATGCATGCATCTAATTTGAGAACAGAGGTCCGTCACTCAGGGAGACAGTCATGATTAATTATTGTGTAGTAAGTCCGCATATCTGTTCTTGATATTCCTGAATGTCTATTTATTTGCATGGTAAATTTAAGAAGAATATATGCTGAATAAAGTGTTCTTCTTATGGCAGTGGTGTCTTTTTTTGTTATTGTTCGTTTTCAAATCCTCTGTTAACAACCAAGACTGTAACACTGGCTAAAGCTACATCAGGTTGGTCTCAAAAATTCAATACACTGCAGTAAGCAGGAAAGATTAAGTGACTTGGGTTCAGTAGTTTAAAAATATTTTCCAAGTCTTCTCCACAAGAGGCTTGAGATTGTTCACATGACTTTCTCCCACAGAATTATGATTATAGAAAGAAAGCAATTACTCTTTCACGCTCAGTCCAGAAATGAAAACTTCTATTGAAAGAAAACCGCTGAATTGGTACAGTTCAGCTTTCTGGCAGTAAGAGATGCCACATTTGCCGCCCATTAGCATTAGCTTATCAGCATTACCGTTTTACAGATGAGAAATCCTAACACAGAGAGATAAAGGTGAAAAATAGGCGCTAATTCTGGATGCTCTGTTTGAAATACCTTGGACCTGCTTTTTTTAAAGGATTTACCATATATAGCAGCAAGCATAGCAAATATGGACAGTTTCCATGGATTTCAACAACATTCCCAAGTTATCTCTTCTGCAAATGAGACCCTGAGGTATCAAATCAGATACCCAGAAAATTAAGAAAGGACAGTAAAAAGACCACCTGTGAAACAACTATTTTATATGATTTTCTTTTTGTATTTTCTGCATTTTCTTTCTGCAGTGAATATTTTCTTTAATTGTACCTCTTCCAAATCCAGCATGTCTCCCACATTCTGTGGCTATCATCCCACAGAAAAGGAAGCCTCATTCATAAGCAGCTGCATATGAAAATTTAATATATATATATATATAATATTATATATATATATTTAGTCTCAAAAATGTTTGACTTTTCCCTTTCCCCTTCCCTTCCCTTCCCTTCCCTTCCCTTCCCTTCCCTTCCCTTCCCTTCCCTTCCCTTCCCTTCCCTTCCCTTCCCTTCCCTTCCCTTCCCTTCCCTTCCCTTCCCCTCCAATTCTTTGCTTTCCATTGCCTTTTCATAGAATCATAGAATCATAGAATCACCAAGGTTGGAAAAGACCTACAAGATCATCCAGTCCAACCGTTCACCTATCACCAATAGCTCCCATTAAACCATGTCCCTCAACACAACATCCAATCGTTCCTTGAACACCCCCGGGGTCAGTGACTCCACCACCTCCCTGGGCAGCCCATTCCAGTGCCTGACCACCCTTTCTGAGAAGTAATATTTCTTAATGTCCAGCCTGAATCTCCCCTGCCGCAGCTTGAAACCATTGCCTCTAGTCCTATCACAAATGACACGAGAGAAGAGGCTGACCCCCAGCTCACCACAACCTCCCTTCAGGAAGTTATAGAGAGCAATAATGTCTCCCCTGAGCCTCCTCTTCTCCAGGCTGAACATTCCCAGCTCCTTCAGCCTCTCCTCATATGGCCTGTGCTCCAGACCCCTCACCAGCTTTGTTTCCCTTCTTTGAACACATTCCAGGGCCTCAATGTCTTTCTTGCAGAGAGGGGCCCAAAACTGGACACAGTACTCGAGGTGCGGCCTCACCAGTGCTGAGTACAGGGGGAGAACATTTCAGAATAGTCAGAACATTTCCTCCACCCCAAGTAATGGAATTTCAGCATTTTGTACAAACTGGAAAACCTAGGTCTTCCAAATGTCTCAAGGCACTTAAACGAACACATACACAGTCTGTTCTTAATGTATGGACAAAACTCTCAAACAGAGGGTTTGATTTTGGGTAGTGCCCTGTGGAGCCAGGAGCTGGACTCAAAGATCCTTGTGGGTCCCTTCCAGTTCAGGATATTTTACAATTCTATAAGGATCTTCTTCATCCAGCTCTGCTGGTCCTTATTCCCATTCTTTTCTCTCATTTCACTCATGACATACGTTCTTCTACTCTTCTCCAGCCTCCTCTTTATCTTCCCAAAGCAACTCCCTGACAAAGTCTTTCTCCCTCTCTTTCAGATGCAGCAGCTTTTCCTACGAAGGTCCAGCACAATGGCATGGAGAACTCTGGAAAAATCTCATTACTCTTAATCCAATAGTCCAAATCAAGAAAATATACCACTGCTTATTATAGAATCATAGAATCATAGAATCACTCAGGTTGGAAGGGACCTCAAAGATCATCAAGTCCAACCGCAGCCTAACCATAGTACCCTAACTCTAACAACCCTCTGCTAAATCATATCTCCGAGCGCCACATCCAAACGACTCTTAAACACATCCAGGGACGGTGATTCAACCACTCCCCTGGGGAGCCTATTCCAATGTTTAACCAAATTTATGGCTGCTCTTGCTAGCAAACGTGGTATGGCATCACACTGAACTGTACTTGCCATAGACAAGACATTTGCTGAGATTTACCTCTTTAAAATGACCGTGTTTAAATACCTTTCTTAAGCAGCTTATTCCTTGTTCAAACACAGTAGGATGTACCTCCCTGTCATAACAGTCTCTTCCTGTTCTTGAATCCTGTTCTTGAACTTCTTGACCTTGAATCAGGTAATGAAGAAAAGAAAATAGAAACTACTGATGCTTAAAGAAAAAGACTGTTAAGTGTTGTTTTGTTTTACAACTTATGCGAAACAACCTACATTTCTCAGGCATTATTTTTCAAAACACCTGGAATATATGTTAAATAAATTTTAAAAACCCACACAAACAGCCAGAGGCAGGTACTTTATCAGCACAATAATTTTAAACATGAGTAGTTAAAAGCTTCACAAAGTCATAAGCAGCTGTGAGGAATTTCAAGGGCAACATTCACCAATTTTAATAATAGGCAGTGCTATCTGCTCCACTGATAATAAGATACAAAGTGAAATAACCCGTCAGTCAGGCAATATGCTAGCAACAATGATGTTAGCAGATATTAGTATCCCTCTGATCAAATCCTTCCTGCCCAAAATTAACCCTACAGGTTAGGAAAAACAAACAAACAAACAAGAAAAAACAACTAACAACACTCTTTAGGAGTGAATTAGAGACTTCTAGCTTCTAAAGTTACCTTACCCTTCTTTGTTCAAATCACGTAAGCGTAGGCTCAAGTTCCCACGTGTAATACAAACCCTCTTTGAACCTGGGTTGACCTGTACAGAGCCAGGCAGTTATGTCATAATTCATGAAGGAAATCTAGATAAACCACTCATGAAGATGAAGGAACTGACTTTATCAACACTGGCAATGAGTGGTATGAGTGGTACACACCACTAAATAACTTGTAATATGTGACAGTCTGGAGAGTTCCTAAGGGTTCCTAAGGGTTGCTTTAAGAAGTGCCCCCCCACCCCCCCCAAAAAAAAAAAAAAAAAAAAAAAAAAAAGTAAAATTGTGGCTTAGGTATATTTTGCAGGAGGTTTGCTGAGAATATTGCTTTTCAGCAGAATGACTGTGACTGATAATGACTGAAATCTTATTTCTTTTGTAGCAGCATTTGGCTTTATTTGCATCAATCATGAGAGTTCATTCAGTCTTTTTTATTAGATCGGGATGTAATGAATACAGAATGGCTGGCAGAAAACTTGGTCTGTTCTGGAGGAACAAGCCGTGTGGGCTGAGTCTCATCAAAGCCATTGTGCTGATCATGGTTATGCAGATAATGGTTAATATCTGTTCAGGAAAGAAAGCTTTCTCTTGATTCCTTTTTGCATTTTTATTTTTAAGGAGGAGCAAGTGTCTCCTGACTTTGCCTTATTCTCTCTCACCAGCTGAAAAAAAAAAGCCCTTTTTTAAAACATGGCTGAAAATGAGGTACAATGAAGTTCACAGGATAGGACGAGGCTCTAGGTCTCCACTCCTCACACTGAGCTCTTTACAGGTCTCAATGCAGCGCTTGACTCAAGTCCATTGAGGTGCGAGGAGTGTGGTTTGGGATGTCAGTGAGTTTTGGTGATGTGGTCCATCTTCTCTAAAGCCAATTTGTGAGTTGCATATGAATCAACAAAAGAAGTAGATGCAGCCCCAGCTGTAGCCTCAGGTAATATTAGTTGCATGATCTGACACTGACTGTGCATAAACTGCCGCCAACAATTACTAGCGAGCATTCTCATTGAAGAAGGAAAAGCATCACGAAGCAAGACAAAAGGTATCAAATGACAAAATGCAACAGCAGATTAATGCACTACTGTATCTAGAAGTTGCTACTGGTATAGCAGACTACTGGAACACATTCAGGCAGGAAAGTTTTATTCTCCAAGGAGGTGAAGCAATGGAAAGGCATAGTGAAATAAAGGTCTACTTCCATCTTAACTATCCATCTTTATCACCATCCCTGGAGATTTTCAAGTAAAGGATGTATGTCATACTCAGTGACATGGTTTAGAGCAGTCACAGGCATGGTTGAGGGCTGGACCAGATGATCTCAAGCACTCTTTCCAACCTTAATGATTCCATGATTCTATACTGGGGCCAGACAAATCACATCTGTAGGATCTAGAGCCCACATTTCACTCACCAGTCTATAATTTAGTGACAAAGAACAAGCCATGATACAGTTGTAGATGTGCTACTTCTCAAAAGAATGACTTGTGTGCAAGATAATTGGCTTCGTGTGTAAAATCAAAAAGGGAGACATTTTTTGAAGCATTTATAGCAGACTTCAGTCCAGCAAGTATGACATGCTGTTTGGAGGGAATGAAGACTCTCTAATGTAAAATCAGATTGTAATGGGCCTCAGAGACATGGAACTGAGATAAAAAACAGTTTTGAAAAACAGCCTTTAAGGTAACAGAATAAGCAACTGAAATTTGTCAGAACACAGAATGTACTCAGATTAGACTACAAGTTTCGATTTATCTTTTCTTTCTCCTCATCAGTGCCACAGTGGACTAGGTTTTAAAACAAAACAAAAACAGGACGCAGGAACATGCAGAAGAAAAATAAAATAAAAGTAATCATATAGGAGGCAACAGAACTTTCCAGACAGGAACAAAGAATGTGAACTGACAAGAGAGAAGCACAGAACTGAGCAGTAACCTACATAACTGCACACTGAACATAAAATAAAACCATTACAGCACAGCCTCACTGACAATACTTAAGGAGGAAAGAAGTATACATATACAAGGAAATACATTCGTTATTTGTAGGAATTTCACAAAATGTAGCCACATCCACTGACCAAGGTGCTACCTGTTTGACTTGACACTTGTAAGATCTCACAAGGGAGTGTATTATCTGAGCTTAGAGTGAAAGTTTTGAAGAGAAAGGATAAGCATAAAGAAAGATACAGTGATGATGCATTCTAGAAATTATTCTGAGAGTGGGTGGATGTGAATGGGGAGTAAAGGTAAGACACTGCCTTGAAAAACACAACGGTTTGAACTGTCTCAAAAATTCTAGGGCTGAATGTATACGATACAGAATAATGGAGTTTATTTTACAGAAGAACAGGCAGCCAAGAAAGTGGCAAACATGGAGATTATAAATAAATAAATAAATGAATGAATGAATGAATGAATAAACAAAGAAAGAAAGAAAGAAAGAAGGAAAGAAAGAAAGAAAGAAAGAAGGAAAGAAGGAAAGAAAGAAAGAAAGAAAGAAAGAAAGAAAGAAAGAAAGAAAGAAAGAAAGAAAGAAAGAAAGAAAGAAAGAAAGAAAGAAGGAAAGAAAGAAAGAAAGAAAGAAAGAAAGAAAGAAAGAAGGAAAGAAAGAAAGAAAGAAAGAAGGAAAGAAAGAAAGAGTACCCATGGGCCAAACAATGAAAGCAAGCTTTCTCAGCTTCCTGAAAGTTTGGTAACAAAGAAAAATGCACAAAAAATTACGACAAAGAAAAGAGGTAAAAAAGTATCCTTTCTATGCATCTCATCTAAATGAAGTTCAAAAAACCAATTGGTATCAGACTGGTTTAGATCTTTCAGTTCTGCAACTACTGCATACAACTCCATTCTTATACTCACTACACAGCACCGAGCAAGGATCGTTATCAGTTTGTTTTTTTGGGTGGTTTTCTTTTTGCTTTTGGATTTTTTTCAGGCACATTTTATTGAATACTCTGACCGTTGCATCTCTAGCAAAGTTTCAGATCTTTTGGATGGCCTTTCACCTTCCTCAGATTATGTATGAGGACTGCATTTGTCTGATGGAGGCGAGCTGGCCATAACGCGCTTAGTGTAAGCCAAATTTTACAGAGATGGCACAAGATAAAGCAATAAGCCCAGACATTGAGGATCCCCTTGTGGGGAACACTGAGTAACCTTCGGCAAAGCAGAATGCAACACAACAGCTATGCATAATCAAGGAAGTAGATGTTGACCACAGATATGAGGTGGACCTGACCAGGCCACTGTCTCCAATAAACAGTCCCTTTCTCCAAGACAAAAAGCTTTAAAGACAGATAAGTCAGGTTTTTCTTCAGTATGAACTAAGATCCTTAATTCTTCCAAAGAGAGAGAACTCAAAGTGACTATGCCAGCTGGAATACAAACATTAACAACTAAATAAAAAGTTCATATATAACTCCTCCTTCCCACTGTGTCCTTGCAGGTGAGTCATTTCTTTCAAACCTCCTTTCAGTATGTTCAGGGACTTTCTGAATTGCAGCAAACTCTACCTAGCAACTCCTGTACCCCAGGAGGCTTTTCTGAAGGACTTGTCTGTCTGCTGTTGGAAGAGTCCTGAGGCTTGCAGCTCCAGGCTTGGATTATCCTTTCTGCCACACACAGCAGGGCAAAGCGTTTTGGCTCCAGAAACAGGCTCAGTTCCCCACCATGCAAGTGCTACCACCCCTCTGATTCATGTTTTTTAAGGAAACTCAACACTATTGTAACTAAATATAAATATATAAATACATCAAAATATAAATACATAATAGTTTCTTGCATTACTGTTGTAACTGGGTTTGTGCGATGAAGCTGGTAGGAGCCTAATGCAAACAAGGGGAGGTAGCTCTTAATGAAGAATGCATCGGGGTCCTCAGGCTCCTTCCCAAAAGATGTTTTGGATTCCCATACTTTTACATGCGTACAAGAAGAAACAAGTATGTTGTAAAATAAGAACCCAAAACCTCCACTGAAGGTCACCAAGCAGAGAGATCACATTAGGCTCAGCAAATTTTCAGAGATGCAATAGTTGCATTCTGGGAAAGTATTGTTCTCCCTGTTCTTTTCCCTAGAATTCTTTCAGCCACTGCTACAACAGAATACTGGCCTAGCACTTTTGGTCTGAACCAGCACAACCTTTCTTAGGTTTCTGCATAACTAAATAAAATTATCAAAGTATTTACATTCCAAACTTTGAAGCTCCGTGCATAGCACTTTCACATATGTCTCAGTAGAACTTCATTGACACGGTACAGATCACTGACCCATCACTAATCCTGCTTATCAGGAACATCTCTGTCAAATAGTACTCTGTCAAATATGTACTCACATACATCCATGCCTACATGCATGTGTCAATCTATACTTGTTTTTTTGTTTTGTTTTGTTTTTGTTTGTTTTTTTGTCAGTCCCTTTGAATTCTGAGCATCTTTCAGCCACAAACCTACTCCTATTTATCACCAGCATCATTATCACAGTAAAGGATGCATTAAATACCAATTACAGTTTTTTATTCTGCAGGTGAGCTGAACTCATTTGGTATTGTTTTGTTTGCAGTCATGGCACATTTGTTGCTTTTATTCCTCAGAATCCCTAGCTTGGATTATTTTTCCTCCAATTAAGGAATGCTTCACATAAAAGCAAACTGCAAACATATCATTTTTAGATGAGCCACCTGTACATTATCATTGCTGTTATCATTTCCCACTTTTGTATCATTGCATTTCTATCTTTACCAGATGTTTACAAAATCTCTGTGGATCACTTTTCTTATGGTTTACTAAGAGCTGGAGCACAAATTCCAGTTTAATTATTCCAAGGATGGTCACTTCTTTTTTTCATTAGCATATTAGACAACGGTTAACTCGGCTTGACAAGCTGATCTCACCCTCAGTGAATCAACAAATACACATTAGGGTTGAGCCCCAAAAAGGGAGGAAACCTAATACCTGATGAAATGTCTGTTGTTTTGAAAATATTTGTGTATGTTTCATAAAATCCTAATGATGGACCAGATGGTTTCCCTGTAACATACAACAAAACAGAAAGAATTCCACCATGCGCTATTATTACTAATAATATATAAGTATTTTCATCTAGCTATCATCCACTAGCCTGTAAGATATGCATCTGAGAGTCACATGCAAGATCCTTATACTCCTGAGGAAACACCAATCTGCATGACAAGAAATGGTGACTTCTTGTCAGTCAAACTACCAGTGGCAGGATCTGCAAGGATCCAGCCAGCCAGCCAAAGAAATGGCCAGTGCTCCAGTACTAGGAGATCCACTGCAGAACCTAGGACAAAGAGCCCACACCAAATCACACCAAATCACACCAAATCATAAAATTGGTGCCCAAAGGAACAATGGGCAAAAACCCTGTAATCACAGAATCACAGAATCACAGAATTGTAGGGGTTGGAAGGGACCTCCAGAGATCATCGAGTCCAACCCCCAAATGCCTTGGCTGGATCAGGTTAACTTACATTTAGTTATTAGGGAGGAAGCAGGTGAAGGCTTGCTACTGCCAACCTCAAAGAAATAATGATAAGAACATAAACTATTGATCTGAGGTTCCTCCTGAGGTACCAGCTGCAGAAACTTCCAAATCCCAAACAGACCAGATAGTGAGAAAGCAATGCTGTTTTAATTACTGCTTGTTGCAGATTTTTGAATGGAGCTGAGTCCACATACATCTTGTAATGCAGTATAATAAAGTTTTGCAAATGCTTCAGACACTGAATTTCTCCAAACTGTGTTTTTCGTTGCACTGAAGCAACTCATTATGAAGGATATAAATGAGGGAGATGTTTTGCTTCTCCTACCTCCTAACTGTGACAGAAGCCCCAATCAGCCAAAGTTTTGCAGTGGAACTGCCTAGACCTTTTCTTTATAATGAGATCCCCAAAGAAGAACAAAAGACTTTGAAACTTAGAAAGCAATATTTTATTAGAACTTGAATCAGGAAAAAAAAAAAAAAAATTGAATAGAAAAAGCTCAAAATGTCCAACTCAAGCAGAATACAAACAAAAAATGGTTTTCTAAGCATTTCTGTCTCAGTCACAGGCTTGCTGCAAGTCAATTCAGTCACTTTCTTAATTTGTCACCAACTAGCCTGATCACCACTGGTGCCTGGGAAGCCCTATCCACCAGCCCCCAAGTCTTCCTGCTGCTCCTGAGCTGCAGGCTCTAAGATCGATGCCATAGCTCTTCCACGTGCCACATTCAGCTGCCTTGCAGTTTTTCCACCCACGTACACCCAGCTGCTGGATAGACAGGAACCATCTGCTTTACCCTCCAAAGGGCCGCATGTGACCTAGCATTCATAAAAGGACATCCTGCAGTGGTGAGCAAAGGATTATAAAAACAAACCCACAAAACAAAGCCAAAAATAATTCCTTACCACCGTGAAAATCTTCAACAATTTAGTAACAACCTGTTTATGGATTTTAGTATGAAAGAAAAAAAACTAACACATGCAGCACTGCCCTAAAATGTGTTCTTTTGCAGCATAACACTTAGACAAAAACACACGGTTACTTTCAATATAGATTTGACAGCAAGGAAGAATATGTTAGCCAATAGCCTTGTAAGAACTGGTAAGGAAGAGGGGGTGGAGAGCAGCAGCAATTAGATTTTACAGTTCCCTGTGAAGTTGATGTAACACAAAGCAAGAAATGTCCTTTAAATGTTAAAACATGGTAAACACATAAATGTCTGAACTGCCACCATTGGGTGATTGGAACAGAAAGGGATACCTGAATGAAATGTCTTGAAACAGCACAAGTCAATGATACACTGAGAGAGGAAACAGTGCAAAGGTTTGAGTACAGGTATCGGGATATGGAAAGGCCAGAAAGATGAGGTTGATGGCTGAACACATGGTGTTCAGCAGGAGGAATGATGAGAGCTGTAATAAAAAAAAGAAGCATGGAAAAGTGTGAGCATGGGGGATAAAGAAGAAGGGGAAAAGGGCCTGTGTTAAGTATGGAAAAAGACTTGAGCAGTTTGCACGTCTTAAGCAAAGGAATTGGGGGCTTCAGTTGAAGGCAGGAGCTGACAGAACCAGTCTGTTGGACTGGGGGATTTTAGAGCTCTGATGCTACCAGGAAGTCCGAGAGCCTTCTCACTCTCTGATGGTTCCAGGGTTTTTGTGACCTGAAGAAAACAGGGAGATGGTCTGCGACCTGGCACGATTCTCCCTCTTGCATACCCTTTAGCTTCTCTACAGCTTGGGGGAAGCTAAAGGGTAAATGTAACATTATGCAACAGCTAGCATTATATGAGCTACCAGCATGACAGTTAGGAGTGGGAAACTAGTGGGCTCAGATGGCTGGGATCCAATGGAACAGTTAAATGCCATTTATTTTCCTGCCTTACATTAATTATAGCACAAAAATGATGTCCTGACCACAACACTATCAAACTAATTTATTCCAATTTCACTAAATAAAGCCATAAAATGTTTTAAATCATAATTCAATATAAAATAAATTATTATATCCAGAGATTCAAATTTAAAATCACTGAATCCATACTGTATGTATTCAGATTGATGGCAACTGTTTTATTTTTGCAAAAGAAAACTCTAACCTTGAGTTAGAGAGGACACAGGCAGCATGCCCCCAAAACAGGTACTTTTGCTGTATAATCTAAAAGACAGTATCCCTACATGGTTGGAGTAGGCTAGTAAGATGCCAGCAAAAATTTGGCAATAATACTGAATTAAACATCCCTTGCACTTGTCTCAGTGAGAATATTTTATTTCAGCAGAACAGCAGTGCTCACTAATGACTGAAATATTGTTATTTATGTTAAAACTGTCTAGTATTTGGCTTTGCTTGGTTCAGCTGTGGGAGTTCATTCAGTCCTTCTTTTTATTAGCTATGGTTATAAGGGCTAGAAAAACTCTGTCAGCTCTGGAGGAAGAAACTGTGTGGGCTGAATCTCATCAAATTCACCGACATTATGCTGATCATGTTTAATATCTGTTCAGAGATGTTAAAACTTTTTAGCAGGAGTGAAATTGTACTGACTCTGCCCAGTATCCATGAAAGAAAGCTAATCTAAGGGCAACACAGGGAATACTATTCACTTGTTAAAAATTCCTATTTTAAACAGATTCTACAGTTGGCTCTAAGCAAAGACACTTTTTCCAGATTAATAACCATCTCCCTTCTCAGAATCCTGAGCAGATTTACATAGAGCCCTAAAGTCAGCTCATAAAGTGCATTTAAACTGATAGAAGAGTATTTCATGATAGGAAATGAAGTCCACACTTTGAACCTATACAAAACTGTACTCAATAGTTCTCTTATACAAGACCTATGGATGTGTTTATTATTTACTACCTCCCCTTCCTTAAAATGTATTTTTAATGCAGCCATCACTTAGTCTCAGTTTATTCAATTTCACACCAAAATGGTGACAGAGATGCCTCTTTCAAATGTCTCCTTTGAAGAAAATAAATGAAGAGGGCAGAGGAGCACCATTTACCAATTTATTTGCAGCTCTGACTTTTCAAAAGATGTAAAATCCAAATGAGTTTGAGACTTCCACATGCAGGTCCCTGAAGAAGTGAGACACTTAAAACCTGATTTCTCATTTTCAGGTGCTTGAGGAGCTCCTCTGCCAATTATCTGCCTGATCTTCCTGCCCCTCCCGCCCTCTCTTCCCCCCCCCTCCCCCTGCTCCCGCCCTGCACCCCGAGATCTCAGGCTGCCAGTCTTCCTCCTTGCCTGTCTTTGCATCTCTCTCTGGCACAGACATGAGTTTCTCCCCTGCCACCATAGTTCTCTTACATCTACCAAGGACCACCTGAGTATCCAGGCAGCAATCCAGCTGCAGCAGAGCCTTCCCTTTTACATCTGCAATAGCCCAGCTGCTCTGGCAAGTGCCTGGGAGTGGGGGACTAGGGGCTGCTGATGGGTGGTTAGCCCCTCTGTGCATCCATGAGGCTTCCCACAGCCCGCCTGGCCTTGGCCACCATGAGAGTCCACTACAAAATGCCTCTGAACTGCTGCAGGATGAAGGCTGCACAGTTGTTGAGGGACTAGGCAGACAAAGATCTGATTTCCAAGACTGCAAACTGTGGGGCACAGAGGGTGTCCCTGTTGAAGGCTGTCGTCTGTGGGATGTCGACCATGTTCCATACTTTTTTTTTTTTGAGTCAGACACATAATGCAGCTGAAATATTCTGTGTCACATTCCTCTATCCTTTAATCTATAGGAAGTGTCTTGAAAACTTATTTTAAGGTAATTTGAATTTGAAAGAGGAAATAAATCCACCCAAATCATCCCAACAGCAACTGACTTATAATCAAGAAAGATTTTTACACAGCCAGGGATCTTTCATCAAAGACACCATGAAACCATCAGTGGAGTCACTCAGGACTTTGCAGGACATTATAAAGCATCTTTCATTCCGGTCCTGTCCAAAATTCACTATTCAATTAAATAAGACTGTCAGAAAATGTGGGTCAGTTTGGCCCAAGGGTGGTGTGAACGTAAGGCACTGTGGTCTGACAGGGCCTCAAACAATCCCAGCACCCATTTTCCACTGATGCTGCTCGTGGGCATCCCTGGTGGAACTGCTGCCCTCAGCCACACATTCAGCTGTGCTCACACACTGCATGGCACACCCATTTCTGTGAGTACTGTGAGGCAGGATGTTTGTTCTCATCATCTGATTTTCATACCCGAAGCATTCAGTTTATGAACCAAGGGGCTGCATTCTGGCCTCAGCTGACATTTGCCATGCATTTCTGGTTTCTGAATTTTTCTCTATTGGTGTTCTCACTGCTGCAGTTTGTAAAGTCTCAGGGACATCTCACTGAGTGGGAAGATTTTAGCTTGATCCCCCACTGAAATGAGCCCTGTTTAATCACCTATTCTGGGCGTGTGGGCAATCCATTGCTGAATTTCAATCAAATTTGAAAAGGATTCTGTGAGCTTCATGAAAACTTGCAGCATGTTAGTAAGCTGTTAGTTCCCCACTGAGACAAAGACTAACAAGATCTCCAGTTCTTTGGCAGTAGGACACTTATCCATTTCAGGGAGAGAATGACAGCAAAGGAGAGATGTTGGGAACCAGGCTTTTTGCTTCATCTTCTCAAAGAGCTACTTGTTTTTCCATTCTGTTCCTCAAACCAAGACTCATAGGGCACATAGTGCAATCTGTTTCCTGAAAGACTCATTTAGAAAAAAAGATTACTTTTTTGAATAGTTAGAGAAAAACCTGTGGAGGAAACAAGAAGTTAGAGTAGGAGGTCCTGTTTCTTCTGATGAACTGAAATGATGGGATTTTATTGAAGTTGTCCTGGTGATACATAAGTCAGTAGTCCCTAATGAGTGAATTCTTTCTGAGTAGGGCTCTGCATTATTCTGTTCCCACCTATTGGCTTAGTAAACAGTGTGACAGGTGATGAACTTCTTTGTTCGATGCTCCATTCATACTGACCACAGGCCTCCCAGGAAACACTGATGTGCTCAGAGACCTCGCTGTGAGGCAAAAACCAATTGTGTTTGACAAAAAAGAAAAACCTTGATTAATAGAACAAATACGGATACTTTCCACTTATACTTTAGGGTAATCCTTTGTGTTCCTGAATTAGGAAGGCCAGTGTCATGCCAGCTGTACTGGCATGCTTGAAAATTCAGTCTTTAGCATTTAGAATAATGGTGAAACTTGGCTCTAGAGGAGAAAATCTGATTGAATTCCAAAGATGAAAATATAGCCCCCCAAAATAGAAATAATGTTAGTAATTAGCCAAAAAAGACTGATATTCAATGATTTAATAGTACCATTCAAAGTGTTTTAAGCTGTTTATAATTAAGAAAAAGTTTAGAAGAACAGAATATGAACTCTCCTTTTATGAATGGAGGTAGTTTGCTAGGGGAGTTTTGGCAGCAAATTCCAAAAATAGAATTCTGGATTCACTCCCAGCTAAA